>CM051237.1:402462359-402859859 GCA_027917425.1 Gastrophryne carolinensis
ACAGTATCTTAAAGCAGTATATAGGCATTTTGTAATGAGGGGTTACAGCCCCTAAAAGTGACCGCTATGTGGCACTCCTGTATACATCTACAGACAATGCATGATATTACCAGTTTGAATACAACATAGAGAGCGAATGTTAACCCAATAATGGTGGGAGGAGTGCTAATTACTCCCCAACATCCAAACACTATATGAAAGAGCAATTCAAAGAAACAACAGTACTGATATGATAATACAGAAAAATAAGTCTTACAGGCAGGCGCAGGTGGAAGTAATACCCTCGACGTTTCGGCCGCTCTGGCCTTTCTCAAGAGGGAGCGGTACCAGTGCAGTAAACACACATCGTTTAAATACCCCAGGGTGGTCTCCAAAAGTGCGAGATGCAGCATGTTGAAGCGTGCATGCTGGCACTTGCTATGCGCGTCATCAGCAGCGCCGAAGGTCCGCCCCGACCAGCAGCCAATGGGTGAGCAAATAATTACACCCAATCGGTACTGGCGCCCTGGCGCCGCTCAGCCAACAGAAATAGGACAACCAAAAAGATGGCAGAGACGCAGTCAGGCGTCTGTAATATAATGCAGCAAGATGGCTGCCAGAGAGTGGCAGTGTGTTCCAGCCAATGACAGCTGTCCGTGGGCGGGAGCATCAGATGGCCCCGCCGAGAATGCTGGAGACATATTACCGCTGTCAAGTCCGTCCTGGTGACGTCGCAGGGGGGGCGTGGTTACAGCGGCACGGCTGACCAAGAGGCTTGAGATAGCATTATGGAGACGCACAGTGGAGAATATAAGCACTCTGGAGACCATTTATGCTGGGTGTTTGACAGCGGAGTTGTATCTACATATAAGGAAATAAAAACGTGATTAATGTGAATTAAAAACTGGTAAAAAAGCTGAAACCATTATAAATGTAATGGAGTCAGCTAAACCTATAGTAGTACAGTATTCCAAAAAGGCAAGACCATGAAGAAATCAAAAGATAAAGCATACCCCCAACTGGGGATAATGCGCTTAATGTGGAACCAGACCTGGGCAAGATTAAATTGTAATATTTGAGAATTCAAAAAGCAGCAGAAGGAACATGTTAATGTACTGACCCTACTGCTGTCTGCTAACAGATAACAGATAAGGGATTGAGGAACTGTTTGATGCGGAAGGTCTTTTTGGAGTGGTGATCCTGTATGGAGTCACAGATTTTAACCATTGGGCAAATATTACACCTCCCGCAGGGTCTTGACCCACAAGGGCGGCCACCCCCAAGCCAGGTTCTTGGCCCCGTATAATGGCTCTTGCATAGCTGATCCCTAAGATTGGGCGAGCGTCTGGCCGTCATGAGTGGCCCTTTCTTTACCCATCGAGTAAGATAGGGGTCAGTCTTTAAAATGCCCCAATGTTTCCTAAGTATGCTTCTAATGGTTCTCCAATCACTGTTGTATTCACTAGTAAATCTGACTTCCTCGTTTGGTCTCTGTTTCTTACCTTTCTTGTATGTCAATAACTCCTCTCTTGGGGTATTAACTGCTCTTCTCATTGCTTGCTGGACAATCCTTTTTGGATAACCTCGTCTCAGAAATCTGTCTTGGGTATTTTTGATTTCTATCTTGAAATCTCCTTCATCAGAACAATTTCTTCTAGCCCTCAGCATTTGGCCAATTGGAATTCCTTGTTTTAAACTCCTAAGATGGAAACTGTTGTAATGCAATAAATTATTGGTGGCCGTCTCTTTGCGATGTAAGTTGGTGCGGATCTCTCCATTTTCTTCCATGTATATTTCCAGATCCAAGAAGACCACCTGGTGGGAGGACATAGTGTGGGTTAAATGAATATTCAAATCATTGTCGTTGAGTTCTTCAATGAACCTTGTACCCAAATGGGGCGGCCCTTGCCAGAGTATCAGCAGGTCATCGATATAACGATGCCAGCCCAGGATGTATGGATGATATTCCTCAAAGTCTGAAGCCCACACTACTTCTCTCTCCCACCATCCTAGGAACAGATTGGCCACAGAGGGTGCACAACGCGCCCCCATGGCCACTCCCCTTATCTGTTTATAGTATTTGAGATCAAATGTAAACATATTGTGCAAGAGCACAAAATCCAAGAGTTTGAGTATGAACTGATGTTCCAATCTTTTGTCCAACGTCTCCATGTTCAAGAAGTATTGCACAGCATGTTTAGCTCCCTCATGTGTGATATTAGTGTATAGGGACTCCACATCACAAGTGATGAGTAGAGTCCCTACAGGTAGTTGGATATGATTCAGCTTGTTCAAAATATCAGTAGTGTCTTGTATGTATGAGTCTAGTGCTAGAACATGTGGCTGTAGTGCTACGTCGATGTAGGTGCAGGCGAATTCGGATAGGTTGGTTCAGTACTAGCGCAGTTGGCAAAAGAATTGAGGGTGTAGCTCCTACCGGTCAGTGGATGGGTGAAGGTGGTACCTTTGGTCATGTAGCTGCATTGCGCACATGGGAACATGCCCACTGGTGTTTGGAGCTCAGTGAGCCAATTGGAAGGGGTAGTGGTTCTAGTAGTGGTATAGTGGGCTTTTACCAGAGAGTCACGGAGGTTAGCAGCCATTTTGTACGCAGTCATGGGCGGGTCCCCAAAGGTCATGGATAATTTGGCATCACTGTGGAGTACATGCCAATGTTTTCTAATAATGCGTTGGGCTTTCTGGGACAAGTGTGAGTACGTAAGGACTAGGGGTACCCTCTTACTGGTCTCTGGCAGGAGCCAGAGAGCAATTGAACAATTGAAGCAATGTCTCTAGAAGTTCTCTGCTCTGAGCAGAGAAATGACACATCATTTGAAGAGGGCATTCTACTTCTGGCTAGTAAGAACTAACTACAAAAGTCTAATGGAACTAGAAAAATGGGCACTACATCCAAAGTGCGCTTATTAAAAATATGTATAGTTTTATTAATGGCCACAATACAATACCCCTCTCAGAACATTTTCAAGGACTCACATAACTAACAAGAAACAAAACTTTTGGTTCCCTGAAATGGACCTGGATGGCTAGGCAGCCGAGCTGTGCCGAAGGGAGCCGAGTGCGCCGCCAACCGCATCCCCCGCTCACCTTCTAGATGTGGTGTGCCTGAGATGCCCATTCATAAAGGCCGGGCGCAGGCATGCACACAGCTAGAGGTGATTGGGGATGCGGCTGCAGCGCAGAGACGAGGCGAGAGTTTCGGGAGAAGGTGAGTGTATCTGGGCTTCCGGGGGGTTTTGTACAACGAGCCAACCCAATTCAGGATGGGTTCCAAGGAATGGAACTCAGGGACCTGAGGTCTTTTAGTTCCTCTTTAAAAGCCAAACTCTGCTGAAAAAAACAATATGTAATTTCCCTGGGAAATTCATGGACATTCCAAAAATTCCAAAAATCACAGCTAAATATGTATAGCGCAAAATAGTGAAAAACAGCCTGGCAACAGAGGGTGACAACGTCTCTAGGTAGGTTGGCACTGAAAAGTTTAAAAACACATACTTCACGGCTCTCTATCCCATGACATTTTACAATACCTCCTTCCCCTTCCTGTATTTACAATATTAACTATCCACAGTGTGAAAAAATCCTTCTCCTTCCTGTATTCTGATGCACCTTTAAAGTAGACCAACACCCAGGCTGATCGGCCCAGGAAATCTATAAGATTCCCGGGCCGATCAGATCCCTCCCTGCGGGGGATCCGAAATTGGGATGCCCCGCTGTGTGAAACCCCCCAGGACGGCCCATACGCCTTACCTTACCCCCGTTCCAACAGCGCATGTGCCGATCGGGGTGTCCAGCGGAAGTTGACCAAAACCCAGGATAGTGAAAATCCTGGGTGTTGGTCCACTTTAACACCTCTTTCTCATTTCTGTAATTCAATATACCTAGAACACCTCCTACTTATCCCTGTATTCTGATGCACCTTATAAAAGTACCTTCTTTCTAGTGCACCTAAATCCACAGTATTAAATACTCCTTCTCTCTCCTGTATTCTGATACATCTTATCACATCTTCTCCTCCCTCCCATATTCTTATAACACCGTATAACACATCCTTCTCTCTATATTCTGATACACCTTATAATACCTTTTTCTCTCTATATTCTGATACACCTTATAATACCTCTTTATATTCTGATACACCTTATAATACATTTTTCTCTCTATATTCTGATATACCTTATAACACTTCCTTCTCTCTATATTCTGATACACCTTATAACACCTCTTTCTCTCTATATTCTGATACACCTTATAACACCTCTTTCTCTCTATATTCTGATACACCTTATAACACCTCCTTCTCTCTATATTCTGATACACCTTATAACACCTCCTTCTCTCTATATTCTGATACACCTTATAACACCTCCTTCTCTCTATATTCTGATACACCTTATAATACCTCTTTCTCTCTATATT
The DNA here is from genome assembly GCA_027917425.1 of Gastrophryne carolinensis. Classification (NCBI taxonomy): domain Eukaryota; kingdom Metazoa; phylum Chordata; class Amphibia; order Anura; family Microhylidae; genus Gastrophryne; species Gastrophryne carolinensis. Next base: position 402,466,776 of record CM051237.1, read on the forward strand.
CTGATACACCTTATAACACCTCCTTCTCTCTATATTCTGATACACCTTATAACACCTCTTTCTCTCTATATTCTGATACACCTTATAACACCTCTTTCTCTCTATATTCTGATACACCTTATAACACCTCCTTCTCTCTATATTCTGATACACCTTATAACACCTCCTTCTCTCTATATTCTTATACACCTTATAACACCTCCTTCTCTCTATATTCTGATACACCTTATAACACATCCTTCTCTCTATATTCTGATACACCTTATAATACCTCTTTCTCTCTATATTCTGATACACCTTATAACACCTCCTTCTCTCTATATTCTGATACACCTTATAACACATCCTTCTCTCTATATTCTGATACACCTTATAACACCTCCTTCTCTCTATATTCTGATACACCGTATAACACATCCTTCTCTCTATATTCTGATACACCTTATAATACCTCTTTCTCTCTATATTCTGATGCACCTTATAATACCTCTTTCTCTCTATATTCTGATACATCTTATAATACCTCTTTCTCTCTATATTCTGATGCACCTTATAATACCTCTTTCTCTCTATATTCTGATACACCTTATAACACCTCCTTCTCTCTATATTCTGATACACCTTATAACACCTCCTTCTCTCTATATTCTGATACACCTTATAACACCTCCTTCTCTCTATATTCTGATACACCTTATAATACCTCTTTCTCTCTATATTCTGATACACCTTATAACACCTCCTTCTCTCTATATTCTGATACACCTTATAACACCTCTTTCTCTCTATATTCTGATACACCTTATAACACCTCTTTCTCTCTATATTCTGATACACCTTATAACACCTCCTTCTCTCTATATTCTGATACACCTTATAACACCTCCTTCTCTCTATATTCTTATACACCTTATAACACCTCCTTCTCTCTATATTCTGATACACCTTATAACACATCCTTCTCTCTATATTCTGATACACCTTATAATACCTCTTTCTCTCTATATTCTGATACACCTTATAACACCTCCTTCTCTCTATATTCTGATACACCTTATAACACATCCTTCTCTCTATATTCTGATACACCTTATAACACCTCCTTCTCTCTATATTCTGATACACCGTATAACACATCCTTCTCTCTATATTCTGATACACCTTATAATACCTCTTTCTCTCTATATTCTGATGCACCTTATAATACCTCTTTCTCTCTATATTCTGATACATCTTATAATACCTCTTTCTCTCTATATTCTGATGCACCTTATAATACCTCTTTCTCTCTATATTCTGATACACCTTATAACACCTCCTTCTCTCTATATTCTGATACACCTTATAATACCTCTTTCTCTCTATATTCTGATACACCTTATAACACCTTCTTCTCTCTATATTCTGATACACCTTATAATACCTCTTTCTCTCTATATTCTGATATACCTTATAATACTGCTTTCTCTTTATATTCTGATACATTTTATAACACCTCATTATCTCTATATTCGAATACACCTTATTACACCTCCTTCTCTCTATATTCTTATACACCTCATAACACATCCTTCTCTCTATATTTTTATACACCTTATAATACCTCTTCTCTCTATATTCTGATACACCTTATAATACCTCTTTCTCTCTATATTCTGATGCACCTTATAATACCTCTTTCTCTCTATATTCTGATACATCTTATAATACCTCTTTCTCTCTATATTCTGATGCACCTTATAATACCTCTTTCTCTCTATATTCTGATACACCTTATAATACCTCTTTCTCTCTATATTCTGATACACCTTATAACACCTCCTTCTCTCTATATTCTGATACACCTTATAATACCTCTTTCTCTCTATATTCTGATACACCTTATAACACCTTCTTCTCTCTATATTCTGATACACCTTATAATTCCTCTTTCTCTCTGTATTCTGATACACCTTATAACACCTTCTTCTCTCTAAATTCTGATACACCTTATAACACCTCTTTCTCTCTATATTCTGATATACCTTATAACACCTCCTTCTCTCTATATTCTGATATACCTTATAACACCTCCTTCTCTCTATATTCTGATACACCTTATAACACCTCTTTCTCTCTATATTCTGATATACCTTATAACACCTTCTTCTTTCTATATTCTGATACACCTTATAACACCTCTTTCTCTCTATATTCTGATATACCTTATAACACCTCCTTCTCTCTATATTTTGATACACCTTATAATACCTCTTTCTCTCTATATTCTGATGCACCTTATAATACCTCTTTCTCTCTATATTCTGATACACCTTATAATACATCTTTCTCTATATATTCTGATATACCTTATAATACTGCTTTCTCTTTATATTCTGATACATTTTATAACACCTCATTATCTCTATATTCTAATACACCTTATTACACCTCCTTCTCTCTATATTCTTATACACCTAATAACACATCCTTCTCTCTATATTTTTATACACCTTATAACACCTCCTTCTCTCTATATTCTTATACACCTAATAACACATCCTTCTCTCTATATTTTTATACACCTTATTACACCTCCTTCTCTCTATATTCTGATACACCTTATAACACCTCCTTCTCTCTATATTCTTATACACCTAATAACACACTTTCTCTCTATATTTTTATACACCTTATAACACCCCCTTCTCTCTATATTCTGATACACCTTATAACCCCTCCTTCTCTCTATATTCTAATATACCTTATAACACATCCTTCTATATACTGAATTTAGATACACCTTATAACACTTTCCTTTCTCTATATTCTGATATACCTTATAACACCTCCATCTGTCTGTATTCTGATAGACCTTATAACACCTCCTTCTCCTCCCTCCCTCCTGATCTTGAAGGGTATGTGCAGCTTATGGTCTTCTTGTGAGTTCCATGTCAGCCTAGAACAACAATATAACACTAGTGACAGCGAGAGATAAACAGATCATGTAGGAATGATAGGAATCCAAGTATTTAAAGATGAAGGCTGGGTAATTATCATTCTGACTGTGCTAATACTGCCTTTTTTCCCCAGACATTATTGTATCTGCATGTATATTGCATGTACCTCTGCTTAGTCTGAGAGCAGTTTGGTTGATTATATTGGAATGTTTGGGTTTGACAGGTAGTAAAATTCAAATACCATACAGTAGTGTTGCAGTAACATTCCTCTTTCCTGTTCTGATACAGTGTAAATATTCTTGTGCTTCATCACCGTCTGAATACCATTCAAGTCTATGGGGGGATTCTGCTTGTGTGTTTTTCTGTCTCTGGAGAACACAGCCAAAAGGATGAACTGTGTATTAAAACAATTGGCATCAATTATATAATTGGCAATATCTGTATATATAAATATTTTAGCTGCAGGAAAATGATAAATGCAGAGTCTGTACCACTTCTGAACATTTTCAAAGGGGCCATCTACTGGACAATACATGTAACTACAGGCTCTGTATCTAGCATTCACAATAAATACTCCCAGTACTATAAAAAAAAGTCTAATTGGTCTACCTATCTGCATACCCAGAAACCAGAACACCCTATCATCAGAAAATGTAAACCCAGGAATGCCACTATAAAGTATAACTTACAGTGGCTTTTGCATCTTCTGCCCCATGGGTACAATGAAATGGGAGGTTCTCTTCTTAAAAATACATTCCAGAAACCTGGCAATTTTACATAAAATTTTGAGTTCCTGCGTCTTCTTGTTTGTGTGGTGTCTAGTGGTGTACACTATGGCCCTTATTTATGAAGGAATAGCGACAGGTAGCGACTGGTGAGCGACCGGTAATGACGGGCACCGCCACGAGAACGCCGGCTCCCCACCACAATCACACATTTATCAAGCCAATCCTGCTTAGCGACTGAGATAGCGCCATATAGCGACTCATTCATCATTATTCCAGCCTCAGCCCACAGCGCCAGCGTCCGACCTTGAACAGCGACAGGTATGACCTCTCGCTACCTGGCGCTCTCCAATGCATTTCAATGGAACAATCTTTAAATATTCATAATTAATTGTTATTAATGTTTTTTTTTTTTTTTTTTTTAATGTGCAAAATTCTGTGACCACTTCTGCCATGTTAGATAATTTTTTTAAGGTAAAAAAAAAAAAAAATTTGTGCAGAAGTGATATTACAGGTCTACAGGTTGTATTCATATTACTAAATTCTTTTTTTTTTGGTTTCCAAAAATATGGTGGTTTGGGGGTTAAAAAACTACTTTTAACACATCGCGGCCAGCGCTCGGGGTTTAAACATGCATTTCACAGCGCGAGAATTTTTTGAGCGTTTTTTTTTGATGAATGTGGTGGGAGCCGGTCGCTCTGACCAGTCGCTATCATGCGCACCCATACATCGCGGAACCTGTCAAATAGCGACTCGTCACCCAATATTCAACATTACTGCACACCAACTCAATCGCTATCAACAACCGAACAATGGCCAAGCACAGCGACTACTAGCGGGCGCTGTGAAAATACTGCTACAGTCGCTCAACTGTCGCTACCTGCCGCTATTAATGAATCGGCCTCCCTGTCTGACTGTAGGAGGACTGAATAAATATGAAGGGGTGAGTATGTTGTCCCTGCCAGCTCTGCTGTGTGAGCATGCATGGCAGAGGAAGCAGGGGATGCTGGTCCCAGCACCCTGCCAGGCACAGTAGGGAGGCCGGTACATGCATTGCGGAATACCCAAAGAAGGTGAGTACATGGTGAACTGGGGAGGTACACACTGGGGATCTAATCTTGGGATGCCTTGGAGGAGAAGGAGAAAAGAGGAGTAAAGCTGGTATACACAGAAGATGATGAAGTCCAAGTCCCATTCTGCCCTCTAGTGGTCGTTGCAAGGCTACAATTCCTCTGATCACTGAGACCAGACAGATCAAATGAGAGCTATAGTAAGTATAAAATGATCACTAATACAGCGTAGGCCCCTTTTGAGTGCTAAAAGACATCTTCTGCACAAAAAAACATACACATAGTTTCAGTATTTGTACCATAATAATGAAGCACAGCATGAAAAGACCCATCTGGCCCCAGCATTGGACTGGCACAATTCAACTGTTTCATGTAGAATAAGTGGATCAGCTGTGGATCAGCCAAAGGGACACTTTTTCCTCTGCCTCCCCCAAGACCCTCCATAGGGTCGATTCAGCACCACAAGTAAAGGCATTTGTGCACATTCTTTCAAAAGAAAGAACTTTTTGTCCCCTTACTCCATTTTTTGGGAGTAAATGTGCACATGGAGCCAGATCTCACACATACAATTACTCAAAAGGGGGACTAGCATGTCCAGACTAAACTAGGACTAGACTCAGGCAGTGTTTTGCAGGGGGGATATATGTGCACAATTGGGTATTTAAAGTGGAACAAAACCTGGGAATTTCACTTTTACAAGTTTTGTTAAGGATAGTAGCGGAATGCCCCACTGTGTGAAACCCCCCAGGAAACCCCCAAAAACTCACCCCGCCACTCTTGACAGGCGGCTCTCATTCTAATCAATCTATCTGAATGGCTTGGGTGGGAGCGCACGCACGATGCACAACGACGGGAGACAATCAGAGCCGTCTGCTGAATGACATGTCGTAGTAGGCTGCTCTCCTTGGATGAGAGTCCATGCATGAGCGTTGGAGCATGGCATGGTAAGTTTTTTCGGGCTTCCTGGGGGGGTTTCACATAGCGAGGCATCCTGTTTCGTGATGCCCTAGAGAAAATCCGGAAGCCGGCCATGGTAGCTTTTAGATTCCAGGCCAGATGCTGGTGGGTTTTGTTCCCCTTTAATGACCAGGATTTTACCCCCGATTTGACTATATTCATACAATAAAAAAAGCAGGGCCACGTTTTTTTTCTTTGGTGCGAATATTTTTCAGAAATGCGCCCCTTTCACCGCAATTGTAAAAAATCTGAATAAAAAGCGTGATCTTCCCCACGCTTTTAAAGCTTACCAACCCAGTAAACCAAGCATAGTGGCTGGCAATCCCAGAGCTCAAGGGCCGAACTGTCGGCTTCCAGTCCTAGGTATTACCAGACCCTATACCCTATAGCACAGGTCCAGTGCTCAGCAATGAGCCCATGCTCTGGGCCACCAGGCTCATCCACACCACCCTGGCCATTGGTGGTGCAGTTGATGGTAATTAAACTGGTATAAAGGTCTTGGGACCCCTTACCAGTTCAAAAGTTAAGTGAAAAGAAACCAGTCATTTTTAAAAATCCTTTAATAGTGTTAAAGTGGACCAACACCCTCCAGTGATCGGCCTGGGAATCTATAAGATACCCAGACCGATCAGCCCCCTGACTGCGGGGCACCTCGATGGGGGGTGCCCCGCTGTGTGAAACCCCCCAGAAACCCCTAAATCCCTACCTGATCCTCGATCCAGCGGCGCCCGCCACCGCCTCCCGCGCGTCCCTCTAGCAGGACGCGCACCGCCCTGTAAGAGTGACGTGCGGGAGGCGGCGGGCGCACTCTCTAGTCCGTCGCTGCCTCCCGCTTGTCCGTCGGCGGGGATTGGCAGCGGCGGTCACGTGGGAGCGAGGAGAGGTGAGTTTTTCGGGGTTTCTAGGGGGTTTCACACAGCGGGGCACCCCCGATAGGGGTGCCCCGCCGAAGTTGACCAAAACCCAGGATAGTCAAAATCCTGGGTGTTGGTCCACTTTAAGGTCACGTGGGGAAGATTCCAGAGAGGCACCTCTGTATAAAAGGCAGCGCACCTTGCATTCATTGATCATTCCCCGGCTGAAATCTGTTTCCCCCCTTTCTCCAACTAGAGGCATGGGCATCAGCATTTGACATCCGCTGCCTTCAAATGGAGATGGCAGATGGGGCATGGAAGAGCGCTGAAGATCGGGTGCAACCCGGCATTGGACCACCCCACCAGAATGGGGGAAGATAGCGTCTGGCAGGGGGATGGTAAGTACTGAAATTTAGAAATGTATGAAATGTCTGTTGTGGGTTTTTTTTTCATACACTTGGGGTGAACTGGTAAGGGTATCCTTATACCAGTTCACAGGTTAAGGGGCCACCCTGTCACTCGCTGGCATTGGTGGGGGACATGATGGTACGCCGCCTAATTATCCGCATGCCCATTTCAGATGTCAAGCTGTGGAAGAGCCCTGGGTTCTTCCAGTTTGGTGCCTTACATGCATTTTTAAAAAATTCTAAATATAGTCAAAAACACGCCAGCTATCATTTTCACTGAGAGAAAACTATTTCAATCTTTTCCAACTCGCATACAGTCATTCGTGCGAGTTGTAAAATGACGCATGAGGAGCAAATGTACTCACGGCTTTGGCACATGGTTCGTGCACATGTGGTCGGTGTTGTTGTGGCCCATGTGTCCCTCAATCATGCGTCAGTACATTTCTGTATGCACCATGGATTGCACACGGCCACTTGGGATTAGCACACAGTGCTGAATTGACCTTCATGTACCAACAGACCACGAGCTGCTTAAAGTGGACCAACACCCAGGATTTTGACTATCCTGGGTTTTGGTCCACTTCGGCGGGGCACCCCGATCGGGGGTGCCCCGCTGTGTGAAACCCCCCAGAAACCCCAAAAAACTCACCTCTCAACGCTCCCACGTGAGCGCCGCAGCCAATCCCCGCCAACGTCCAGGCGGGGATCAGGAACGTCCAGGCCGCTTCCGCCGCCGCCGCCTCCCGCGCGTCACTCTCGGCGCGCGCGCGCCCCCGCCGGCCATTCACAGAGGGCCGGCGCGGGCGCGCGCACGTCTGGAGGGGTGCGCGGGAGGCGGCGGCGGCGGAAGCGGCGGCGGATCAGGTAAGGTGTTTTTGGGGTTTCTGGGGGGTTTCACCCCGCGGGACATCCCGATCTCGGATGTCCCGCGGGGTGGGGGGTGATCGGCCCGGGAATCTTATAGATTTCCGGGCCGATCACCCCTGGGTGTTGGTCCTCTTTAACACTGCATCAGTCACTGACTACTATCGGAGATACTGGCACTGAGCACCAGGCTAGAATAGGCAAGGAAGAATTTTATGCACCTATAATTTCACATAAACACATATGCAAAAAGCAGAAAAAAGTTCTTAAAACTGGTGTATAATGTCTGGTCCGATTTTTGATGCTTCGCTGTGTAAAACCCCCTCTGGTCGGTGGACAGAAGAAAGGAAACGGGAATCGGTAAGTACTGAAATTTAGATATGTTTGATGTTTTTTTTTATATGCTTGGGGTGAACTGGTAAAGGGATCCTTCTACCAGTTCAAATTTATGGTATAAGGCGATTCCACGGGAATGAAAAAAGGTGAATTTTCAGTTGATCCTGGGGGATACACAGAATGTAAATCAGAATGTAAAACCTAAGATAGCGCATGCCTTTACAATGGCTGGATTCTTCTTAAAAGTCTGAAAGGCCAGCAGCAATTTTCAAGTCTATTCCTCCTCCACCAGTTGCTTAAAGCATTGCTAATGTCTGAAATTACTCTGTGAGAGTGGTAAGTATTTCAGACTGTTAATAAACTATAGATCAATCAATGATCTAGAATGGTACCCCGCGGGATAATAAATTAATTAGTCTTTCAGCAATAATTATATATAAAAAATTAAATTCATAGATATTTAAAACATGATGTTCTCATATCGACCCATTGTGGAAACAATTCCAAATCCTTCACACGTGAGTTCCAATCACCAATTTATGTACTCAAACATACCAGATCCCAAGCTATCAAGTGCATTTAGGTCCGCTTTAACGTCAGTCGATTAGCTCTAATTCCACTCATTATTCTTTGAATTGGAGCTAACCGACGGACGTTAAAGCGGACCTAAATACACTCGGTATCTGGTACATTTGACTACATAAATTGGTGATTGGAACATTTTAGTTTTGGATTCTTGTGGCAGAAATCCTTAGCTACCCCAGCACAGGATTGTATTTATTGTTCTAGAAAATTATTTATATTTATTCGAGCGCAGCCTCTTACTATCATTTGATCAATATTGTTTGAAGTATTTCAGACTGCTTTCTATTTAGCATTAGACTGAAGGGCATCCCAAATTAGGATGCTGCTGATGGAAGCTGTTTGGCAGATCCAAGTTTTTTGCTTAAGAAAAAAACTTTGCAAAATTCACAATGTCCTCAGTATGCTTTTTCATTTCTAGCATGGTGTGCCTTCACATAGCAACAAACCATTCAGAGCCATAATGAGCCATACTATACAAATGTGCCCTCTGGTGGTTAAAGTGCTCTAAAGAGTGCACTAAGGCCCTTATTTATGAAGGAATTGCGACAGGTAGCGACTGGTGCGCGACCGGTAATGACGGGCTCCGCCACGAGAACGCCGGCTCCCCACCACAATCACACATTTATCAAGCCAATCCTGCTTAGCGACTGAGATAGCGCCAGATAGCCACTCATTCATCATTATTCCAGCCTCAGCCCACAGCGCCAGCGTCCGACCTTGAACAGCGACAGGTATGACCTCTCGCTACCTGGCGCTCTCCAATGCATTTCAATTGAACAATCTTTAAATATTCATAATTAATTGTTATTAATGTTTTTTTTTTTTTTTAAATGTGAAAAATTCTGTGACCACTTCTGCCATGTTAGATATTTTTTTTAAGGAAAAAAAAAAAAATTGTGCAGAATTGATATTACAGGTCTGATATTAATGTATTCATATTCCAAAATTATTTTAAAAAATTGTTTTTTTTGGTTTCCAAAAATATGGTTGCTTGGGGGTTAAAAAACTACTTTTAACCCATCGCCGCCAGCGCTCTGGGGTTTAAGCATACATTTTACAGCGCCAGAATTTTTTGAGGGTGATTTGTTAATGAATGTCGCTATCATGCGCTCCCATACAGCGCAGAACCTGTCAAATAGCGACTCCTCACCCAATATTCAACATTACTGCACACCGACTGAGCTGCTGTCTCAGCCATGTCTCAGCTATACCAATAAAATCAATATTTTCTTCCAGTACCAGAGCCTCAAGCTCCCCCACTTTACTTTCCAGGCTTCTGGCATTTGTGAATATACACTTTCCAATCTAATTTGACACACTGAGCTTTAGTATGAGTTTCTGCGGTAATGCATACACCACATTTTTCACTGCTGGTTTGTAACACATGGATCTCCTTATACATCATAGCAGTCCTCCTCCCCTTCTAATTCTCCCTCATGCGCACAGGGCCATCGCCCCTCCTCCTTGGCAGGGGGACCCCCAAGGGACGTCATTTGTAGAATTAATTTTTTCCAGGAGAAGGAGGGGATTATGGTGGCGGGGAGGAGGAAGGAATCCCTGGATTTCGACTGAGCGGAACTGCACTATTACTCTGACCTTTCGAATAAGAAGGAGAACCCTGCGTCCACTATTGGAGATGCTTAAACAGAATAATGTGGCTTAATGGTGGGGCTACCCTTTTTCACTGATCTCTTCAAAGGGAGGCAAAACCTTTGCACTCCGCAAACATGAGGACTTACCGGTCTTCCTTAAGCAATTTGGCCTTCAACCTGTCCAGGTCCTGAACTGGCTGGGCGTCACCCCGGACCCATATCCCTCACAGATCAGAGGAAGAAGAGCTTTCCAGCCTCCTGACGTGTGACCCTGGCTGGATAAGACCGGTGCATCCATTTCCACTGTGGCGTAAGGGACACTCTTCCAACTGCAGGACTTCCTCCCTTCCTGCTTGGGGAGCTCGGACTGCCTGCCGACAGGTCGTATGCACGCATATATAAGTTACCAGGTTGTCAGGAACTCACTCACCGCATCCTCGCTCCCGCGCCGTCCCCGGGCAGCTGGCCGCGCAGCTTCCGGCTCGCGTCTCGGCCAAGCGGCGGCTCGGGCGGCGTCGGCTCAGGCAGCGCACTGCTCGGCCACGCCCCCCGCTCGCAGCTCCGGCCCCGTCTCCGGCTCCTGTGAACGTGCTCGCGCGCGGGCACGAGCACGTGTCTCTTATGCCCTCCGGCGGCGCTGCTCCCTGCGTGCCCGCCGGAGGAGAAGTTAAAGGGCCAATCAGCTCAGAGGTTTCAGGGTTGGGCCAATGAGCCCAGGAAGGGGTGGTTTGTGGGCATTCGCCCTTTTGGTCCAATTGGACCAATCAGTGACAGTTTTGTAGTTGCACCAATCACATGCGCCCTTCCCATTTTCCAATCATGCTGGTCCCTATAAAGCCCTACCTCATCATTTACCCAGTGCCTGTTATAGCGCCTAGTACTTAGTTGTCTAGCTTGTCTCTAGTGATTGATTTTTATCTCCTGTTGCCGACCTCTGCTTTGATCCTCGACCACGATTTGTCCAACCCTATTGTACCGCTGCCATCTCAGAACTTCCGTTGCTGACCCTAAGCCTGTTTGGACTTCCGTTATACGCTCCTGCTATTGGGCCCACTCAATACCGTTCCCAGCCACGGGTTCTCCAGACCTCCGAACAGTAAGCCTACATCCTTTGAGCCATTGAAGTCCTGGGGGCAACCGATCCCGGGCAGGCGTTTTCTGCGTCCCGGCAAGCGGGGGCTCCTATAGGTGAAGCTGGCTGCGGAGATTGGGGGTTGAGGGCTTACCTGGAGGGCTGGAGTTACCTGAGCGGATCATTGAAGTACCCAGAGCGTGACATTATAACAGGCCACCCACATGGAAGACCTGGTGCAGCAGGTGCAGGCTATGGCCACAGCTATCAATCAGCTCGCCAGAGAGTGGCCAATCAAGAAACCAGACAGATATCTGCACCCGCTGTATCACCTCACGTTCCAGAACCAAAGGTCCCGCTACCGGAGAAATTTTTTGGAGACCGAGCCAGATTCTCCAATTTTAAAAATTCTTGTGAGCTTTATTTCAGGTTGCGACCCTTATCCTCGGGCACTGAGACCCAACGGGTCGGGTTAATTATCTCCCTATTGCAAGGAGACCCCCAATCATGGGCTTTTAGCCTGCCTCCCGATGATGCTGCCCTGCACTCCGTCACATCTTTTTTCCTGGCCATGGGTGTGTTATATGCCGACCCAGATCAGCAGTCCACAGCCGAAAACAGGCTTCGGGCCTTGAAGCAAGGTCGGAATACTGCCGAAGATTACAGCGCTGAATTCCGACGGTGGGCAGTAGAGTCCAGATGGAATGACCCAGCCCTGTGTAGCCAGTTCCGTATGGGTCTATCGGAGGGTATCAAGGACGCATTGGTTAATTTCCCTACGCCAGCAGACCTCGACCAGCTAATGCAGATCACCATCAAAATAGATCGGCGTCTTAGGGAAAGAGCCAGGGAAAGGGTTAGGACTTCCTCGTCCTTTAAGCCATCTCAGAACCCCAACCCACTGTCTTCCCTTGGGGTAAACACACCCTCTTCCTCACAGGAGGAACCCATGCAGGTCGGAAGAGCTCGCCTTACCCAGGACGAAAAACAGCGAAGACGCTCCATGGGTCTATGCTTATATTGTGGGAATCCGGGACATTTTGCTAGGTCCTGTCCTAACAAGGGATACCCGGCGGGAAACTCCCTCGCCTAGATCAGGAGGAGAGTACTGATCTAAGTGAGTCTGTTAATTACTCTCATTTAAACAAGATGTTAATTCCCATAGAGCTTTCCTGGGGTCCCTCCAAACAAGCAGTGTCCGCCTTTATTGATAGTGGAGCTGCGGGTAATTTCCTGGATCGGAGCATGATCTCCATCCTGGGGATTCCTCTGGTACCCCTTGGGAAATCTCTACAGGTTCTGGCCATAAATGGGAAGGCCATCCAGGGGGGTCCAGTCAGTACCAAGACCCCTCCTCTCAATTTAATTGTCGGCTCTTCCCACTCTGAGTACATCGAGTTCTTGGTTTTCGATTGTCCGGAAACCCCAGTAGTTCTGGGATACCCATGGTTAAAGCTCCACAACCCCATTCTAGACTGGCAGACTGGGGACTTGGTTAGGTGGAGTAATTACTGCAAGACACACTGTTTCTCCACTGCCCTTAGAAGTTTTCAGATGCTGCCCCAGGGGCTGCCTCAGCCTTATGCGGATTGGGCTGATGTTTTTTCTGAGCGTTCCGCAGATTCCCTTCCCCCACATAGGGCCTATGACTGCCCCATTGACCTGCTCCCTGGAACGATCCCTCCTAGAGGGAAGATTTATAATCTTACCCGGCCGGAGGAACAGGCAATGAAGGAATACATTGCTGAGAACTTGAGTAAGGGGTTCATCCGTCCTTCTACTTCACCTGCGGGGGCTGGCTTCTTTTTTGTGGAGAAGAAAGATGGTGGTTTAAGACCTTGCATAGATTACAGGGCCCTGAATAAGATTACGGTAAAAAAACGGTATCCCCTTCCCTTGATCGGGGATTTATTTAATCAAGTAAAAGGTGCTCGGGTTTTCTCCAAGTTAGACCTAAAGGGGGCCTACAACCTGATTCGTATTCGGCAAGGGGATGAGTGGAAAACGGCATTTAATGTTAAAGACAGTCATTACGAATATCTAGTCGTGCCCTTTGGCCTTTGTAATGCTCCTGCAGTCTTCCAAGACTTTGTTAACGATGTCTTCCGAGACTATTTGGGCAGATTCATGGTAATTTATTTGGATGATATCCTCATTTTCTCTAATTCTTTGTCCGAACATAGACAACATGTGAAGATGGTTCTTCAAAAATTGAGAGAGAATAACCTATATGCCAAGATTTCTAAGTGTATGTTTGAGGTCACCACCGTTCCTTTTTTGGGTTATGTAATTTCTAGCCAGGGATTGGAGATGGATGCGGGAAAGTTTCGGCGGTGCGGGATTGGGTACAACCCAAAACCTTAAAAGAACTACAGCGTTTTTTAGGTTTCGCTAATTTCTACCGACGCTTTATTAAGGGTTTTTCCAATATTGTTGCTCCTCTCACCAACCTTACCCGCAAGGGCGCCTTTACTGCAAACTGGTCTTCATCAGCCAAAGAAGCCTTCCTGACGCTAAAACAGGCTTTTACTTCAGCACCAGTGTTAGTTCACCCTGACGTGAATAAACCCATTACCATCGAAGTAGATGCGTCCGAGTTGGGTGTGGGGGCAGTGTTGTCGCAATACTCTGGTCATCCTGAACGTTTGCACCCCTGCGCCTACTTCTCACGGAAATTTAGTGCCGCGGAACAGAATTATGATGTTGGGAACAGGGAATTATTGGCGGTAAAACTGGCCTTTGATGAATGGCGTCACTGGTTGGAGGGTTCATTGCATCCGATCACGGTCTATACCGATCACAAAAACCTCGAGTACATTAGTTCAGCTAAGAGACTGAATTCTCGTCAGGCTCGTTGGGCGTTATTTTTTTCGCGCTTTAATTTTATAATTACATTTAAGCCAGGAGTTAAAAATTCTAAAGCGGATGCTCTATCCCGCATGTTTGGGGATTGCAAGGATCGGGATGATGTGGGTGAACCTATTTTGCCGGTGGGTTGTGTGATTGGGGCTTTGCTTCCTGATCTTTCTAATGCTTTGGCGCCATTTCAAGATGAATCCCCTGTAGATGTACCTTTAGGGTGTCAGTTTGTACCGCCGCACCTGCGTCCTGATGTAATCCGCGAGTTTCATGATGCCAAAACTGCTGGGCATCTGGGAAATCGTAAGACTTTCATTTTAGCCCGACGCCATGTATGGTGGCCTACTATGCGACGCGATATTACTGCCTTTATCGGCGCATGTTCTGTTTGTGCGCGGAGTAAGGGGGTTCACAAGGCCCCTAGTGGGTGTTTAGTTCCACTTGAGATTCCTAAAGAGCCATGGACTCATATCTCAATGGATTTTATTGTAGATTTGCCTCCTTCACATGGGAACACTGTGATTTGGGTGGTCGTCGATCGTTTCAGTAAGATGGCACATTTTATTCCTTTATCTAAACTACCGTCGGCTCCTGAGCTTTCGCGGTTATTTATTTCACATGTTTTCCGTCTCCATGGCATACCGTCCAATGTAGTTTCTGATCGGGGTGTGCAATTTACTTCGCATTTTTGGAGGAATTTTTGTTCACGCTTAGGAATCCAGTTATCATTTTCATCTGCGTACCATCCCCAGACTAATGGGCAGACTGAGAGAACTAATCAAAGTCTGGAACAATACTTAAGATGTTATGTTTCTGATGCTCAAGAGCAATGGTTGGACTTCATTGATTTTGCTGAATTCGCGTACAATAATGCGCCGAGTGAAAGCACTAAGATATCCCCATTTTTCTGCAATTTAGGAAAGAATCCCAGAGGTTCCTCACTCTCAGGGTCACCTTCTGATTTACCGGCATTGGAAGAGTGGCTCCAAGAAAGGAAAGAAATCTGGGTACGCGTCCAAGGGACTTTAAAAACTATGGGGTTGAAATATAAGAAATTCGCCGATCGCCGCAGGTCTCAGGGACCTATCCTTCAGATTGGGGATCTTGTTTGGGTATCCACTAAGAACATCGCTCTCCGGCAGCCTTCCAGTAAATTGGGTCCTAAGTTTATTGGTCCTTTCCCCATTATTAGGAAGTTGAACAATGTAACCTTTAAAGTTCAACTTCCACCGATTATTAAAATCCCTAATTCCTTTCATGCATCGCTGCTTAAACCAGCTAAGAGTACTCCTCCTGCTGGTCCTTCACCAATCTTGGTTGATAATGAGCCAGAATATGAGGTAAACAAAATCTTGGATTTGCGTAAGGTCCATAATTCGCTACAGTATTTGGTTGACTGGGTGGGCTATGGTCCTGAGGAGAGGTGCTGGGTTGCTGCAAGGGATGTTCACGCCAGGGCTCTTGTAAAAAAATTCCATCGTGACAATCCAGGAAAACCCAGTGAGGGTCCGGAGGCCCCTCGTGAAGGGGGGGGGGTAGTGTCAGGAACTCACTCACCGCATCCTCGCTCCCGCGCCGTCCCCGCGAGCACGTGTCTCTTATGCCCTCCGGCGGCGCTGCTCCCTGCGCGCCCGCTGGAGGAGAAGTTAAAGGGCCAATCAGCCCAGAGGTTTCAGGGTTGGGCCAATGAGCCCAGGAAGGGGTGGTTTGTGGGCATTCGCCCTTTTGGTCCAATTGGACCAATCAGTGACAGTTTTGTAGTTGCACCAATCACATGCGCCCTTCCCATTTTCCAATCATGCTGGTCCCTATAAAGCCCTACCTCATCATTTACCCAGTGCCTGTTATAGCTTTTATCTCCTGTTGCCGACCTCTGCTTTGATCCTCGACCACGATTTGTCCAACCCTATTGTACCGCTGCCATCTCAGAACTTCCGTTGCTGACCCTAAGCCTGTTTGGACTTCCGTTATATGCTCCTGCTATTGGGCCCACTCAATACCGCTCCCAGCCACGGGTTCTCCAGACCTCCGAACAGTAAGCCTACATCCTTTGAGCCATTGAAGTCCTGGGGGCAACCGATCCCGGGCAGGCGTTTTCTGCGTCCCGGCAAGCGGGGGCTCCTATAGGTGAAGCTGGCTGCGGAGATTGGGGGTTGAGGGCTTACCTGGAGGGCTGGAGTTACCTGAGCGGATCATTGAAGTACCCAGAGCGTGACACAGGCTACGTTTATATGTATCTGGTTATATTACTTTAAATGTAGATTGTGTTTCACAGAAGATCTAGCGCTGTATTTACATGGGCGGCGCTGCTCCTTGGTTTGCGGGCTGGGTGGGGGGGCCGCGGCCCGGGCAATGGCAGGCGGAGTGGTGCCTGTGCTGTGGTCTCCCTCTCCGGGCTCGGCGATCGGGGGCGGCGCTGACCATTTGGGGGGGAGGGGATTAGATAATGGGCCCTGATTGGGTTGACCTGTTGCCCAGAAGAGTGTTACTTTCCCCTCTTAGCGGATAGATATGGATTCAGGATCTAAGAATTTTATTATGGGTTTTAAATTCAGGACTGCAGCTATAATATGGTGGCGGCTGGGAGGGGGCGCTTGACCCGCATGAGTCATTCCGAGACCCGCACCCTTAGTGTGAGTGGCGACTGGCCTCTTGGTCCCCACCTGGAGAGGACGTAATGGGCCCGATACTCCCATTTGTTGGGGGGTGTGGGGTCGTCACAGGCCCCTCTGGTCATTGACGGGTAGGGCCCCGCCCACCTTTGAACACACCAGGCTTTGGGACCGCCTCCCCGTCTGCCCCCCGGGGCCTGGGGGGTGCTCTTGGAACCTTGTAGTTTGATACTGTTTAGAACTTTAGGTTTTGTAAGAACTAAACTTTGATTTCAGGTTTGTGACGGTTCTCAAACACTGCCTCTCTTCTCTTTCTCTTTCTCAACCTTTTTCTTTCTTTCTCTCCTTCCCTCTATACCACTAGCCCTTCTCCTCTTCCCCTTTTCCCCTCGGCCCCACACTCATACACTCCTTCCCCAATGAGTGTTCAGGTGCTGGGTGGGGCGCGGGCCCCTCAGCGTTCCCAAGAACCAAGGCAATAGTGAACCCAGGTGTAGCAGCAATGACTAGGGATGGCGGTAACATGCAGGGTTCTTGCTCTGGTGGTGTGCCTAGCCCCCCTTTCATCAAAAAGCTGAGAGTGCTCTAGATAAATGCCAGAGGACTAAATACCCCTCTTAAGAGATCTAAACTAGCTCAGGAATTGATCAGACATAAAGCAAATTTTGCATTTATACAGGAGACACATTTTAAGGGTGACAGAGCCCCCAGGCTGTCCTCCAGGTCCTTCTCCCTGTCCTACACAAGTAACGCACCATAAGTAAAGGCGAGAGGGGTGGTGATTCTGGTTGCTAAGAATACTCCTTTCTGGGTCTCAGACAAGATAGCGGATGAGCAGGGAAGATACTTAATTCTCAAGGGCTCCCTGTATAACAAAAAGTACACGCTGGCAGTGGCTTATGCCCCTAACTCTGGGCAGGTAGCTTTCCTCAAGTCCGTTATAGACAAGCTCACGGCAGTGCAGAAGGAACCCATTATTCTCGGGGGAGACTTGAACGTGGTGCTGGATCCCTTGTTGGACTCATCCACAGGACAATCGGCCCTGGCATACGCGGCTCTTAGGAAAATAAAGAGGATCCTCCAGAAAGCTCAGCTCTGTGACCCGAATTAGCCACCCCACCACTAAAGATTACCCCTTTTACTCCGCGGTCCATGCCTCGTATTCCAGAATCGATTACCGTATTTTTCGCCCTATAAGACGCACCTAGGATTTGGGGGAAGAAAATAAGAAAAAAAATATTTTAAACCAAAAACGCACCATTACAGACAGTGTGGCATTCCCCTATCCCATTCCCATAGGCCGTGTGGGATGCCCCCCTCCCATTCCCCTTATACCCATTGGCTGTGTGGCATCCCCCTCCCCCCATTAGTATAGGCTGTGTGGCATCCCCCTCTCCTCATTCCCATAGGCTGTGTGGCATCCCCCTCTCCCCATTCCCATAGGCTGTGTGGAATCCCCCTCTCCCCATTCCCATAGGCTGTGTGGCATCCCCCTCCCCCCATTCCCATAGGATGTGTGGCATCCCTCTCTCCCCATTCCCATAGGCTGTGTGGCATCCCTCTCCCCCCATTCCCATAGGCTGTGTGGCATCCCCCTCCCCCCATTCCCATAGGCTGTGTGGCATCCCCCTCTCCCCATTCCCATAGGCTGTGTGGCATCCCCCTCTCCCCATTCCCATAGGCTGTGTGGTATCCCCCTCCCCCCATTCCCATAGGATGTGTGGCATCCCTCTCTCCCCATTCCCATAGGCTGTGTGGCATCCCCCTCTCCCCATTAGAATAGGCTGTGTGGCATCCCCCTCCCCCCATTAGAATAGGCTGTGTGGCATCCCTCTCTCCCCATTCCCATAGGCTGTGTGGCATCCCTCTCCCCCCATTCCCATAGGCTGTGTGGCATCCCCCTCCCCCCATTCCCATAGGCTGTGTGGCATCCCCCTCTCCCCATTCCCATAGGCTGTGTGGCATCCCCCTCTCCCCATTTCCATAGGCTGTGTGGCATCCCCCTCCCCCCATTCCCATAGGATGTGTGGCATCCCTCTCTCCCCATTCCCATAGGCTGTGTGGCATCCTCCTCTCCCCATTAGAATAGGCTGTGTGGCATCCCCCTCCCCCCATTAGAATAGGCTGTGTGGCATCCCCCTCTCTCCCCATTCCCATAGGCTGTGTGGCATCCCTCTCCCCCCATTCCCATAGGCTGTGTGGCATCCCCCTCTCCCCCCATTAGAATAGGCTGTGTGGCATCCCCCTCCCCCATTAGAATAGGCTGTGTGGCATCCCTCTCCCCCCATTATCATAGGCTGTGTGGCATCCCCCTCCCCCCATTAGAATAGGCTGTGTGGCATCCCCCTCCCCCCATTAGAATAGGCTGTGTGGCATCCCTCTCTCCCCATTCCCATAGGCTGTGTGGCATCCCTCTCTCCCCATTCCCATAGGCTGTGTGGCATCCCTCTCCCCCCATTCCCATAGGCTGTGTGGCATCCCCATAGGCTATGTGGCATCCCCCTCTCCCCATTCCCATAGGCTGTGTGGCATCCCCCTCTCCTCATTCCCATAGGCTGTGTGGCATCCCCCTCTCCCCATTGCCATAGGTTGTGTGGCATCCCCCTCCCCCCATTAGTATAGGCTGTGTGGCATCCCCCTCCCCCCATTAGTATAGGCTGTGTGGCATCCCCCTCCCCCCATTCCCATAGGCAGTGTGGCATCCCCCTCCCCCCATTAGTATAGGTTGTGTGGCCCCTCTCCCCCCATTCCCATTGGCAGTGTGGCCCCTCTCCCCCCATTCCCACCCCCCTCCCCCCATTAGTATAGGCTGTGTGGCCCCTCTCCCCCCATTAGAATAGGCAGTGTGGCCCCTCTCCCCCCATTCCTCCCCCCTCCCCCCATTAGTATAGGCAGGCGCCATGTAATTAAAAAAAAACGTTAAACTCACCTATCCGCTGACACCGCTGCGCCGAGCGGCCGGCTCCGTGAATGGGGTGGGCATGGCCTGCGCCGCAGCGTCGGCGCAGGCCACGCCCACCCCATTCACGAGCTGGCTCTGTCCCGGTCCCGCCGCTGCGATCGCTGTCTTTTCAGGCAGCGATTGCAGCGGCGGGGCCAGAGACAGAGCCCCTGCCGCTCCTCCATCTGCTTCCTGTGCACATGCGAGCACGAAGGTCCGGGCAGCGGGTGAGTTTAAGAGTTTTAGGTAAGAATTATGCACTTTACGTGAATCAAGGATCTTATTCACTTCATATTCTGGCTCATTATCAATGAGAATAGGCAAAGGACCAGCAGGAGGAGCATTCTTAGCTGGTTTTAATAGCGAAACATGGAAAGAATTAGGTATTTTCATAGTCGGCGGGAGTTGCACCTTAAAAGACACATTATTCAACTTCCTGATAATAGGATAAGGTCCAATGAACTTGGGACCTAATTTACTGGAGGGTTGACGGAGCGCAATGTTCTTAGTGGAGACCCAAACTAGATCACCCACCTGAAGAACAGGTTCTTGTGACCTGCGACGATCGGCAAATTTCTTATACCTCAACCCAGTAGTTTTTAGAATTTCTTGAACGCGTGTCCAAATATTCCTCCGCTCCTGAAGCCACTCCTCCAATGCTGGCAAATTGGAAGGTGACCCTGAAAGGGAAGAAGCTCTAGGATTCTTCCCCAAATTACAAAAGAAAGGAGATATCTTAGTACTCTCACTAGGCGCGTTATTATAAGCGAACTCAGCAAAATCAATAAACTCCGCCCACTGTTCTTGCGCATCAGAGACATAACATCTTAAGTATTGCTCCAAAGTTTGATTTGTTCTTTCCGTCTGCCCATTAGACTGGGGATGATAAGCAGAGGAAAGAGAAATCAGAATACCCAACCGCGAACAGAAGTGTTTCCAAAGCCGCAAAATAAATTGAACACCCCGATCAGACACAATATTAGACGGAATACCATGGATATGAAAAATATGCGAAGTAAATATCCGCGAGAGCTCAGGAGCCGATGGAAGCTTGGGCAAAGGTACAAAATGTGCCATCTTACTGAAGCGATCGACGACCACCCAAATTACAGTATTCCCAAGTGAGAGCGGTAAATCTACAATAAAATCCATTGAAATATGCGTCCATGGTTCGGCAGGAATCTCGAGAGGAACCAAACCCCCACTAGGGGTCTTGTGAACCCTTTTACTACGCGCACACACTGAACAGGCGTCGATAAAGGCAGTAACATCGCGTCGTATGGTAGGCCACCATACATGGCGTCGGGCTAGCATAAACGTCTTACGGTTACCCAAATGACCAGCAGTTTTAGCATCGTGAAATTTGCGAATTACATCTGAACGTAAGTGCGGCGGAACGAACTGACACCCCAAGGGTACATCAGCAGGAGAGTCATTTTGAAAAGGTGCCAGGGTATTAGAGAGATCCGGAAGTAATGTCCCAACCACACAACCCAAGGGCAAAATAGGTTCACCATTATCTCGCCAATCCTTGCATTCACCAAACATGCGAGATAGAGCATCTGCTTTGGTATTTCTTACACCCGGTTTAAAGGTAATTATAAAATTGAAATGCGAAAAGAACAATGCCCAGCGTGCCTGACGAGAGTTCAGTCTTTTGGCCGAACCGATATACTCAAGATTTTTATGATCTGTATAAACAGTAATAGGATGCAAAGAGCCCTCCAGCCAGTGTCGCCATTCATCAAATGCCAGTTTAATCGCTAATAATTCCCTGTTACCTACATCATAATTTTGTTCCGCGGTACTAAATTTACGCGAGAAGTAGGCGCAAGGATGTAGAAGCTCAGGATGACCTGAATACTGAGACAACACTGCACCAACTCCCAATTCGGAAGCATCGACTTCAATGATAAAAGCTTTTTGAACATCTGGATGAACCAATACGGGCGCAGAGGTAAAGGCCCGTTTTAAGGCCAAGAAAGCCTCACTGACAGAGGGAGACCAATTAGCAGTGAAGGCTCCCTTACGAGTCAGGTTGGTGAGGGGTGCTACCACATGAGAGAAACCCTTGATAAAACGCTGATAAAAATTTGCAAACCCCAGGAAGCGCTGCAATTCCTTCAGAGTCTTGGGTTGAACCCAATCCCGTACCGCCGAAACTTTCTCTGTGTCCATTTCTAAACCCTGGCTGGAAATAACATATCCCAGGAAGGGAACAGTAGTGACCGCAAACATACATTTAGAAAGTTTCGCATATAGATTGTTCTCTCTTAATTTTTGCAAGACCAATTTAACATAATGTCTATGATCAACTAGAAAATTAGAAAAAATAAGGATATCGTCCAAGTAGATGACCACAAATCTACAGAGATACTCTCTGAAAACATCGTTTACAAAATCTTGGAAGGCAGCAGGAGCATTACAAAGACCAAAGGGCATGACCAGGTACTCGTAATGGCCGTCTTTCACATTAAAAGCAGTTTTCCACTCATCCCCCTGCCGAATGCAAATCAAATTGTACGCCCCTCTTAAATCCAACTTGGAAAAAATTCGAGCTCCAATAACTTGATTGAACAGATCCCCAATCAAGGACAAGGGGTATCTGTTTTTAACTGTGATTTTATTCAAGGCCCGGTAATCAATGCATGGTCTCAGGCCGCCATCCGTTTTCTCAACGAAAAAGAACCCGGCTCCTCCAGGCGAGGTAGAGGGACGGATAAACCCTTTTTTTAGATTCTCGGTAATGTACTCCCTCATTGCTTGCTCCTCGGGCATGGTGAGGTTATAGATTTTCCCCCTAGGGGGAATCATACCAGGAAGCAAGTCAATAGGGCAGTCGTAAGGCCGATGAGGAGGAAAAGTATCGGCAGAGCATTCGGAGAACACATCGACCCAGTCCGTATATGGCTGAGGTAACCCCTGAGGTAACACTTGAACACTTCTAAGGCCCGTAGAAAAACAGTGACCCTTGCAGTGATCACTCCGCTTCGTCAACTCCCCAGCCTGCCAATCTAACACAGGGTTGTGGAGTTGCAACCAGGGGTATCCCAAGACCATTGGAGTTTCCGGACAGTCGAAGACCAAGAACTCTAAGAACTCAGAGTGGGAAGAGCCAACAATTAATCTAAGAGGTGGGGTCTTAGTGTAAATCGGTCCCCCCTGAATGGCCTTCCCATTAATAGCCAAAACCTGTAGGGATCTCTCAAGGGGAACTAAAGGAATACCTAAAATGGCTCCTGTCCAAGAAGTTACCCACAGCACCACTGTCGATAAAGGCGGAAACTGTTTGCTTGGAGGAGCCCCAAAACAGGTCAATAGGCACTAGCCTTTTATTTTGGCGAGAGTTGCAAACTAGCTCACCTAGATCAGCACTCTCTCCCTGATCTAGGTGTGGGAGTTTTCCGCCAGCTTAGCCTTGTTCGGACAGGACCCAGCAAAATGTCCCGAGTTCCCGCAATACAGGCATAACCTCATGGATCGCCTACGCTGCTTTTCATCCGGCGATAAGGGGGTTCTCCCTAGCTGCATGGGTTCCTCCGGAGAGGGTAAAGGTGAGCTTTCCCCATGAGGAAATGGGGAATTAGGATTCTGGATGGGCCTGAGGGATGTAGGAGCCCTGGCTCTCTCCCTAGCCCTCTCTCTAAGACGTCGGTCTACTCTAATAGAGACCTGCATTAACTGGTCTAGATCCGCTGGTGGAGGAAAATTGACCAGAGCATCTTTGATTCCTTCCGACAGCCCCACCCTCAATTGACTACACAGAGCGGGGTCATTCCACCTAGACTCAACGGCCCAGCGGCGGAATTCGGCACTATAATCCTCAGCCGAATTCCGACCTTGCTTTAAGGCCCGAAGCCTATTCTCTGCCGTGGACTGTCGATCAGGATCAGCATACAAAACACTCATGGCACTGAAGAAAGCTGTGACCGATTGTAAGGCTGTATCATGAGATGGCCCAGGACTGAGGGTCTCCTTGAAGTAGAGAAATGACTAGGCCCACACGTTGGTTCTCGGTGCCTGAGGCGATAGGTCTAGGTTTAAAATACAGTTCACAGGCATTCTTGAAGTTTGAGAATTTAGCTCGTTCTCCAAAAAACTTCTCAGGTAGTGGAATCTTTGGTTCTGAGATATGAGGTGGTACAGAGGAAGCAGGGGATTGACGGGATTCCTGAGTGGCCACTCTTTGAGCAAGTTGGTTGATAGCCGTGGCCATAGCCTGCACCTGCTGTACCAGGTCATCCATCTTTGGGCCTGTGATAATGTCACGCTCGGGGTAACTCCAGCCCTCTTGGTAAGCTCACAACCCCCAATCTCCGCAGCCAGCTTCACCTGTAGGAGCCCCCGCTTGCCGGGACGCAGAATACGCCTACCCGGGATCGGTTGCCCCCAGGACTTAATGGCTCAAAGGATGTGAGTTTATATGTAGGAGGTCTGGAGAACCAATAGCTAGAGCGTTGGCAGAGGAAGTCCAGAGACAGGCCAGAGGTCGACAGCGGGAAGACAGAGATCGTAGAGGCACCAGGGATAAGGCAACTCGTAGTCTGGATACAGGCAGGGGTCGGCAACAGGGTTTCAGATCGAGAGTGGTCGGTACAATCAAGGTCGGCAACAGGAGTTCAGATCGAGAGTGGTCGGTACAATCAAGGTCGGCAACAGGAGTTCAGATCAAGGATGGTCGGTACAGGTGGTGGTCGGCAACGGGAGTTCAGATCAAGAATAGTCAGTTCAGGCGAGGGTCGGCAACAAGATCAATCACAAGACACATGCAAGAAAGGCTAGGTACTAGGCGCTATCACAGGCGCCGAGCAACTGACCGAAAGAAAGCTTTATAGGGACAGACAGATGGAGGATAGGAGTGTGATTGGTGCACATGGGATGCAGCGTGTGATTGGGTCAGGGCGTATAGACTGCAATTCCCTAACTTAGGGCTCATTGGCCCAGCCCTGAACTCTGGGCTCATTGGCCCATAACTGTGAGGGGGAACTTCCCCCCTGGCTGAGCCCGTCTACAGGTTCTTCCTCCGGCGGGCGCGCAGACAGCAGCGCCGCCGGAGGGCATAAGAGGGACATGCTCGCACGCGCGCGCGAGCACGATGCAGGGAGGCAGGAGGAAGGACGGCCGTGCGCACGCCCGCAGCCGCTGCTGCTGCGGCCGGCCGCCCGGAGACGGCGCTGGAACGGGGCCCAGGTAAGCGCCGATTCCTGACACGAAGCCTCTAATCTGCATGTCATACTTCTTTGCAATATTATTTCACAATATTATTTCACTAACCCAGCATGCATCCTATGCATGTTACAGCCAAGCAAAACGTTCTGCAACCCTATGGAGGCTCTCGAAAGCCCAGAAATAGTTGTTTTTAATAGCAATTCGCCGCAAATAAATTCGGACCGCAACAAAATTTTCCGGAAAATTTGGCAAATCGGACGAATAGAATTTTTCAAAAGTTCGCTCATCTCTAGTTTAGGAGGAAATGTTACATAGGATGGTCAAATGCTAGTTACATGTCAAAATACACCTTGGCAGTAAACAGATGTAAATTAGTGCTTTGGTCTGGAGTAGTGATGAGTGAACCTATAGAAGTTTGGGTTCGCTAAGTTCGGCCGAGTTTTGAACAAAAGTTTGGTTCAGGTACCTGGACTCGACCCGAACCCCATTGAAATCAATGGGGATCCCAACTTGGTGACACAAAAATGGCTGTAATATAGATGTCATGCCTTGGGAGACACTTGCTCTCTGTGGCTAGTAGCTTACTATCCAGGTCATGGCATACTCTTTTACTTACCTAGCCCCTCTCGCTCATGCGCTGCATCCCCCATCCTGATCCTTAGCTACCACAGCTCCAGCTGCCGCTCCCTTGCCGGGATCAGTGCTGGGGATCAGGGCGGCGAGGAAGGAAGAAAGCTCATCTGCCCGTCCTGCGGCAGGGCCGCTTTCTGACGCTTGTCTGCCCACCTCTGCAGTATGTAACTGGCATACTTACCTAGTGGGCTCTGCTTCCATATCGGTGCACGCATGCTCCACTTCTCTGTCAGTGGCATGCGGCCCCTGCTTCTTCCCCGGCGATGCGCGCGTGTCCCCGTGCTGACATGTGCGCTCCCCTTGTTTCCGATGCTGCCGCCGTGCACACAACAATTTGCCTACCTGACGGTTTTACTGGGGATCTGGGGGGTTCACACAGCAGGTCTACTTTAAAGTCATGGTACTGACCTTTTGGTATTGTAAGAACAGATACTGCAGCAGAGGTGGGTATGTCCAGGTGGCCTCAAACAGTGCAGCCCACCAGGAGTGCTCTCTATGCTCTACATGCCCAGTCTGCCTTTGGCTGTATCAGTAAATGGGAGAAAAAGGTAGGCTTACTAATGTATTATATTTCCTTACAGTACAGTTGGAGAATGGGGAAAGATAACAAATGTAAAATATGTTGCAATCTAATTGGTTTCCAAATGTATTGTAAAAAAAAGGATTATTTAAAAATATACAGTCTCTTTGCAAGAACAGTATGTATACCTAGAGTGTGGCTAGTGTAACAAAAGCTAAATTAACTATTCTACCACTAGGTGGTGCTGTGGTCATTTAAAATCTTGCTAGCTGAAGAATATGCGTTAGTTCTGAGCTCATATATTTTCATTACAGCTTTATGTTGGTTTAAGTTTAAATAAAAAAAAAAAAAAATAAATAAATAAATATATAAATATATATATATATATATATATATATATATATATATATATATATTCTAATTTTCTCATTTTGCTTTTAGGTCTTCTGGAGTAAAAATTAGCCATTAAAGTGGACCTACATTGTCACTGTGGCTGGTTTGCAGTGCCCCGCTGTGCATCGGTGATGCTATACTACAGAACAGGGCCCCTTTGAGGAATAAGTTTGAATTTTAAAGCAATTCATATCACAAGTGGACCAAACCTACATTTTTAACTAGTATTCCCTAAATGGTTTCCCCATGAAGAGTACCTTTTGGCAATTTTGGAGGCACTTGCTCCCAGCTAATGTCATTTATTTTATCTAGAAGTCCTGCCTCTAAAAGTCATCGCTACTGTTGTGTGTGGCAGTGATGTTGTAACCACAGTGTCGGGGTTAACCAGCAGTAATCATGGTTAACCTTTAATGTAATCCAACACATGTCAAGCAATGTCACAGCACACAGGTATGATAGCTGAGGGTAGGGATTAATGGGACCGCAGCATGGGGAGATAACAGGGTGGTTTCTCAGCAAACAGACACTCGACGGCAAGTAGAATAAATTAAAGACTCAGCTTCTTTCATTGTTGCAGGGTCATGGAAATTAAGTTTTAATGCTTTGTTTCACTTCAATGTCAAATACACAGTTCACAATTCAAATAAACTTGCATAGCTTGTAGAAAGCAAACACAGGCACAATTGCTTCATAAGGATGTTTCAGTATCCCAGACTGGGGCGAGGCAACGCCTATTAGCAGAGGGGCCGTTGGGCTGCTGCTGAGTAAAACATGTTGAACTTCTCTTCACCAGGCACCCAGGACTGTACCCCTTCCCAACACAATATTCACATAACAGTCACTGCAGGGTAGGGGCATAAGACAAGGACAGTCAAACCCTACTGGAGTCTCAGGCACAGCAGCTTCATCATCCAAGCCTGTCGGTCCCTTTAGATCCTCTCTATTTCTAACGGGCACTTCCTCTGTCACATCCAACGCCAGGACCCCCTGGGTTCTCTCTCTTCCACCAGGGTCCTCCTCTCTCTGCATGGATTCAATCTCTCAACAACTTAGCGTGGTTCTGCTTCACTACAGCCACATAAATCTGAAGGTTAACCACCTCTGACAGGCCTAGTGTTAATAGGCACAATACTCAGAAAGGTACAGTTTATTATTTAACCACAAGATGGCACTGTAAAACACTTGGTACTACTAAGACTGTTACATGGGCCAGCCATGTGAGACACCTGCCTATTGCATTACAATAATAGTAATATTTCTAAATGGGGAGGGATCAAAGTTTATGTAAAGTTAGGATTTTGTCAGAGCCAGATGAATTAATTGTTGCCTGAGTGGACAGGTAAGTAATGAGTTAAAGCAGAAAAAAAGAAGCTGGGCTCAAGCTTAGACTAGGCAGGCCAGTAGCCACCCGGACCTTAAACCAGAATAAGACCCTCAAAGTAAAAATTCGGCATCTGGATAGCACACCTGCACTATCCAGATTGCTACCAAAAACTTGTCTAACCTTTATTTTTGTTGAAAAATCCTAGTTAAAGCTGATAATGGTGGCTCCTGGGACCTGAAGAGTGAATTTCCACCACCAAATAGGTGGAGGAAACTGCTGATTCCAATGAGTAAGAGCGTTATTTCATTCCGAAAACACATGCTGGTATCAGCTTTAAGTTCTTTTTAGGGATTCTCAAAAATCACAAAAATTAAGGTAAAAAAAACAAAAATGTGGATATTGTGCCCCAAAGTTTAGGAGCAACACAAACAATAAAAAATTATTGGTAAATTATTAAGCATTAATATTAATAAGCATTGATATGCAACCAAACAGAGGACGGAGTGTTAAAAAAGCACCCCCAAAAAATGGAGAACACAGGTTTTCCAGAGAATACACTCCGAAATGGCGAAAAGAGTTTCGCATAAAACACAGAAGCTGGAGAGATGAAATTGCTATGGAGAAACAGTAAAAGGAGTAAAGGAGAGAAACATGGGGGACCATTTGGAGCAGTTAAGTGCTTAGCCGGCCAAATGCGCATGAGGCCAGTTGCACTTCAAAACAGCAGATATTCCTTGTGGGAGGTGCAAATTGGCTCAAGAAGACGCTATTTGTACTTCTGCCGTGCGCTTGTCATTTGGTGCACTCCGCACGTACACCCGCAGCCATGATTCATGCACCTACGTCCATGCAAAATTGTTTGGCGTTTTTGAGCACCAACCTTGTGTCCTTTTTCACATCTCCCCCTTCTCTCATGCTCATTTCCTTCTTTTCACACCTTTTCTCCACCTCTCTTACACTTTCTCTGCCCTTTATTTAATCTCCCATTTTTCCCTTCTCTTTGTTCTTGCTTTTTTTCACATTTTTTTCACCTCAATTAGGGTTTACAAGAGAGCCCAGCATTTGTAGCAAGAGCAGCCGCATCCCCTGCAGCTTGTGCCCTCCAGTCCCCGCCCTATCTAAATGTTTGGATATGAGAGTGTGTGCACAGCCCAAAGGAGAGGGAATGTGGCTGCTGTTGCTTACAACAAGGAAGAGGTGAGTGCTGTGGTGCCCCAGGGGGGTTTCACACATCATGGCATTCCAATCTGGGATATCATGGGGGGACGCCAGTGGCTGACACCGGAATCTTTTAGATTCCAGTACCGACCCACCTGGGTTTTGTCTTGCTTCAAGACCTGTGGAGGAAGGAGGCAGTGCTAAACCCGAAACCCCAAAAACCTCTTACCTGATCCGCCGCCGCTTCCGCCGCCGCCGCCGCCTCCCGCGCGCCCCTCCAGACGTGCGCGCGCCCGCGCCGGCCCTCTGTGAATGGCCGGCGGGGGCGCGCGCGCCGAGAGTGACGCGCGGCGGAAGCGGCTTGGACGTTCCTGATCCCCGCCTGGACGTTGGCGGGGTTTGGCTGCGGCGTTCACGTGGGAGCGTTGAGAGGTGAGTTTTTTGGGGTTTCTGGGGGGTTTCACACAGCGGGGCACCCCCGATCGGGGTGCCCCGCCGAAGTGGACCAAAACCCAGGATAGTCAAAATCCTGGGTGTTGGTCCACTTTAATATACTTTTTGGGCGATTTCTGGGATGATGCAGGGCGGCTATGTATAACTGAACTGACCAGATTTGTTGTCAATGACTTTCTGTATATACTGTGCACGGTTTTCCTTGACCAAATATTGCAGCCTACATCCCCTGCTCTCTCATCAGGATCGTGACAGATTCACCCCATAGCCTACTATGGTAATGCATGGTTATCTTATATAGAGCAATAGAATTGTCTATATGTTAGCGTTAATTTCTTACTCTCCTTTTACATTGAGGTGAACAAACGCTCCTAATGACACCCAGAACCCCATGTCTACAGAAGTACTCATTGTATCCTTTTTTCTGATGCATGTGATCAAGAGAACTACTGTTACCACTGTATATATATATGATACCCTAATAAAATTTTAATTGCATATTAAGCTCTTGTGTTTGTGGTGTGCTTTCGATCGAACCAACCCATTTACTGGACTTTAGTTCCAAATGCTCCCAAGGAGTTCCAAATGCTCCCAAGGAACCTTATCCCCAGCAGGGGCATCCCATAGTGTGTGGTTGCTCCCGCTACACCAGTTCTTCCCATTGTGCTCTATGGGAGCACTATCATGAAATTGTGTAATATTAAAAATCCATATAAACACATCGGCTAATAAGAGGAGGGGTCACTTACACAAAAATTGAATAATACTCCCACCAAGCTTGTGGCTTAACTCTGTCATAGTAGGAATAAAATCCAAGGGTGACAGGTTCAGTGTATCAGGGGTGACAGAGCCTGTCACCCCTGATCTTCTCTTTTTTTTTATTTAAAAAAAAACATGGCTGGGTATTTTGGATATTTCTTTATGCTGGGTGTATAAATGACCTCTCCTCCCACCATCCAGCATATTTATATGGATTTCTTTCATTGGGTCATAGTTTGTGATAGTGCTCCTTTAATCTACAGTGCTACTATAAACTGGCACAGCTTCCACCAGAGTGCCCTGCGCTGTGACCTATATGGCGTTAGTATGAAATTAGACACATTGCCTGTGTTCTGGTTTGGTAAAGGGACGCAGAGGCAAAAATATTGGCACTGAGTGGTATTAACAGGTGCTGGCGCATGATAAATTAGGCTCTATTTTTTTCCTTTTGGGGGGCACCATCCTGAAATCCTGCACAGGGCAACATTTGCACACACACAGGGCTTTTCAGTGTCGAAGGCACCCCCCCCCCCCCCCAAGCCCTGTGTGTTCAACAATTGCATTCAGTCGCAAAGGAGCATTGTTTGGAGGAAGAAGTGTCCCTGATTAGCAAGACCTCCTATTTATGGTCCAGCAGAAGACCAGTAGTGCTTTATGAAGAGATGATGTTAGGGATCAAGGCTGCATGGGGTAGGTTTGTAAAGAACTCTCACTAATGTTTCCAGGACACAACTGTGAGTTCCCCTCTGTCTTGTGTCACTGGCACCACAGCCAGATTGTGGATATCCTCTGTTGTGTTATTAACATAACAATACTTTATGTTTTAAAAAAAATACTCCTTCTCTATTAACATAACCAAAATCGGACTGAAGCTCCAGCTGTCCTGCACCACGACTTAGAAGTAAATTTATACATTATAAATCTTTATTAGCTGTCAAAGTTACAGTCTTCAGTGACAGCCACATTATCTTACGGGGTCCTACCTGTGAACCTCCAGTGTAGCTACAGGAACTGGAATCCTCTTTGAAGAAGGACAAAGCCGGAGCAGACCCTAAACATGAAAGTGCAGTGACCATTACTCACTTTCAGATCACTCCCTCTACAATTGTTTGACTTTGAAATGCAATCCAACTTAATTTGCAGGCAAAGGATTATCGTTTTAAAAGACATACAAAGAAGGCAGATTTTCTCCTTCCCTTTAATTCTCTGCTAATTGCCCAGAGTTGACTTTTTGAAAGAATCGGTTTTCTACAATGTAAATGAGCTTATTGATCGTTCCCAGGGTGTGCATAATCCTGTTATGTCTAATTGCAGAAGCCCCAATAAAGGTCTCTTATACCATGACAGTGTTTAAAAATTATTCTGGATGCTGAATAAACTGCTGTTTAATGTAAGATGCACAGAAGGAAGGTGTGTTACATATTTTCATAAAACAAAGGTAACAGCTCCCATCAAACAACATGGTGCTTACCCACAGTTCCCTTGGGAGACCATTCAAGCTTTTTTTTTCAGAATAAGGCATGAGATAGGGGGTCATGATAATTGTCCAGCTCCACGGGACACCCGCCTTCTAGGTGAGTCCACAACCCTCAATCTACACTGCTAGCTTCACCTATAGACAAGCCCCCAATTGCCTCCCACTAGCAAAAAGGTTGTGAACTTACAGGGGTGAAGGCGGATGAACCAGAGGCAAGACTGGGCGATGTCTGGTAAGCTGGAGTCATACACGGGTGATCTATCCTCACGATACGCAGCACCAAGGGAGAAGCAAGAGAAGGGTCAAAGGTCAAGCCAAGGACTCAACCGAGGAGGTCAGAGGGTACGCAGTACAAGGGATGAGACGGGTTCGTAGTGGGAGTTCAGGCAGATGTTGGTCCAGGCAGCAGTCACAGAGTGGTCAGGCAAACTAGGTCGGCAACGATAAGCAATCAGTTACAAGCACTATAGCGCCCAGCAACATGGGCAATGACGGAATGGCAGGGAATAGCTTTATAAGGTCCTGGGGACCAGTCCTGGGGATTGGCTGGAGTGCTTTGGGCTTATAGCTCTTAAGGGCAACTTAAGGGCTGATAGCTCTGTTTAACAACTAGGGCGTTTCGTCCACTATTAAGGTTAGGGCTCATTGGTCCTTTAAATTAACCTCCAGCGGGCGCGGAGGAGAAATTATCCTTACGCCTTTGAAAAATGATGTAGCTCACCTGTTACTATGTCCTATTGCAGTTACAGGTATTATTCTGGGGAAAATTTTGAACAGAAAAAAATGTATTGCACTTTTTTTGTCTGTTAATGTTAAACAGTTCGCAGATTCCTATGGGCCCCAGAGCAAACTCTGCAATGCGCCCCCTCGACAAACTGGGTGTTGCTCCAGTTCAAAGAGGAACTTTAGAGGAGGAGTTAATAAAAACTCTACAAACCTGGCTTGCTATGCCCCGCTCCCCCTCTGAATAAAGAAATATCAGTTTAAAACTTACCATTCCAGTGGCATCATGCTCCGGCATCCTTCAGTCCCGTGCCATCTTCCGTTGGGCAGTGCCATCATGCATCATGGCCATCATGCACTGCACCGCCCCTCAGATCTTGCGCATAGGCTGCAATGACACTCAGTGCAAGATTTGATGAGCAGTGCAGGACTTTTCAAGAGCAGACCAAATGGCGAATACGGCTGGGGGTGGAAAGGGGCCAGGAATGCTGCCGGATGTCAGCATTTTAGATAACGCCAACATCCAAAAGGCAATGAGGGAGGGTCGAGGAATGTTTACAGAGGAACATCTGAAAAGGTCTGATGCTAATAAATAATAATATACATGGCAATAAGTCCAGGTTGGAGGAGAGACTGCACATGAACCGGTGGGGGGGGGGGGGGGGGGGGGCTGGGGTTCCCACACAGCAGCATCCCAAATCAGATATTCGGGACGTCTGGGAGCTGGCGGGCAGGTAAGGTGAGTAAGTTAAATAATAAGCATGCAGCGGTTACCATGCTTATTAAAGACCTTTTTTGTTTTTTTTATTTAAAAGGTAAAACAAATAATCTGCTTGAGTGCACCTTGTGGTGTGCATTGCAACCTACATTTCTGCAAGAAACACAAAAAAAGTGTAATACAAAAATGTTCCAGATTAATTCTTAATCCACATTTTGAGATATAAAATATCAGTGCAGAAAGTATACATATTTATCTACAGTATATGGCATGAACTGCATGTAAAGGAAAATTACAAATAAAAGATTATTTTATATAGCTAGATAAAGAGTAGTAAATCTGATTGGCTGCTGGCATACCTAAAAGTGAAAGTCTAATAAAGGCCCTTATTTATGAAGGAATAGCGACAGGTAGCGACTGGTGAGCGGCCGGTAATGACGGGCCCCGCCACGAGAACGCCGTCTCCCCACCACAATCACACATTTATCAAGCCAATCCTGCTTAGCGACTGAGATAGCGCCAGATAGCCACTCATTCATCATTATTCCAGCCTCAGCCCACAGTGCCAGCGTCCGACCTTGAACAGCGACAGGTATGACCTCTCGCTACCTGGCGCTCTCCATTGCATTTCAATGGAACAATCTTTAAATATTCATAATTAATTGTTATTAATTTTTTTTTTTTTTTTTTAAATGTGAACAATTCTGTGACCACTTCTGCCATTTTAGATTTTTATTTTTAAGGTAAAAAAAATAATAAAAAAAAATGTACAGAATTGATATTACAGGTCTGATATTAATGTATTCATATTACAAAATTATTTCAAAAACTTCAATTATTTCAAACACTTTTTTTTTGGTTTCCAAAAATATGGTGGTTTGGGGGTTAAAAAACTACTTTTA
The DNA here is from genome assembly GCA_027917425.1 of Gastrophryne carolinensis. Taxonomy (NCBI): domain Eukaryota; kingdom Metazoa; phylum Chordata; class Amphibia; order Anura; family Microhylidae; genus Gastrophryne; species Gastrophryne carolinensis. The sequence goes on from CM051237.1 coordinate 402,500,818, forward strand.
ACCTATCGCCGCCAGCGCTCTGGGGTTTAAACATGCATTTTACAGCGCGAGAATTTTTTGAGCGTGATTTGTTAATGAATATGGTGGGAGACGGTCGCTAGGGCCAGTCGCTATCATGCGCTCCCATACAGCGCGGAACCTGTCAAATAGCAACTCCTCACCCAATATTCAACATTACGGCAAACCGACTGAGTCGCTATCAACTACCGAACAACGGCCAAGCACAGCGACTACTAGCTCTGAAAATGCCGCTACAGTCACTCAACTGTCGCTACCTGCCGCTATTAATGAATCGGCCTCTTAGATACATGTGTAACAGGGTTAGCGATCACCCCTGTTAAAACATTTGTACAGTTTTGGGGGAACTTTTAGTGTCTCACAGGTTAAGGTTAAGCTAAGAATCGTTAATTCTCATGGTACTGAATCAGCCCTTATATATTAATACAAGTCAATGGCTTCAGCCACCGCTGACAATACAGAGCTTTCTGAGCAGTGATGAGTCATTACAGTTGATGGGTTTTTACTTCTGGCTAGAAAGCATTGTTTCAAAGATATTTAGGGAAATTTTAACTGTAGGATTGTTTTTTCAGAATCAGGGCTGTCAAAATAGTGACAAGATGGCCGCCCCATACCTGTTATGCCACAACATCTGCATGGAGTGAAGCCCTCTCAAATCACTTATGTCTGACTACTTCAGAGGGTTGTTTTAGGGTAGCATTTTACTAAACTTTACATTTTTAACTGGTGGTCTGCTTTAAGTTATCTGTCATCCGGATTAGGAGGTAGGGAGAGCACAGAATTTGTGCAACTTCTAGGCTGCCCATCAAACAGCAGATGATGTGTAAAATGTTTGGTCTAAGGGGCTTCTAATGGCCCATTTCCATGAACGGATAAAAAGACTGATCATTGAGCGGTGCAAGCAGGGAGATTTCTGAGTTCTGATGCAGAAGATTTGTCTGAATTGTTTGTTAGAGTGATCGTTCGTGTTTGTGCTGTGCGCTTCACATCCTATTTGTGGTTGGTTTCTGTTTCCATCTGTCAAATGAGAAATTTGATGTCAGCCTAAACAATACAATTCAACCAACAAACTAATTGCCGTTCATTGCTCAATCACAGTGGGAATTTCCACAGATCCATTCTTGTCTGATTGTGGTCAATTTAGTGATTTTTTCATTTGCAAATTGATAGGTGGAAATAGGCCATAACAGATGCCCGGGCTGATTTACCGAAATAATGGCCATATCCTACTCATAACATTCATGTGCTCTCTTGAGCAAGCCTAGCCCTAGAGGATTCTGGCACATATGCAGATGGGAGGCACCACTGCTTGAGGTTAATATTTTCAGAAGCTGAAAGCATGTTTCAACAAAACAGATGTACAGTACGGTGCATTTGGCCTATATATTTTAATATAAGAGCATTTGGGCCTACACGATGATGGAAAACCTTCTAAGGGGGCCCTGGACTGGGGTATTCCCTTCAGAAATTCCACAGATCAGCTTTTCAGCTAATTTGAGACTAAAAATAGAACACCTCATTAACTGACCATCAAAGTGCCTGCACACATAGACCCTTACAAAGAAGACATTTGCATGGTTGTTCCATGTGTTAATCTTCAAGCTTTCTAACAAGTGTGCACCTGCCAAAGACATGAATGGATCCAAATTGGGAGGGACTTCTCTCATTCTAGGAAACAAAATAATTTGTAACACAACATCACAGAGCAGGACAAGCCATAACTTTGTCAACACATACTGTTTTACACTTGTAATTGCGCCTAGCTAAATAGGGCACTTTATAGCAACCTCCCAAAATATCACACAGTTGACCTGTTTCCGCCTATGAAATCATGCGGCCTACGCAGATGTTTTCCACCAATGTGAATCATGAGGTACATACAGGCCCAATTATATAAGTCTATCCGTTTGATCTACTTTTTTTGATAGAAAGGTGTTGACTTTTCCCATATTTTTCTGGCTTCCAGTTATCCTGAAATTACATTTTGCTGAGTTCTGAGCTAATTAACCTCTAGCAGAAGGGGAGCACATACGACATTTTGTAAGAAAAGTATTAAGGCCTCCCGTGTGATACGCCTGACATTTCTTGGGCCCGGGCCTTAAGAAGAAACGTTTAATCCTTGTGAACACTTACTGTGACTTAGACTGCCGGAGGTGTAAAAAGACTGCGATTCTAGTGTCGACAAGTCAGACAAGAATCTCTTTCTTTCTTCTGTGATGACTTCAGGAAATGGAAGTTAGCTGGTTTTAGATTTGTTGCTCAAAATTATTTTAAGGTGATTAGACTTATCCAGAGTGACCACTGTAAAAAAAATAATGACGCAAAAGTAGATTCTGTTTGTTTATCAACCTAACATACCTAAGGAGCCACTACATTTAAATATAAAAGAATAATTAGGGGTGAACCTAGCCTCTCTGTTGCCTGAGGTTAACTATAAAAAAGGCGCCCGCAGCATGTAAGACATGAGCAAGTCTTAGTGAAGAAGTGCCTTACACAGCAAGCACACATCAGTACTGTACTCGCTGTGAGATGAAAGAGCGGTGGCTGCCGGGCCTATAGTGACAGCAGTGGGCAGCTGATGTCTGTCAGAACAGCTCAATAACAGCAGTAACAAGCTACAGTGCATATAGTTCTGCTCAGCCTGTCACTTAAGCACTGTTTTGGTTACTGCCAAGGCTGTATTTAAGGTTCATGCTTCCCTAGGCCTTTTTAGTGCTCACGTCCCCTATCACAATTTAGACTTTTTCCCTTGCCCCCAGGGCACCCCAATCCGGCAGGGCCACACGGGCCATGAGGCCATGTGAGGCGGGCTCCGCAGGTGGCACTGCAGGCAGGGCACAAAGATAATTTTTTTCTGATTTTTGCCCCCTCCCCCAGGCTGCACACTGTCACGCACTGCTAGGGCTTTCCAAGTGTTCAGCACAGGGTGGCCAAAGTCAGAAAAACTGATCTTGCCGCACTGCAGATCATTCATCCCCTATATGCAGAGACTTGGCTGCACTTCGGAGCTCCCTGATCCTGATCTCTCTTCTCATTCTTTGGTGGTGCAGCGGCCCTGTCCCCGCATCTCAAGCTGCAAGCTCTGGCTTGCTTAATGGCAGGAGCGGGTCCCGCACACTCCCATACCCTGCACCACCAATGAATGATTTCTTCTAATAGATCTACAGTGTCAATCAGCCCCCCACCCCTCAAATCCCGGCATGAGCCAGATTCACTTCTGCCGTTGAACGGAGCAAACCAGCACTTAGAGTGTGATGAATGAGGAGAGCTGCCGCGGGATCAGGCTGCTCCAGAGCGTGAGTACTCTGTGACATGCACCGATAAAGGCCCTCACCCAAATCCTGGGGGATGAGGATGCTGCTGCACACCTATTCATCGTCACCATTATCCCTCAGGCTATAGGTGTTTTGGTGGAAAAGCTTACAATTAATGAGGCTTCTATCCTCGTCACCACCGTCCCACTGTCAGTGGCTCCCATGTATAGAGAAATGTTTTGGCAGTAGAGCTTATAATTAAAATGGTTGCTGTGCCATTCACCAGTATCTCAGCTGTTAGCGGATCCCATGTACAGAGGCTATAGAATGTTTTGGCAGCAAAGCTGGGATTTAAGGGGGAGGGTGATGGTATCCCAGTGGATAGTCCCAAATAAGAGTATTCAGCAACCATCAGAGTGACCCACCAAAAAATCTATAACTCTCTGTTCTAGATACATCTTGATTTGGGATGCCCTGCAGTGTGAAACTCCCTGAAACTCACTGTTACTGGGGTCCCAACGGTGCATGCCTGGCCCACTCAGAAAAACCACAGACTGCAGGGCGGCAGGTCAGCCACTCCCCTTTTGCTATCCCGGAGCTCTGTGACAAACAGGGCTGTATGCCTTGCATTAATAAGTACAGCCCTCTCGTCCAATTAGCGTGCTTGCATCCGCTCACGTCATCTCGTCTATTCTAGCTGAGTCTAGCCGCGTGGAGCCGAGCGAGTCGGTGGACGCATTCCCCCTACCCTTGTTGGTTTGGGGCGAGAAGGTGAGTTTACTGGGTGATCTGGGGGGTTTCACACAGCGGGGGAACCCCAAATCTATAGGTTTTCAGGGCTGTCAACCATGTGTTTTGGTCCACTTTAAAGCAAAAGGCCAAGCTTTTTGTAACTACCGAACAATCCCTCCCTCCTCCTGTGCTAAGACGGATTTTGACACTAAAATAATAACAGCTCACCTGACTCCCCTGATTCCACCTTTTAATCATGGAGCTTTGGGTTACTGGTAAGATGTTTGAAGTGCTCTGAAGAGTCTGGTCAGCAATGGAAACTGGGTTTAGCCCAGTCTGGAAGTCTAAGCCACAAGGCCCTTAGGGGGCTGACAAGCAGAAGGCTGCTGCCGAGCTGTGTGCTAATACAGTGTAGCTTTGACGTGTGGAGTATGAATTCAACAGTGCTGCCAAGGAGAGGACAAGCAGCTGGAGGCCTTATCAAAGCAGGATTGCCGGAGGCTGGTATTTATATTGACAGAGCAAGGATACCATGAAGCCTTGGTGGAGCAGTTGGATGACAGACCCCATTAAACCATGACCAATTTTATGTAACATTGGCGTTGGTCATGGCTATAGTTATGCATCCTGATTCCTAGTGCCCCCTGCACATTAATCCTCAAGAAATGCAGCCTTGTGATTGGCCGCCAGCGGTTATGTGGTCTGTACCCAGCCAGCTGAGTATTGGTCCAGTTTAATACAGGAGTTCTGGAAAGTGAGGAGGTATGAGAGAACCCTTTTCTATGCAGTGATATCAACAGTGAGTAAAGCTTGAGAAACAGAATGAACTGTGATCTAAATAAGTATTTGGCATACCTTTAGGTACACTTGTACACAGTTTGTAAGCAACTTGGCAGAGAGGTTGTTTCAAACATCTTGGAGAACTAACCACAGATCCAGAGATGCCAACCTTGGAGACCATCTTACAGGGTGATGGGTTTGGCAGAAAGTGTGGTTTAGGGGTGTGGCCTACTCACAGGCTTTTACAATAACTCCAAAATTGTGCTCAGAATGTGTCTAGGATTTGAAACTGGAAGTCTGCACTAAGAAAGTCACTGGCAGCAATTATACATTGCTGGGCAGTAGCAGTGAATAAACACACAAGCTGCAGGCCATTGGAGCTGCTGACAGGGTGACAGGGTGGGGGGGGGGGTCAAAACAGGGTGACTCCCTGGAAAACGGGTGACCTGGCATGTCTGCAGATCTTATGTTGTGGCTTGATCCAATCCATCTGTCTCCTCATCTAATCTCACACTGACTAGATGCCTTCCTAATGGTACTATATGATGGATAAGCCTGAACAGCACATCTTCAAACCCTAGCCTGCTTTGCTATTTTTGCCCAGGAGAGACCTTGCTGATGCAACTAACTAACAAACTTGTGTCTTGTCACTGTGCTCAGTCTTGCCATCATCTATGTGCTGCAACCCAACCTTACTTTAGAGTTTGTCTGCTCCTCACCCATTTTTAAGCCTTCTACTGTTTTTTTAATGTCTATGTTTCAACTCACATATGAAAATGATGATGATTATCATATGTTTGATATAATTGGTCAATCATACACCTGCTAATCCTAAGGTTAGAGGGGTGGGGAAACTTTTTCCATTTAGATTTCTCTGCTGTTCATTGATGTTTGCTGTTCTTTTGTGTTGTCAATTGATAAAAATAAATTTGTCACTAGTAGATTTATTTGGCACATTATTAAATGCAAAATCCATCAAAGAACACCCAGGACGTCTTCTCCTTTTCTCCCCCTTTTCCCTTTTCTTTACTTCTACTTCACACTTTTCATTCTCTTTTTTCTCTAAACTCTTCTTTTGATGATGCTTGAGAAGTGTTCTTTCTATCTCCTTGAATAATAACTGTCAGTGTTCTGTTCTGTTTCTGTTTATGATGGTCATTTACTTGCGTACACTAGCTAATTATTGGGGCTCTGATATGACCCTTGGTGCAGTATGGAAATGTAGTCCTAAGCTGCTTATCTATGTTTTTATTTCAATAAAAACTATAATTGAAAATTGAAAAAAAAAAAAAAAAAAGAACACCCAGGACTGTTGAGCAGCTACAATTCTAGGCACGAATGGGACAAAATGCATTTCCCAAAACTCCAGCAATTGATCTCCTCAATTCCCAGCCTATTGTAAAAAACAGAAGTGCTGTTACACAACATGCACAGACATGGGCCTACTCTAATATTTTTGAAGTGTGTTTCTACTCTTCATTTCTAAAAGACTAATTTTTTCAAATGAAATAATAAACTTCTAACATTCAACTTCTAATGATTTGTCTATGTAATATTGTGAATAAATTATGCTTAAATGAATTTTCAAAATCTCCACCTTCCTGTTTTCTTTACACTTTACACAGGGTCCCAATTTTTTGGAAACTGGGGTTGTATATAAGATAAACTGCTGTATACAACACGTTAGATATGGAGGCTGATTTAAGACTAGCACCTTGTATTGCCATTTGAGCGCTATGTAGCGGCTCTTAGAGCGTCCACTAATGGACGCTACAAGTGGGTGTCTGGTGCTATAACCTAGCATAGCGGGCGGACAAGTGACACTGTAGTATCCTGTCCAGCATTGATAAATGTGATGTCTGGAGGGCGCTGTAGAAGCGCTTTCCCTCAATCATTGCATATATAATGCCCGTGGGAAAGCCACCCAGAGCAACGCCACATAAAACAACAGGACCACGCTGCAGCAAACGATAGGTAGCGCCAGTTAAGTGCGACCGACACTCGCCGCTGAAGCCCATATTTAAGAAAGTCAAACATAAAACCAGTGGCAGCACTCTAAAACTGGGCGCTCGATCGCCAGATGCTATATGAAAAAAGTCTGTTTCTCAACACATATACACCAGCACCAGTGTGAAAACATTGGGAATGACATTGTTTTAACACTGTGACAATGACAATGCAATGCCAGACCTGCACATACAATTCTGCATAAAAAAAACAAAATATAGCAATGTAAGCGTTTGGCTGCTGGACAGGAGAGGTCACACAATAATTTGATCCTAAAGTTGATAAAAATAATTAATTAAAATGCTATTCATACACAAGTAAAACAACATCACTGAAATGTATGTATGCTGAGCAACAGGTGCTACATGGCGCTGCTGAACATACAGCGCTGGCGCTTTACACTAAGCTGCTGCTAGTAATACATTCAATGCTACATGAAACTATTAGAGGCGCTCACAAGATTGACTTTCATATATATGGTTTTCTCATACTGTATCCGGCGTTCACCTGACGCTACGTGGTACTACATGGGGTTAGCATTTCTTAAAAAAACCCTTTCTATGTATTATTTTCCTTCACCGCCACCATTGCTTTGTCTAGCCACAATAGACCAGTGTTTAGGTAGTGCAAAGATCAAACAGTAGACGGTTAATACAATATAACATTGATTTTCAAGAAGAGGCCTCCGCTATGCCAGCCTTTGGATAACGTTGTCATTACAGTGAAGCCGGCCTTTAATTATAACCAGATGCACAAATTATTTTAATCATGGCTCTATATCTGAACAGTGGCTCACAAACGCTAACACAAACGATAGGACATCAAAAAGTAAATACTAGTGCAGGACAGCTGCCAACCTTTAAGGAAGCAATTGATCACATCCTGTCATCTTAAAAGGAGCAGGAATGCAACACAAACACTTGAGATTAGTGTACTAAATATGGTTTATCTGCCCTGTGCTGATAATTTATCTATCTATTTTTTAATGTGCTGTATTTCTTATCTCTCGCCACTGTAATTACCATGTTGCAGGTATTCTATTTTTTCTTCCTGCCTTTGAAATGTTATTCAGACCTCGAACAGCAGATAGGATCTACAGAAACGTGGGATGGGGACCGGCACAGATGACAGGCAGGGGTCTCTTCGGTAGGGTACAAGCGGACATTCTGTGCTTACAACATTTTAAACCAATTAGAATGGAATTTGTGTTTATTCTTCGTAGATATAGAGGCATTAAATTTAGTTTTATTGTTTACTTCCAAGAAAGCATGCACAATTAGAACTATAAAAAGGTATTTACTAGCTTTACTAAATGAATGATCCAACTCACGTACAAGAAACGTAGAGCTATAGCCAAGTGAAAAAACATGTTCACTGATGCTGGTCATCATTTATGTCAAAGCAGACCTCCAAAGTCCATGTACTTTAATGAGACAGTCCAAGCAGGGGCAAAAGTGATATTATATTTATAGATATTTATAGATTTATAGATGCTGAAGTAGGTTGCCAAACTTTGCCCCTTCTTTCTTTTACTTTTTCCATGACCACACTCAAAATATGGCCACCCCTATCCCTCAGCGATCCCAGTTTCGGAAACAAAGGTGGTTGTGCTTTCTGGAGAAGGAGAGGCAAACTTTGGAGACCTACAACATCTACAGCATGCTGCAGGAAATCCATGTGAGGCACATGGGAGAGGCTTCAGATGAGCTCCTTTCTGCCATATTATTGCTAATGCCTGTACTGATCCTTTAAAGTGGACCAAAACCCACAGCGATTGGCCTGGGAATCTATAAGATCCACGCATTCGCGAGCAGCGGCCGCAACCCCGCTATCCCTCTAGCAGGGCACTTGCCCACATCAGGCATTTGTGAATAGCCAGCTTAGGCATGCTCTCTGTCAGAGGGTGGTGGGGGATGAGGTCGAAAGCATGTTCAGAGCCAGTCACCTTAGACGACTTGAAGTTAGTGGATTCGAGGGCACTGATCCTATTTGCCTTAGGACCGGGAAGAAGTTAGTTGGTTTTGGCGACCAGGGGGGTTTCACACAGCAGTTTCAAAAACGCTTGTCTCCATCCAAACTCCAGTGCAGAAGGTCTCCTCTTCCAGGGGGACCCCATGCCAAGTTTTTAATTTTTGGGGGGAAGTCTGCTGGGCAGGAGCAGGTATCAAAAAGAAATATAAATTAAGGGCCCCCCCCCCTGGAGGGGGGTATATCTGCTATCGCAAGTGCTCCTGGTATAGGCAGGTAGGCATGCCTTGTGGTGCTAAGTATCCAGCAGTATCCCCACTCACCCAATCCTGTTTGCTTACGATAGCAGGCATACATGTCCATCTGGCATGGTGAGCTGGCAGAGCCAGGATTTCTGGCAAGAGCCACTTAAAATGGACCACAACCCAGGATTTTGACTATCCTGGGTTTGGGTCCTTTCCCCGGGGCACCCAGATCGGGGATGCCCCCCTGTGTGAAACCCCCCAGGTCACCCGAAGAAACTCACCTCTTCCTGGTCCTATGGCGCATGCGCAGCCGCTCGTCCAATCAGTGGACTCGGATCCGCTCCCGTCCCTTCATCTAAGGATAGCGGATCCGAGCACGTTGGTGGCCACATCCCCTGCTTCCCTCTAACAGGGAGCGTTCCCGCACTGGGGCATTCACAAATGCCTGGCGTGGGCACGCGCCTTGCTCACGCATGCGCCATTGGACCAGAAAAGAAGGCGAGTTTATGGCATCCCAATTTTTGATTCCCTGGGGGAGGGAATCAATATATAAGATTCCCGCGCCGATCTCAGTGGGTTTTGGTCCACTTTAAGCACTGTGGGTTTGGATTAAGGTTAGTATTATTAAATGACATACATTCATACATACCACAGGGTGGCTGGCTTCTACTGTAATTGAGTGGACAAGGGCCACTCATGGTCTCCTGTGGTAGTTGCTTATACAGTACTTGGCTTCCAGCAGAACAAGTATTTATTTAATTTAATAGGCCTGTGTAAGGTAATGTGGGATATGATCTAAGAGAACATTAAACCTCAGGATCCCATCCACCAGTTCAGTTCCCCAGCAGGATGCCAGATGTGCCCTATTTACAAAGGGTTGTTTGGCTGATGACTGAAGAACCCATACCCATTCCCAGGGGCGTAACTAGGGGGGAGCACTTGCCCTGGGTGCAGCAGGTAAGGGGGCACCAAAGGGGGGCCTAAAAACAGGTAGGGGCGCCATTTTGAATCTTTGCCCCGGGTGCCAGAAAACCTAGCTACTCCTCTGCCCATTCCAACATGTCCTCGGAACTCCAGCATCGGGAAATGTTCAAAACTGATTGTAATGGAATCACAGCGGATGTATGTATTAGAATATTTTAAGGGTAGTTCCACTTTCAATGACATTTTTTTTACGTTTCCGTTATTGTGTGCCAGAACGATGTCTTCAGTGTGCTAAGTTTATCTTTTATTTATTTATTTTCTATTTCTTTGCAACTCTGTTTGCAGTTGCAGTTTTCCATAGAAACAATATGTTTTCCTTAGAAATACACATCAACTGGTGCATTTCATGTACAGATCAGAGACTTCCTCTCTCTGGCTTGCTAATAATCTGATTGGCTAAGGCAGACACAACAGGCTTAACCTATTGGCTGTAATTCAACTTATTTAGATAGAGGGGATCACAATCTTGTGTTCCAGTAGCTAAGGGGTTACGAGCAGCGCTCTGACCTGCTGCTTGACTTAGCCCAAGCTGCTGATTAGCTCACCTGTTACAGTGAAAGGATTCTGGGTTTTGTAGTCCGTAGTTTTTACTCAAGGCAGGGAAAACCCCTCCCACCTTAGGATCACAGACACACAGTAATATAGGAAGTTTGGAAACATCCTACTGATAAGTAAATCCCAGGTCTGGGGACACAATCCTAAAACAAATGTTTATTTTACATTCCAGAAGAGGAAAACAATAAGGCAGAACACCAAAAACCTGACAAAAAGAGAGTTTTCTTTTAATATTATTACACAAGAAGTGAAAATGGATCTGCACAAATAAATCTGCACTGATTACAAAGAATATAAACACAAAATCACTGATTGGATAAATATCCAAATCTATACCTGAATCTCCAGAGCAGGCAACTGTAATATAATTATTTAATATAGGATGCCCTTCCAGTTAAAGGTTAAAAGGAATCATTAATTACTTTTTAGGAGAGAAACTGGCATTCACTTTAAAGTGAATGACAGTTTTCTCTTCTAAAAGGTAGCGCACATTTTCACCTGGTGCAGAATCAATTCTGTTGCCAGGGAAGTGTGTGGGGGGCATAGGTTAGCCAGCACATTCCTGGGGGAAATGCTATATGTTGCCATACTGTGCAACAGCTTACAGCGTGTCTCTGGGTATGATCTGCATCTATATTGCTAGGTTAATGCAGTTTACATTTATGACAGTAGAAGGCGCTGTCACTTATGTCTGTGTGTAGTCTCTGTTGTACATTCTATGCTGCATGTTGTGTTTCCTATACATTCAGGTGATCTCTATGACTTATTTTTCCTGTCTATGTTATCCACCATGTAAGGTGACCTTCTCTTACTGCACTTATGTTTCAGTAAAGTCAGTTCCTGTTACACCACAAATGTATATCTGGATTTGACTCAGATGCACCCAGCGCTCACACTCGGCAACAAGTTATGGGCCCAGTGACCGAATGAAGCCTCAGAGACCGGATAAAGCCCAGTGACCAGACGCGGCCAAAGCAGAGAAAAGCCTCGATCGAGGGGCAGCGCAGCCGAAGTGGATATCAACATAAAGAACCTTCCACAAAGACATCTCCTGTATACAAGTAAGAGTTCTCAGTGGCCAAGCTGAACAATTACATTTATTAGCTATAGAAGTTTAAAGTGGAAATGCTATTATCCAGAGATTACTTTTGGGAGGTTATCACTACAGAAAGGCCACTGGACAATAATCAGGAGTGTGACAGTAAAAAAAAGAGAGCCACATGCCGATACATACACTGCACTGATCAATACACTAGAGACAAGGCCTGAGACAGATCTGACACTAGCATTTGTAAAGATCAGGCTCATAGATCAGTATCAGTGAAGAAAGAAGCTTGCACATGACTCCACAGAAAAACTGACACTAGAGCAGCTACAAACACAAGATTACGCAGGAAGGAAACCAGGGTGTGCTTTAGATGCCACAAACAGGGACACATAAAGAGAGACTGTACTATATGGAAAGCAGAGCAAATGAGACTGCATCCCTCTTATACTAAACAGAAGGTCAAAGCCACTATTTCTGAACCATGTGATGGGAACTGATTTTCCACAGTCAGCCATACATTTCAAGGCGGGTGCATTGACTCAGGGGCAACTAGTCACATGAAAAGTAACAGAAGATTTTTTACAGAATTTATCTGAATAACAAAACCAATATTTACCTTACAGATGGAAGTAAAATACATGCAGAGGGATATAGGCATGGAACCCTTGTATGCCCCAATGATGCAGGAAACAATTTAGCCATACCAGTGAAGGATGTGCTTTATGTTCCTGATCTAGAAGGAGGTCTCTTACCTGGGAAGCATCTGACAACCAAAGGACTCACAGTAATATTCCAAGGTAACAAGTGTAATATCCTGGATGGCAAGCAGTGAAGGAAAAGGTGAGCGTATACATCCGGTGCTGCTCAGTTTAACATATTTTGCAAGTCTTGCTGGGTAAAGTGAACATGCTCTTATTTTTGTATATCCTACCTACTGTTAGTCAGTTGTCCAACATGACAATGTTTGAGCTTGTAGTTGTAGGCCACCAGTCTATAGTCCATAAAAATATCTGTGGTTGGTTGGGTGACTCTTCCACAAACTGAGGCACTTTGACCAGAGGGGATTGGCCATAGGGGGCACAGGGAGTATTTCCAGTAGGCCTCATTGCTTTCGGGTCAACTGGGCTGGGAGTAGCCCCAAGAATGTGCCAGAATCCATCCACTCCTCCACCACCTCACCCTGCCTTATCTAGACTTGTCTTGAGTCCCCTTCCACAGCCCATGCTCTTCCCCTGCAATGCTATAACCTCAGCATCATATCTGTGTTGGCTCATTCGCACCATTTCTACCCCTCCAAAACTAAAGTACCATTGCTTTAAGGGTGGCCATATTCACCATGGCCATGATTATCCCTGCAATGCTGTACCTCAACTGATGAAGGCACTCATTGACAGGCTGGGAAGAACCCAGGGCCAGTAAAATCGTAGTCCACCACTTTCTATGACCTTGGTGGGCCCTGCGCTTAGCACCCCCCTGGTGCCTAATAGCAATTCCAGCTCTGTGTTGTTCTGGTGCCAGACATGGCCTTTCTGCAGATTAACCAAGTGTTTGGTGGCCAAAAATGTTAGGTGGTCAGCTTTGAATTGGAACCAAAATCCTTCTGGCAACACTGTGTACAGTAGGGTCCAGGTCCACAGGGACTCTAGCCCACCTACTCCCACTGATTGCGAGCTCTTAGATTTAGGATATAATCACCCTTTCCTGATAGGACCAGGAAAATAACACAACAGTGGCACAGGCCTTGTACTGGAGTAGAAACCTTGTTTCATTCACTGTTTCTTGCTCATCTGCTATGATAAGATGGGCAACTCTTTGTTGTAGGTCTTAAGGTTGGTGTGAAAGCATAGGTCGGGTTAGCTTAGTGTCCCTGTGGATCAGAACATTCCCTGGCACCGGTTACTGTATAGGGGTGCGGGTCTGCTTCAGCTTATGTACATAGGGGAGTTTTCTATTTCAGACCAGCTACGTTTCCTGTGTATTTCATATTACTTGATGGAAGATAATAAGATTTGATGATTCTGTACTCTAGTCACCGGTACATTGGTTGGGATTATATAGTAAATAACCTTGTGTTGAAGTGCTTGCATATACTCTGTGTATAATCTCACATTTTGCTCAGCAAAGGCCCAACATAACATCTATTCATTGACTGAAATGTGCTGAAAGGCAGAGGGGAGGAATGACAGAAAGCTGACAGCGATGGCACACGTCTCCTCTCCCAACTGAAAAGCTGACAAGTAGATTGCACAAGACAGCCACTTATAGGTTACTCTGTCAGCTACTTGAATGTCTTGTCTTTTATCTGCCACCTTCCCAGGGCAGAATCAGAGAATTCTTTTCCTCTTTCTATGATCTTAGTCACATAGAGAGGAATTGTCCCTTGTAAACACATAAAATTGATGTAGGACAATCTTTAAAGGGAACCAGTAATTTTGAAAAAATGTGATACTTTGAAAAGGGCATTGTGAAAAAGGCCGTACATCGTTCATATATCCAGCTTTCAAGCTTTCCCTACAATGTATTGCAAAAGTTCCAGACACACAACAACGTTGGGTGGGATGTTATAATGTTTAGAGGCAGATGATGAGCTGAGATATAGATTGGCCATAGATATGAATCTATTCTGTTTTTTTTCACTCCTAAACACCATTAACTCTTTAACTGCCAGCCTAACTGGAGATTGCGTCACCCTCTGTTGCCAGGCCATTTTTCACTATTTTGCGATATAGTTGTTTAAATGTGATTTTTGAGCAAATTATATATTGCTTTTTTTTCTGAGCTTTAACATGAAATGTCTTATTTGTCATTTTTAATGTGTTCCCAATATTTCTGGGTGAAATCCATGCAAAAAAATAAATCATTTTTAGGTTGTTTTTTTTTATAAAAAGTGTAAGTTTTTCAAGAAAATCATATTGCATGTAAAAGCCCCATTCCTACGTATGTATCGGTAGACACCCCTTCCTGTCCAGGAGCCCCCCCCCCAAAAAAAAACCAGAAAAGAGCACATTAGGAGATTTTCAAAGAAAATACAACTGATATACAGACCTTGCAGTTTTTCAAGAAAAATAATCCTTTACACTTGAAATACCCCCCCCCACTACATATTCTCTAAAAGTACATGCCTAAAGCTTTCTAGGTGTACCAGACTTGCTGTCATAGGTACAACTTTCGGGGTTTGTTTCTTTGTCGAATTCTGTGGTTAAAAAGGGTAATAAATAATTAAACAGCAGATTCATAACCACATTTTCCAAAAGAAGAAAACAATATGCAAACAAGAAAAAATACTCTAAATCTGAACACCCCAAGGTTCCCTTTACATTTGAAATACCCTCACAAACCAATATTTCTTAAAAGTACACATTAACCCTCGGTTTTAACTATCTTGGGTTTTGTATCCTGCACGGGGGCATCCTGATTTTGGAGGCCCCGCTATGTGAACCCCCCCCCAGATGGCCCAAAAAAAAACGTTCCATTCTATGGTCCTGCAGTGCATGTGCGGCATCTCGTGTGCCGCAGCATGAGCCTCATTATCGCAAACAATGCGGCAGCATGTTCCCCATCATCACAGACAGTGCAGCAGCATGTCCTCTATCATCATAAGCCGTACAGTAGCATGTCCCCCATTATCACAAGCAGGGTGGCAGCATGTCCCCCATCATCAAAAGCAGTGCGGCAGCATTTCCCCCATCATCATAAGCAGTACAGTAGCATGTCCCCCATCATCACAAGCAATGTGACAACATGTCCCCCATCATCATAAGCAGTACAGTAGCATGTCCCCCATTATCAAAAGCAGGACGGCAGCATGTCTCCAATTATTACAAGTTGTGCGGCAGCATGTCCCCTTCATCACAGGCAGTTCAGCAGCATGTCCCACATCATCACAGGCAGTGCAGCAGGGAGATGGATTACCCCTCCCCCCATCAAAGGCAGAGCCCCGATTGTGGCAGTGTCCCACCAGGTCCCCATGGCATGGCAGCAAAACAATCCCCCCTCCCTAATTACAGGCAGTATGTCACTATGGTAGATTACCTCCATCTCAAGAAGTATGGCAGTGTGACAGATCCCCCCCCATCACAAGCAGTATGGCAGAGTGGCAGCTCCCCCCATCAAAAGCAGTATGGCAGGGTGGTGGAATCCCCCTCCCATCACAAGCCTTATGGCAATATGGCAGCCTTGCAGACCCCCCCCCCCCCAATCACAAGCAGTATGGCAGGGTGGCGGAATCCCCCCCCCCCCCCATCACAAGCTATATGGCAATATGGCAGCGTTGCAGATTCCCCACCCCCCCACCCCCAATCACAAGCAGTATGGCTGTCGGGCAGATTCCCTCCCCCCATTACAAGCAGCATGATGGATCCCCCCACCTGATCACAGGTAGTATGGCAGTGTGGTGGATCCCATCACAAGCAGTATGGCAGTGTGGCAAATCCCCCCATCACAAGCATTATGGTACTATGGCAGTGTGGCAGAATCTCCCCCCCCCCACCCATCACAAGCTGCATGGCAATATGGCAACATTGCAGATCCCCCCCCCCCCCAATCACAAGCAGTATGGCAGTGTGGCAGATTCCTCCACCCCCCATCATCAGCAGTATAGCAGTGTGGCAGATTCCTCCCTCCACCAATTACAAGCAGTATGGCAGATTCCTCCACCCCCATCACCAGCAGTATGGCAGATCCCCCCTCCACCAATCACAAGGAGTATGGCAGTGTGGCAGATCCCCCCTCCACCAATCACAAGCAGTATGGCAGTGTGGCAGATTCCTCCACCCCCATCACCAGCAGTATGGCAGATCCCCCCTCCACCAATCACAAGCAGTATAGTAGTGTGGCAGATCCCCCCTCCACCAATAACAAGCAGTATGGCAGTGTGGCAGATTCCTCCACCCCATCACCAGCAGTATGGCAGATCCCCCCTCCACTAATAACAAGCAGTATGGCAGATCCCCCCTCCACCAATAACAAGCAGTATGGCAGTGTGGCAGATCCCCTCCCGATCACAAGCAGATTCCTCCCCCCATCACAAGCAGTATGACAGTGTGGCAAATCCCCCCATCACAAGCAGTATGGCATTATGGCAGTGTGGCAGAATCCCCCCCCCCACCCATCACAAGCTGCATGGCAATATGGCAGCATTGCAGACACCCCCCCCCCCAATCACAAGCAGTATGGCAGTGTGGCAGATTCCTCCACCCCCATCATCAGCAGTATAGCAGTGTGGCAGATCCCCCCCTCCACCAATAACAAGCAGTATGGCAGTGTGGCAGATCCCCTTCCAATCTCAAGCAGATTCCTCCCCCCATCACAAGCAGTTTGGCAGTGTGGCAGATCCCCTCCCAATCTCAAGCAGATTCCTCCCCCCAGTACAAGCAGTATGGCAGTGTGGCAGATTGCCTCCCGATCACAAGCAGTATGGCATTATGGCAGTACAGCTGATTCCCCCCCGTCACAAGCAGTATGGCAGTGTGGCAGATCCCCCCTCCACCAATCACAAGCAGTATGACAGTGTGGCAGATCCCCCATCCACCAATCACAAGCAGTATGGTAGTGTGGCAGATCTCCTCCTTTTTTTCAACTCTCACTGAATCGAAGCCTTAGCGTGTTACTTTTTCTCATGTAGGTTGCCCTGAAACCAGAAGTTGGACATCCCATATACCGCTACACATGTTTGACATTAAGCCATGAAAATGTCTAGATGGTTAAATGCTTTTTTAGTATTTAGTCTTAGTCTTGTACATTGTAATGTCTCTCCTCCTACACCTAAGAGTTTATGATGTTATTATACTGCATATCAGTTTAGTCACTTTGGTTGTTACATTTTAATAGCTTGTCTACTTGGACTAAGAGTACATAAGACAATTCTGTGAGTACTCACCTGTAGAATTGCTTTTACCATGCATGGCACGGCTTGCTTCACAAATTCATAACATCTGGGTAATCCGCCACAAGGTAGCACAGTGTACTGCAGAAGAGTTGAGGCTCCTCCCAGTACCATATAAATATGGAATCACCATAGACTTATCCAGTGTTGACAAGCAGTTATTCAAGAAACCGGGAGCTAATTAAGGTAAATGGTAAAAGCAATTCTACAGGTGAGTACTCACAGAATTGTCTTTTTCCCATTGCATGGCACTGCCTGCTTCATAAATTCATAACATCTGGGACATACAAAAGCAGTGTCCATAAAGTAGGGTGGGATCCCCAAAGAGTAACGGCGGGCAGTTCAAACCACTACCGCCTGAAGTACCTTGCGGCCAAAAGCAGCATCAGCTGAGGCTTTAACATCAACCTTGTAAAATTTGGAAAAGGTATGAACAGAAGACCAAGTAGTGGCCTTACAAACTTGTTCAACAGAAGTTTGGTGCTGAAAAGCCCAAGAGGCACCAACAGCACGAGTGGAATGAGCAGTAACCCTAAAATAGGCCTGCTCCAATTCCTGAAGGAAGAACAAATAGAGCGTCAGATTTCCTGAAAGACTCAGTAGCAACCAAATAAAACTTCAGAGCTCTGACAACATCCAAAGAGTGAAGGGTCCGCTCCTTGGAATTAGCAGGGCTAGGAGACAAAGAAGGCAAAACAATGTCCTGATTGAGATGAAAAGCAGACACAACCTTAGGCAAGAAATCCGGCTTAAGCCGAAACACCACCTTATCCTGATGCCTTTCAAAATAAGGAGGTTTGATGGAAAGCGCCGCCTGACAGAAGTAATGGCCACCAAAAAAACCCACCTTAAAGGGAGGACCTTGCAGAGCAGACAACACCAGATTCAGGTCCCAAACCGGTAGCAAAGGCTTACGTGGCGGACGCACATGAGTAGCTCCCTGGAAAAAACTCTTAACCACCCAGTGATTGGCAAAGGATCTTTGGTAAAAAATTGCCAGAGCTGACACCTGTCCCTTAAGGGTACCATGTTGTAAAAATTCCAGAATCCTAGGGATAGAAAACACCCAACAAGGCAGAGACTTGGACTCACACCAGGCAATGTAAGCATGCCATATCCTGTAGTAGATAAAGGACGAGGACTTCTTCTTAGCCCTAATCATGGTATTAACAACAGAAGCCGGCAAGCCCTTATCCATCAAGATGGAGGTTTCAGCAGCCAAGCCCTTAAAGCCAGCGTTTTTAAATTGGGATGGCACAGTTGTCCCTGAGTGAGCAGATCTGGATCCTTGGGCAGGGCATACTGATCCACTGCCAACTGCACGACGTCTGCGAACCACACCCTCCTTGGCCAACAGGGGGCCACCAGAATGGCTGGTACCCCCTCCTGGGCTAACTTGCGCAGTACCCTGCCCAGCAGAGGGAATGGAGGGAACACATAGAGGAGCCGAAACTCTGTCCAAGGCATTACTAGCGCATCCGTGGTGAAGGCCAGAGGGTCCTGTGACAGGGAGACAAACCTGGGAAGCTTGTGGCGGGACGCAAACAGGTCCCCATCCGGCTGACCCCAGTGGTGACACAGGGAGTGAAACACCTTGTTGCTGAGTGACCATTCCCCCAGCCGAGACGTCCCCCTGCTCAGGGAGTCTGCCTCCTGGTTCTCCACCCCCAGAATGTAAACCGTCGAGATGCAAGGGACATTCTCTTCCGCCCAAGACAGTATTAGGGCCACTTCCTTGAGGGCTCGCTTGCTCCGAGTCCCTCCCTGATGATTGATGTAGGCAACCGGCGTCTGGTTGTCCGAGCGGATCTGAACAGCCCGACCCGAAGGTGTGAGGTCAGCTGAGAAAGAACCAACCTGATCTCCCTCAGTTCCAGGACATTGATGGGAGCATGGGCCTCCTGGGGGCCTCACTGACCCTGGAACTGCAGAGACTTCCAAAAGCCTCCCCAACCGGTCAGACTGGCATCTGTGGTGACAGTCTCCCAACACTGGGGCAGAAATGTCCTGCCCAGTAGAAGGTTCCTTGAGTCCAGCCACTACGAGAGGGACTGCCTGACCAGGGGGGACAGAGCAAATTCCTGATCCATGGACACAGGGTCCTGATTCCAAACAGACAGGAGGTGCAGCTGAAGAGATCTCATGTGGAACTGAGCAAAGGGGACCGCCTCGAAGCAGGACACCATCAGGCCCACTAACTGCATCCCTTGCTGGATGGAGGGATGGGTGCACAAGAGCAGAGCCCGTGCCTGCTTCTGAAGTCCCTCCACCTTCAGCTGAGGCAGGAATACCTTGACCTGAGAGGTATCCAGAGTCATGCCCAGAAAGGACCTCACCAAAGACGGAGACAGTGAAGACTTGGGGTTGTTGATCACCCAGCCGAAACACTCGAGAGTGGAGGTCACGACCTGAGTATCCTTCTCGGCCTGATGAAGAGACTGAGCCGCAATCAGAATGTCGTCCAAGTAAAGAAGGATGCAAATGCCCTGATTCCGCAGCAGAGCCATTACGCCCGCAAGCACCTTGGTGAACACCCGAGGCGCCGAGGTGATACCAAACGGTAAGGCCACAAACTGGTAATGCTGATCCTCTAGAGCAAACCTGAGAAATCTCTGATGACTTGGAAAGATTGGCACGTGAAGATAAGCATCCTTGATGTCCACGGAGGTCATGAAGTCGCCCGGGCGAAGGGTACTGCCGAGCGTAGCGTCTCCATGCAAAAGTGCTTGAAGAGCTTGAAGTCCAGGATGGGCCTCAAGGACCAGTCCTTTTTGGGGACTATGAAAAGATTGGAGTAGAAACCCTGACCCCGTTCCTGGGGAGGCACCAGGCAAATGACTCCTGACTCCAAAAGACGATGAACCGCAAGGCGCAACCCCTGACCTGACAGAGGGTTTTGAGACATCCGGGATCTGATGAATCTGGGGGGCGGCCAGGCTGCAAACTCTATCTTGTAACCGGAGGACACCACCTCCTGAATCCACCGGTCTGAGATGCAGAGCCTCCAGACGTGAGCAAAGAGCCGAAGCCGTCCCCCCACCCGGATGGGTGAGGGCACCTCCTAATGCCTGAGGGGGCTTGGGAGAAGGTTTGGGCTTGGGGCCCCATGAGAGACCGGGACGACACCGGGATCTGCCACGGCCCCAAGAATCCCTGCGTACACCTGAAAAGAGGGAGCCTTGACCTCCGCTGGGGGCACGAAAAGAGGAGAAGGAAGCGGATGGCCCCCGAAAGGGCTGAGGCTGCCTCCTACGCTGAGGCAGCCTACCATCCAGACGCTCACCAAAAAGCCGCAGCCCCACAAAGGGGAGCCCAGTGAGAGCCTTCTTAGCAGCAGCGTCAGCTGCCCACTGAACCAAATAGAGCGGCGCATAGTCACCAAAAGAGCAGAGGCCCTACTTCTCAGCCGTACCACATCATCCATGGCAATAAGGATAAAGGCAGCAAAATCAGAGCAAAGTAAGAGAGCCCTATAATCCTCCCTACCGGCTGTAGCGCCATCAAGGAGACGATTGAGCTGTTTCTTAAGGGCAATAGCTGTTATGGCAGCAGCACAGGCCGGACGCAGCCCTGTCCCCCCAAATGTAAAAGCATGGCAGGCCAACTGATCCATACTCCGGTCCTCGCTGTCCTGCAATGTAGTAGTGTCAGGGAAAGGCATGACTGAGGTGTTGGACAGCCCCAGAACGGGAGCGTCCACCTCAGGGGGACCCGACCATCGCTTAACCAGGTCAGCAGGAAAGGGATACTTCTTATCCAACCCTTTGGGAACCGTGGGCAATCTACTAGGACGTTCCCACTGCTTGAGCACCATATTAATGAAATGGCTCTGCTCAGGGAACTTCAGACGCTGCTTAACAGGATGAAAGAGCTCACCCTGCTTCCTCTTAGCCACCTCGGGGGGGACAATGTGCAAAACTTCAAAAATGTGAGACAACAGACTAACAGTGTCCTCAGGGAACCAGGAATCCTCAGACTCAAACCCAGGGTCACTGTCGCAGCCCACCTGCTGGTCCCCAGAAGAATCAGAGCCCGGGAAGAGCTCCCCCTCCTCCAGGGAATAACGGTCATCAAAAAGATCAGTTTCCTCATGCTCCTCAGTAAACAGGGAATGCGTGGGAGCCAGGTGCCGCTTCTTGCTAGAGGCCTTATGTGGGACAGGCCTGGCAAGCTGCCTTTCAATGCTGGCCACACGAAGTGCCAGATCAGACTGTGACCCACTGCTAGTATCCCCCTCACTGGGGGCTAAATGCAGGCCCGGTGGGGTAGGCGATGCCGAAGGGGGCGCAGAACTGGGGAAAGAAGCAGGCAGCCCAGATTGGAGCGTAATGATACCTTGGGCACATGGCACGCACACCTTGACATCGTTACTGATAGGGGATACCCCACACTTGGAACACACCCGGGATTGCCTCGAAGGACCCCCGAGCATGCTATCCCCTGAAGCCTCCATATGGTGATTAATACAGGTGCAATATGCCAGCACAGGGTAAGGGCTAATAAAAAGCCACCCGGGATGCCCCTCCAAGGGATGCCCCCAGAGCCAGTAAGGGGGGATGAGGGAGGGTAAGGAGCAGGACCGGGAGAAACCACAACCCACGGGTGTCCCGCCTGAAAGACATAAGTAAAAACATATAAGTATTCCGTAGCCCATGCCCCAAGGAACACAAAACCCACAGAGGGGACTCACGGACCAAGCAGGACAAGTATCGCCAGCCGCCAGACCACCAAAGGAAGCAACACAGGCAAATATCACCGCCGCAGCCCGGGGAAGAAGAGGGCCCCAGACACGCAGCAGAAACAAGATGGCGTCGGCAGAGGAACCTTGAGGGGTGGGCCGCAGGAGAACGACGCGATACGCGCATCCGCCGGCCCCGCCCCCCCGAAGTGCGCAAAAACGGTGCTCACGTGACCTCGCCAACGGCATCCACACAGTAAAAAACGGCTCACAGATATAACGCCGCCCGCCGCGGAGCATAGTACAAATCGGCGGGCGGCGAAAGGCCTACAAAACAGTCTAAAAACAGCAAAAAACGCATGCCACTACCGCCCGCTCCTCCCCCGAACACCCGTCGGGGGGGGGGGGGGGAGGAAAGTGAGCAGGCAGCGGCGAAGCCCAGACCAGGGGGGGGGGGGGGGCGTGCCATGCAATGGGATTTTATTCTGCAATAAATTCACATTAGCATAGTCTATCCACATTGTCTTCCCAGGCTGGAAAATGTTGAGTCTGTTTTATTGTAACAGATCTCCCCTTTAGCTGAGAACATATGCATATATTGAAGTGCATTATGTGCAAATTCTTCCAATATTAGCCGGCTTTACAGGGATCCCCTATACTGAAATTGTACAAAATGCTATCAATTATTATTATTTTTGTTTATTTATGTAGCGCCATCATCTTCCGTAGCGCATTACAGGGTATGATTACAGACATGTAAAACATATAGTACAGGGAACAATGCAAAATTAGATGCCACGAGGTTTAAACCAAGTGTGAGCACAGGAGACAGTAGAAAGGAGAGCCCTGTCCTTGCAAGCTTACAGTTTAAAGGATGGAGGTGGAGACAATTGGTGGGGATCACAAGTGGTAGAGCTAGAGTTGGGCTGCATGTGCCATTTGAAGGTTATAGGAATTGCTTAAGCCAGGTTATATGCTTGTCTGAAGAAGTGAGTTTTGAGGGCACCAAAGCTGGCCCCTGCGCCCTGTTCTACAAGCCCTGCATGGCTGGTCCCAGGCTGGTTATGCTGGGTACGGGGGACCCCATGTCTTTTTTTTTTGGGGGGGGGGGTGTTAACCCTTTAAGTGCCAGCCTACCTGGAGTTTTTGTCACACTCTGTTGCCAGACCATTTTGCACTATTTTGCACTCCCCATGTTCAAATGTGATTTCCAGGGATTTCCCAGGAAAATTATATATTGTTTTTTTTCAGCAGAGTCTAAGCTTTAACATGAAATGTCTTGTTTGTAATTTTTAGGTGTATTCTCAATATTTTTTGGCGAAATATATGCAAAAAAATAAAAAAAAATCTATTTTTTACAATTTGTAGTGTTTGTCAATAAAATCTTATTGCGTGTGAAACCCCAATTTCTCCCGGTTACAGCGGTACCACATATGTATAGGTAGACACACTTTCCTGCCCAGGAGACTCCCCCAAACTGAAACAGAGCTTTAGGGGATTTTCAGAAAAAATACAACTGCGCTATGCGCTATGCACACCTTGCAGTTTTTCCAGAAAAACAACCCTTTACATTTGAAATACCCCCCACAAACTATATATTCTCTGGAAGTACCCACCTCAGGCTTTCTATTTGTACCAGGCTTGTTGATGTGGCCACAGTTTTCTAGAAGTAATCCCTCAATGTATTCTTTGGTTGCAAAGAGTTTCCCTAAAAAAAGGATAAAAAAGCAGAATTAAAGCCACAAAAAAACTATATACAAACAAGAAAAAACAAGTATAATCTGAAAAAGCAACATCCCCCGAACAGAACGATACCCAACATGCATAGCTACTGTCAAGGGAAGAGTTGCCAAACACCCCAAAGTAAAGCATGAGCATAACTGTAATTTTTCTTGAAAATTTCAGCTCTGCAGACAAAGTGCGCACCTTGTGATTTTTCAACCAAAACAACCCTTTACATTTGGAATATCCCCCATAAACCATATATTACCTGAAATTACACATGTTAAGCTTTCTAAGCGTACCCAGCTTGTTGTAGTGGGCTCCTCTTTCTGGAATTGATCCCTCAAAGAATTATTTGGTTGCGCAGGGTTTCCCTAAAAAATGTATAAAAAAGCTGAATAAAAAACACCTTTTCCTAAAATATAAATATGCAAACAAGAAAAAACAAGCTAAGTCTGAAAGCGCAAGGTCCCCCGAACAGAACAATACCCAACATGCAGAGGTACTATTAACCCTTTTAATTGCCAGCCTACTTGAGATTTTGTCACCCTCTGTTCACAGGTCATTTTTCCTCATTTTGCGCCATGTTTTGCAACATTTTTGCTGGAATTTTCAGGAAAATTATATATATATATTTTGCAGCAGAGTTTAGGCTTTAACATGAAATGTCTTGTTTGTAAATTTTATTTATTATTAATTTTATTTTTTATTAAGTAAAAAAACTAAGTAAATACATTTTTTTTTAGAAAATTGCCTCCTTTATTTTAAATAAAAAATGTATTTTATTAGGGAAAACCATATTGCATGTGTAAGCCGCATTTCTACCGATTAGAACGGTACCACATATTTATCGGTAGCCCCCTGTTCCTGCCCAGGAGACCCCCCCTAACTGAAACAAGTAACATTTACAAATAAAATACAACTACCATCCACACTACAAAGGGTTAAATCGAGAAAAAAATGACACAGGGTCCCCCCTCCCAGGGATTTTTAAGGGTTAAAAACCCTTAAAAATCCAAAAAAAATGACATGCGGCCCCCTTTACCCAAAGTAACCAGCCCGGGACCAGCTATGCAGGGCTTGTAGGAACAGGGCGCAGGGGCCAGCTTTTGTGGCCCCTGGCCCTGCAGGCTACAAGCCCACATAGCCCGTGGCCACGGGCTCTTCTGCCCCCCCCTGGCCTTTGGGGAGGCAGGTAATGGGGGTGCCGGGGGTTAATGGCAAGTCACCGGCTAGCGCGGGTGACTTGCCATCCCCCCAGCCTTGAGAACTGGTATAGGGGTCTCATGGACCCCTTACCAGTTCACAAGGGGTTAAATGTAAAAAAACACAGACACACAAAGAGAAAAAATATTTTATTATTTTTTTTTTTTTAATACTTACCTCCCATCCATACTGGAGCACTCTGTCCCTCGGCGATCACTGGCTTCTGCTCACTTGCTAGAAGCCTTTTATAGCTGCTGGATGACAGAACACAAAAGGGTTAATTAAAAAAAAAAATGACATAGGGTTCCCCCTCCCAGGGAGGGGGACCCCATTTTTTGGGGGAATTTTAAGGGTTAAAAACTTAAAGGGTTAAAAATCCCCCCAAAAAATGACGTAGGGTCCCCCCTACCCAGCATTACCGACCCAGGCCAGCTATGGGGGCTTGTAGAACAGGGCGCAGGGTCCAGCGTTGGTGGCCCCTGGCCCTGCAGGCTACTAGCCCACATAGCCCGGGCCCTTCTGCCCCCCCCCCGGCCGTTGGGGAGGCAGGTAATGGGGGGCTGGGGGCTAATGGCAAGTCACCCGCTAGCCGCAGGTGACTTGCCAGACCCAGAGCCTTGTGAGCTGGTATAAGGGGTCTCATGGACCCCTTACCAGCTCACAAAGGGTTAACTGGTAAAAAAAAAAAAAAAAACAACACACTTTAAGAAAAAGTATTTTATTAAAAAAAAAAAAAATACTGTACTTACCTCCGATTGCAAGCTCTTGTCCCTCTCCGCTCTGATGACAGATGCCGGTGATCGGCATCCAGAGAAGGGGGAGGCAGGAGATCAGAGGATCTCCTGTCACCTCCTTCCAGGGCACCGATCACCGGCATCTGACAGCTGAGAAGGCTGAAGCCGGTGATCGGGCTGGGATGACGTCATTAGCGGCAAGATGGCGGCCGCCATCGAGGAGGAGAGAGGAGAGAGCCTCCCGGGCTCTCTCCTGAAGATCGGTAAGTCCTGGGGGGGGGGGGGATCGGAGGCCCCCCAGGTGAAGAGGAGGGACAGCGGGAGCCAGCGCACATGGAGGTAAGTGAATGTCATTTTTATTTTTTTTATTTTTTTTACAGTTAGCAGCTGCTGCTGCAGAAGGGGGGGGGCGGCCTATTCCGGGGGCTCTCCTGGAGCCATCCGACCCCACGGGGGATCGGATGGCACCAAATTAAAGAGGAGACCCAGCCGGATCCAACGAGGGGTCGGGTGAGTATTTTTTTTTTTTTTTGCCCGCTAGCAGGGGTAAATGCCAGGCACGTAAATTTTACGTGGCTGGCACTTAAGTGACGGAGAGGCAACCACGTAAATTTTACGTGGCTGGCATTTAAAGGGTTAAATTATCCCCTTGGGTTCTGTCGCCCAGCAGCTATAAAAGGCTTCCAGCAGCAGCAGGAGAGCAGAAACCAGAGTGATCAGTGTCTGGGGATGGATGGGAGGTAAGTATTAAAAAAATAAATAAATAAATAAATAAAATATTTTTTCCCTGTGTGTTTTTTTTTACACTTAACCCTTTGTGAACTGGTAAGGGATCCATGAGACCCCCCTATACCAGTTCACAAGGCTGGGGGCTGCGGGCTGGCATTCAAACTAAATAAACCTAACTCTGACAATCTTTCAATGTCTACTTTAGTTCCCTCATTCCATTTATTCATTTATTGGCTCACTTTTGGGCACGCTCAAGTTCTGATATGTCTTTCTTATGCACTGGTGCCCAAAACTGTACTTAATATTCCATATGGGGTCTGATCAGTGACTTATACAGTGGTAAAATGATGGTCTGATCATGGGCACCTATGCCCCTCTTGATGCACTCCATGATCATGTTTGCCTTGGCAGCTGCTGCCTGACATTGATCACTACAGTTTAGTTTATTATTTACTAAAAACCCCTAGGTATTTTTCCATTGTTGTTTTACCCAGTGTTTTTCTGGGCCAAATGCTGAACTCAAACACAGACTTCTGGTTGAACATTGCAGTTATTATATGTTAATATTTTTATATATATTATTTTTCTTTATTAGATATTAGATTCTAGACAGGTGGTTATAAATTACTTTGCTATGATTAGGCCCTATGACTAGGGGGTATTCCTTTTTTTTAATTACTTTTAGTGTTCAGTTTTGGAATAGTAACTTAACTACTTCATTACAATCTGTTTATCCCAGTTCCTTACCAGGCAGTTTTTACATTTTAGCAATAGGTCTAAATTAAAAAAAAACTATTTTATTTCTCAGCCAATTTAAATACATTTGATATTATTATTCATGGACACCGTAGTCTTTTCTTTTATGTGCTAAGATGAAAGATATCATCTGAAAAAAATATATTGAAGGAAAAACTGGGAAAAGAATGAAAAAATGTTTATTTTGCCTTATCACCATGGTCTTATCACCATTTCTAGCTGTCACAAAATATTTCAAGGAAAAGCATGTCTAAACCCATTACCACATGTTTGTACTGTGAAACTGGACACTCACGAATGAATGGAGCGTATTATAGATTTTGGAGGCCTAAGAAGCACCTTGCTATCAGAACTGATGATGTACGCTACCAAAACATAACAAACAACCATAATGTAACTACTTTATATATTAAAGCAAAACCTTTTTAATATTATTATTACTGTGAAAGAAAAATTGTTTCTGCTGTGTCCTGAAGTAACTTTGTAATTAGCAGCAGAGACAGAAAGAAAAGATCTGCTATCCTTTTATTAGACATAATTAATTTACTTATTTTTACAGACTATCAGAGTGATCCAATGCCTGGGAACTAGTTTGGTTCCAGGGGTTTTCACTGTGATCCCAGTTGTATGGTAACAGTGCAATCTACAGCGCTGCTGGGTGTCAACAGTTTCTAATTACCCTGATGCTTTTATATGACAGGTTACATTCAACAGTCCACCACCATGCATAAAACATTGGGTTGCAAGCACATGGTTAAATAAAATGTAACTTTTATAGTTAATTATGGTTGGTACTGTGGCTGTTTTTCCTTTGTTCTGAGCTTTTGCAATAATTTAAATTTACCAAGAGACATATCCAAAAAAGCTAGTCTCTGTAGATGTTACAACCTGCCTTACCTGCTTTCTGACAGCAATAAAATGATCAAAATCCTTGTCTACTGCGATATATAGATGGCCACTATGGCTGCCACATTACCCTCTTTTTTTCCTTCTGGTTGTATGTTTGAAGTTGTTTCTGACCTGCCACTATGTTTTAGGTAGTAAGTGAGTAGCAAAGTAGCTTAATAATTTCCAGCTCCTGACTAAATGGAAGTGTCCACATAACGGCATCCTTCCATACGGTCATCCAGATTAGAGAAGACGGAGAGCCTTTCTTAGAGCCATCTGCCATTTGGTGCAGATATAAGCCCTGACAATAAAAACGTGTACTCACATCATTGGTAGCATATAATGTTCCATTTTAAAAAGCCCTTTGAACTAAGTGGTGCATTTTAAGGCTTGTCCATGTAAAAGGCGGTCAACCAACATTGCTTTGTGCTGTCAAGTTGTCATGAATATTTATAGAAACATGCTTATATTTTGCATAATTATCGCTGACTTGTGTAAAAGGAAACTACTACAGACACAGCATACACCTCGAATCCATTACTTTCATTTCACAAAGTTCAGTCTATGAGATCAGACTATAAAGGTCCAAGGTGATATTGTTATAAGTCAAACCATATTTCTATGTGATCGGCTACACAATATTTTTCCTGTTCGTGTGCCAAGGTTGACACGACCTTGGGTTATCTGACCTTCTAAAAATGCATTCTATATGTCAACTCTCTGCAAAAAATTACTTTGACTTTCAGAGCCAAGGTTTTAAAAATTATACTTGTAAATAGTGACAAATAACTTGTTGGGTCGGCGGTGCTCTTTTCTGCCGTTTTTTCTGAACCATCTGGATTGTATCTTTCGGTGTCATTTATATATTCCTGAATTAATACTCTATATGAGTGCAGATTAGGTCTGAGAATGAGAAATGTTATTTGCAATGATTTCCCAGGCAGCAGGATTCAAAATAATTCTTAGGTTATAAACATGGAAGTTATAAACATGAGATAAAGCATTGATTTACAACAATGTAAATATCCCTGTCTGCAACATGGAAAAATCCCCTATTGTGCAGCGTTGCTTTACAAGACCAAGGTAAGTATCTTATCCTAATTTAGGGTTATGGTGATTTTTGAAATGGAAAATAAATTTTGACTTTTGGAATGTTTTCTATGCATTTTATTTGGAACTAGTATTCTAGATCTAGCACTGGGCTGTACCAGAACTTCAGCATCCATTATAGGCACTGCCTATAGATATTCACTATTACTTATGGGATAAGTTCTGACTGCAGGGAACCAGTCTCAAGGCTAGCACGGCAGGCATCAGAGACTACTATCCAAGACATGACCCAGCAACTCAAAATCTAAAGAAATCCCCAGAAAACCCCCTTCCCCTGCAAGGGAGGATATGCTGGGCTGCATGGGTATCCTCAGGCCATGCAGAATTGTAGGTCGGGCAAACAATGATTTCCTAGTAGTGATGGACTTTTAGGAGCGGGCTCAGACGTGAGCCAAGGTTAAAGGTGAATAATCATAGTTGGAGGTCATGAGTTGGCAGCAAGCATTGTAATCAAAAGCCTTTAGCAAATATTGTGGGCGGGCAGTGAGAGGTGTAGTTGATAATCCAGACAAAGATCAGCAATGAGTAAGCAGAATCAGGAACAAGGTTTACGCCGAAAAACAGGGACAAATGTTTGGCAGGATAGGATCCTATAAAATCATCTGACACATCATGATGCCTCACTTCCCTACTTAAAGCAGAATTTCACCCAAAAACAACCCCCACCACCCTACAAAAAAGACCCTTACCATCGCCATGGTCCATCCTCCCGGCTCCACACGAGTGCCCACCGCCTATTCAGTTGAATGGGTGGCGCGCAGAGACCTGGGGGTGCTGTTTTGAGTCTTTCCAGGCAGTGGGCGTACAGAAACCAGGAGAGTGACATTGGAGCATGGTAAAGGCAAAGGGTTTTTATTTCTTTGTAACCCCCGTCCTGCTTCACGGCCAGGAAAGGGTGGCACACAGAAGTTTGTGCACGCAAATCGGACTCAATAAGGTTGATTCACCACTGTGAGTTATTCTTTTAACTGAGATTTTTTTTTATAATTTTTATTTTGTTGGCACAATTCGGCACTACGTTTTGATGCAGAATTTTTTCAAGTTCAAACTCCTAAACATTTAGCACACAGTACGGAAGGTGTACTGTAGTTCGTCCACTTCAGCACACATAAAACAAAAGCTGACGGGCTCGGGAAGTGTATTATTCTTTCTCTTCAGCATGATGATAAAAACACAGCATTCCTTTTACCTATGACACTTAAAACAACTATTGACTATATCTAATTAGAGGTGATAAGAAAGAAGTAGGCTAGGGCACTTTTGACATTTTACCGGATGAACTTAAGAGATAAGTGACCTAAAATGACAAGTGTCTGTTTTCAAGTCTTTGCTAATAGCGGTGGCCACTTATCTGCAGCTTTAAGTCAAATGCCATCAGAGGTGAACAGAACAATGTCAAAAGTCAATCATGTGGATGAATGCAGTGATAACAGGGAGCAGGCACATAAGTGGGGAATTGAATGATGACAGTAAAACATTCATGAAATAGAAGTCCAGAATTTGATTAGATTTTGTTTGTTAGAGTGTACAATTGTACTGTGAACTTTAGTTGTAGTAGCTCATACAGCTTATATTATGCTTGTGGAAAAGAATGAATGATATCATAGTTGGATGTGGACTCACATGTGGATGCTAGGGTGTTTCCCCTGGTGTGCAATGGCTAAGGTGCTACAGCTTCACCCAAGACAGAAATGTTTGTATTAACACAGGGGTTCCCAACCTTTTTCATGGATTACCACTTCCCATTTTTAAATTATCTCAAGTACCACCCAACCACCACTAATACAGACCTCACGGGATTGGACCGCCCAATATTACAGTACAAGCTCTGTTGACAGCCATACAATAATTCCAAGATGCTTCATTCATGCAGTTTGTTGAATTGGCCACCTGGCACCTCCTATTGGACCCCAGTGGCTCCACCAGAGATACCTAGTACCACTGTTTGAGAAACCCTGTATTATCAGGTTTTCTTCTGGTCACAACCTCCAAAATCACCTGGCCTGAGGTGTTCTAATCAGGCCAAACTGGTCTCAGCTATAGTGTGAAGTGCATTCTAGCAGATTCAAGGACCTGACATTACAACGCCTGATATACTTTAAGAAAAGTCTCTTACAAAACAGACGCTGTCTGTATCAGGAAAACGGCTTTAGCAACTAGAGAGCGGTGGAGTGAAGGTGGAGTGCAGGCAAGGTATTACATACTGCTGTAATTGCTGAAGCAATGTTTGAGCCATATTAAGAAGCTAGGTGTCAATAGAGGTTGGAGGCATGGTATTACTCGGGGTAAGGCGGAATTAGAGTCTAAAGGTAAGGAGTCATTTGAGGCAAGTGGCACGCTCTGTCTGACCACTCATCCCCAACCCAGCGACTCTTCAGTTTTTGGAGATTCGACTCTTCATCAAATTAATGCAAAGGCAGCTCTGGGGCCACTTACTATTAATCTAAGCCAACTAGTGAA
Source organism: Gastrophryne carolinensis (assembly GCA_027917425.1). Lineage (NCBI taxonomy): Eukaryota > Metazoa > Chordata > Amphibia > Anura > Microhylidae > Gastrophryne > Gastrophryne carolinensis. The sequence goes on from CM051237.1 coordinate 402,532,576, forward strand.
AACTTGGTTCCCTCTGTGCCTTAAAGGTGCTACTATAAACTGTTTCACCTGACTTGAAAAACTTTTCCACATGGACACCTAACAAATGAAAAGAATTAGCAAGAAAGGGATCTCATTTGCACCTTATCAATTGTTGAGCTTGAAAAGCTCTTCAAGTAGTGAAAAAAAACATAGGGGGTTATTTTTTAAGAATGTGAAGAACTCAGAACTGAAGAACAAGAGCTCTATTGTGGGTTGCTGATCTGTGGAACAGATGCTCTTAATATTGCATTTTTAAAGATCTGCTGGGTTCTGCACTTTTAGATTTCTTCTGGAAGCTGGTCAGAGGTGCATTGTGGTGTATGAACTCAGCCAAGGTGTCCATACAACATAAGAGGCGGCCTTGGTCTAGCCCTGTACATGGCACAGCAGAAACACAGAAGTGCAGCACCCAACTTCACACACTGTGGCTGTGGAGGCTGTGTCCACGAGGTTGAGGGTAAGTAGGGGAACCTAAAGGCCTCTATGGCACTCCTGAAGTTTGTCAAGAAAGTCCACACCCTCAAGAACAATACAACATAAGACACTTTCATATCAATCCTGTCTGCCACTCCACACCCCTTTTTCTGCTTTATTCTGTCTGTGATCTTATAAGGGGATATTTTCCTCTTTAAACACTGGAGACAGGACATTCCTTAACATAAAATATAGAGTTCCCAGGCACTGCTATGCAAGGGTGTACAATGAGTTTCTGAGGGACAGGTGGCTGCTGAAATGGGTGAGGTAATACATTTTTATATTTAAAGACTGTTACTGCAGAAAAAGGTCACCCGATGCACAACATGAAAAAGATATTTAGCTGAGTTACTTGAGCTGTGTTTCGGGCTGTATGCCATGTAGCCAGTGGGCCATGATTTCCATGATGTTGCATATACGATCCCAGGGCAGGGATGGAGAGTCAACACAGTGTGGCGCCCAAGGGACCTGGCTTTGGTTGCCCTAATGGCCACCCTGACCTAAGGCCTGCTGGCTGCCACACTATTGTTGCTGGCGTTGATGATACATGAGGGTATCTTCCCTGCCCCTAGGATGGTTGTCCTTTGGGCCCAATTCAAACTAGGGACCTAGCCATCACATATAGGTTATGGAGGGGGCAGACTTTATACAGTGAATATAGTGCCTGGGCTTCCCATAACGTATAATGTTATGGCTGGGCCCCTTGTTTGAATTTCAGTTTTCCATATAGTAAGGATAATGGGGCCATTTCAACATAGGGGCCAAGCCAACTCATATAGGTTACAGAGGGAGCCAGACTCCCTATAGAGCTATTATTGCATCTGGGCTCCTCATAACATATAATGTGATGGCTGGGCTCCTAGTCTGAGGGGGGCCCAGACATTGATACTGTATAGGGCCCAAAAATTTCAGAAACCAGCCCTGTACAATCTTGCCACATCTCCTACTGCTTATCCTCTAAGCCTAAGTGCCAGGGCCTGCTAATCCTCACAGCTGCTTTTTCTGCCTACTAGCTGGGGCCATTGTACAATATTTTTTTTTATGGTACCTTTTGTTACCTTCAGGAAATAATCATATGGCCATGTCATTGCTGTGGTGCAAATACTGTTTTATCATCTTTCCTTTACCGAATCATGCCTTATTTTACCTTATTTTGAAACTGAAATAGTCCTCAATTTTAGACTATACTTTAACCTCCTACCTACTGTCAGAAATCGCTTACCTGGGCCCCGTTCCAGCGCCGCCTCCGGGCAGCCGGCCGCAGCAGCAGTCCCGCTCGGCGCGGCCGCGGCGGCTGGTGCGGTCTCGAGCACGGCCGTCCTCCCTCCTCGTCCCCTCGTCTCCTTGGTTCGTGCTCGCGCGCGTTCTTCATATGCCCTCAGGCGGCGCTGCTGTCAGCGCGCCCGCCGGAGGAAGATGTGTTAGGGCCTGCAGGCTCAGCTAGGGGAGGAACTCCTACCTCTCCTCTGTTAGTGGGCCAATGAGCCCAAGGTGCTGTACTTTGGGTCAATGAGCCCAGGTAGGGTTAGTTGCACTCCCCTATTGGTTCTGGCCAATCCTGGCTTGTATCCTATGTTGCACCAATCACGTCCCCGTCTCTTCTTCCCCAATCATGTCTGTCCCTATAAAGCCGTAGTCCAGCATTCTCTCAGTGCCTGTGAAAGCGCCTTGTACCTTGTTTGTCTAATTTCCGTGATTGATCCTCGTTGCCGACCCCTGCCTGAACCGACCATCCTTGTCTGATCTCCATTGCCGACCTCTGCCTGAATTGACCAATCTCTCGTCTGAGCCCTGTTGCCGACCCCTGCCTGAATCGACTACTCTCTGCCTGATCTCTGTTGCCAACCTCTGCTTTGTACCCTGACCTCGAGCTGCCTCATCCCTCTGTACCGCTGTGATCTCTGTCTTCCCGGTGTCGACCTCTGGCCTGTCTCCGAACCTCCGATACTCGCTCTCAGCTATTGGTTCTTCAGACCTCCAACTAGTAAGCCCCCATCCTTTGAGCCATTGAAGTCCTGGGGGCAACCAATCCCGGGCAGGCGTATACTGCGTCCCGGCAAGCGGGGGCTCCTACAGGTGAAGCTGGCTGCGGAGATTGGGGGTTGAGGGCTTACCTAGAGGGCTGGAGTTACCCCGAGCGTGACATTATCACAGGCAATAAAAAAATGGATGACCTGGTACAGCAAGTGCAGGCTATGGCCACTGCAATTAATCAACTCGCTCAAAGAGTGGCCACTCAGGAATCCACACAATCTCCTGCATCCTCTGTACCACCTCACGTTTCAGAGCCAAAGATTCCGCTACCAGAGAAATTTTTGGGTGACCGTGCCAAGTTTTCAAATTTTAAGAACGCCTGCGAACTTTATTTCAAGTTGAGGCCCGTTTCTTCGGGCACCGAGACCCAGCGAGTGGGCTTGGTTATTTCCTTACTTCAAGGAGACCCTCAGTCTTGGGCCTTTAGTCTGCCTCTCAATGATGCAGCATTACACTCTGTCACTGCCTTCTTCATTGCTATGGGCATCTTGTATGCTGACCCAGACCAGCAATCCACGGTCGAGAACAGGCTTCAGGCCTTGAAGCAAGGGCGGAACACAGCTGAGGATTATAGTGCGGATTATAGTGGGCAGTAGAATATAGGTGGAAGGACCCCGCCCTGTGCAGCCAATTTAGAGTGGGGCTGTCAGAAAGTATCAAGGATGCGCTAGTGAATTTTCCCCCACCGTCCGATCTGGACCAATTGATGCAGGTCTCCATTAAAATTGACCGGCGTCTTAGAGAGAGGGCTAGGGAGAGAGCCAGGGTGCCCACATCTCTCAGGTCCTTTCAGAACCCTAATCCACCGGCTTCCCGTGGGGAGAGTACACTGTCATCCTCTCAGGAGGAACCCATGCAGTTAGGGAGAACCCGCCTATCCCAGGATGAAAAGCAGCGTAGGCGTTCCATGGGGTTATGCCTTTATTGTGGGAAACCCGGAACATTTTGCTGGGTCCTGCCCAAACAAAGGAAACTGGCGGAAAACTCCTGCACCTAGATCAGGGGGAGAGTGCTGATCTAGGTGAGTCAGTTTGTTACTCTCGCCAGAATAAGATGCTAGTGCCTGTAGACCTTTCCTGGGGCTCCTCCAAGCAGACTGTGTCTGCCTTTATCGATAGTGGAGCTGCGCGTAATTTTCTGGATAGGAGTATGATCTCCATTTTTGGAATTCCTTTGGTACCCCTTGGAAGATCACTGCAGGTTCTGGCCATTAATGGGAAAGCCATTCAGGGGGGACCGGTCAACACTAAGACCCCACCTCTTAAACTAATTGTTTGCTCCTCCCACTCTGAGTTTATAGAATTTTTTGTTTTTGATTGCCCAGAAACTCCAGTGGTCTTGGGATACCCCTGGTTGCAACTCCACAACCCCATCCTAGATTGGAAGGCTGGGGAATTGATTAAGTGGAGTAACCACTGCAAGGGCCATTGTTTCTCTATGGTCCTCAGAAGTGTCCAGATGTTGCCCCAGGGGTTACCTCAGCCGTATGCGGACTGGGCCGACGTTTTCTAGGAACGATCAGCAGATATCCTTCCCCCACATTGGGCCTACGACTGCCCCATTGACTTGCTCCCCGGTACTATTCCCCCTAGAGGGTGGATCTATAATCTTACCAGGCCTGAGGAGCAAGCAATGAGGGAGTACATTGCCAAGAATTTGAGTAAAGAGTTTATCCGCCCTTCAACTTCACCTGCAGGGGCCGGATTCTTTTTCGTGGAGAAAAAGGATGGTGGCCTGAGACCTTGTATTGACTACCGGGCCTTGAATAAAATCACGGTTAAAAACAGGTATCCTTTACCGTTGATTGGGGATTTGTTTAATCAAATTGTAGGCACGCGAATCTTTTCCAACTTGGATTTAAGAGGGGCTTACAATTTGATTCGTATCTGGCAGGGGGATGAGTGGAAAACGGCATTTAATGTGAAAGACGGCCATTACGAGTATCTGGTCATGCCCTTTGGCCTTTGCAATGCACCAGCCGTCTTCCAAGACTTTGTAAATGATGTATTACGAGAGTATCTAGGTAAATTCGTAGTCATCTACTTGGATGATATTCTCATTTTTTCAGATTCTTTATTGGAGCATAGACGTCATGTCAAGTTGGTACTTCATAAACTAAGGGAGAACAATTTATATGCTAAACTTTCTAAATGCATGTTTGAGGTCACCACTGTTCCCTTCCTGGGGTATGTAATTTCCAACCAGGGGTTAGAGATGGATACGGTGAAGGTTTCAGCGGTGCAGGATTGGGTTCAGCCCAAAACTCTGAAAGAATTGCAACGTTTTCTTGGATTTGCAAACTTTTACTGGCGTTTTATCAAGGGCTTTTCCCATGTTGTAGCACCTCTCACCAACCTTACTCGTAAGGGCGCCTTTGCTGCAAACTGGTCTTCCTCTGTCTGCGAGGCCTTTCTGACTTTAAAATGGGCCTTTACTGCGGCGCCTGTGTTAGTTCACCCAGATGTTAAACCCTTTATCATTGAAGTTGATGCTTCTGAGTTGGGCGTGGGGGCAGTTTTATCACAATACTCCGGTCGTCCTGAGCGTCTACATCCTTGCGCCTACTTTTCGCGGAAATTTAGTACCGCGGAGCAAAACTACGATGTAGGAAACAGAGAATTATTGGCGGTTAAACTGGCCTTTGATGAATGGCGTCACTGGCTGGAGGGTTCATTGCATCCGATCACGGTCTATACGGATCACAAAAATCTTGAGTACATCGGTTCAGCTAAGAGACTGAACTCTCGTCAGGCACGTTGGGCATTGTTTTTCTCGCAGTTTAATTTCATTATCACATTTAAGCCAGGAGTGAAAAATTCTAAGGCGGATGCCTTGTCCCGCATGTTCGGGGAATGCAAAGATCGGGGTGATATGGGTGAACCAATTTTGCCTTTGGGCTGTGTGGTAGGGGCACTGCTTCCTGATCTTTCTAATACCCTGGCGCCATTTCAAAATGAATCCCCTGTAGAAGTACCTTTGGGCTGTCATGATGCTAAAACTGCTGGTCATCTGGGAAATCGTAAGACGTTCATGTTAGCCCAACGCCATGTATGGTGGCCTACTATGCGACGCGATATTTCTACCTTTATCGATGCATGTTCTGTTTGTGCGCGAAGTAAAGGGGTACACAAGGCCCCTAGTGGGCGTTTGGTTCCACTAGAGATCCCTAAAGAACCATGGACTCATATCTCTATGGATTTCATTGTAGATTTGCCTCCCTCACATGGGAACACTGTGATTTGGGTGGTCGTCGACCGTTTCAGTAAGATGGCACATTTTATTCCATTATCTAAACTACCGTCGGCTCCTGAGCTTTCGCGGTTATTTATCTCGCATATTTTCCATATCCATGGCATACCGTCTAATATAGTTTCCGATCGGGGCGTGCAATTTACTTCGGGTTTTTGGAAGAATTTGTGTTCACGCTTGGGGATTCAGATATCTTTGTCATCTGTATACCATCCCCAGACAAATGGGCAGACTGAAAGAACAAAGTCTGGAACAATACTTAAGATGTTACATTTCTGATGCTCTAGAGCAATGGTCAAAATTCATTGATTTTGCGGAGTTCGTATACAATAATGCGCCGAGTGAAAGTACTAAGATGTCCCCATTTATCTGCAATTTAGAGAAAAATCCCAGAGGTTCTTCCCTCTCAGGGTCACCTTCCGATTTACCGGCATTGGAAGAGTGGCTCCAGGAACGGAAAGACATCTGGGCACGCGTCCAAGAGACTTTAAAAACTACGGGTTTGAGATATAAGAAATTCGCCGATCGCCGCAGGTCTCAGGAACCCGTCCTTCACATTGGGGACCTCGTTTGGGTTTCCACTAAGAACATTGCTCTCCGGCAGCCTTCCAGTAAATTGGGTCCTAAGTTTATTGGGCCTTTCCCCATTATTAGGAAGCTGAACAATGTAACCTTTAAAGTCAAACTCCCTCCGACTATGAAAATCCCTAACTCTTTTCATGTGTCGCTGCTAAAACCAGCTAAGAATACTCCTCCTGCTTGTCCATCACCAATCTTAGTGGATAATGAGCCGGAATACGTAGTAAACAAAATCCTAGATTCGCGTAGAGTTCATAATTTGCGACAATATTTGGTTGACTGGGTTGGCTACGGTCCTGAGGAGAGGTGCTGGGTTACAGCAAGAGATTTTCATGCCAGGGCTCTTGTAAAAAAGTTCCATCGGGACAATCCAGGGAAACCTGGTAAGGGTCCGGAGGCCCCTCGTGAAGGGGGGGGGTAGTGTCAGAAATCGCTTACCTGGGCCCCGTTCCAGCGCCGTCTCCGGGCGGCCGGCCGCAGCAGCAGCACCCGCTCGGCGGCCGCGGCGGCTGGTGTGGTCTCGAGCACGGCCGTCCTCCCTCCTCGTCCCCGCGTCTCCTTGGTTCGTACTCGCTGCTGTCAGCGCGCCCGCCGGAGGAAGATGTGTTAGAGCCTGCAGGCTCAGCTAGGGGAGGAACTCCTCCCTCTCCTCTGTTAGTGGGCCAATGAGGGCTTACCTGGAGGGCTGGAGTTACTCCGAGCGTGACACCTACCTAGAGATTTTGTCACCCTCTTTTGCCAGACCATTTATAACCATTTTTGGGCTTTAACATGGAATGTCTTGTTTGTAATAAAAAAAATGGTAAAATTTAAAAAAAAAAAAAACAGTATTGCATAAAAAATCCCCATTCCTCCCTATTACAACAGTACCACATATATCGGTAGACCCCTGTTCCTGCCCCGGAGACACCCCAAACCGAAAAAAGGGTTTTTTGAGATTTTCTAATGAAATACAAGTACTATCCGCTCTATCAAGGATTAAAACCCTTTGGGGATGCAGGTAATGGGGTGGGAGGTTATGGTACGTCACCCACTTGCCACAGGTGACTTGCCAGCCCCTCCTGCTCTGTGAATGGTATAGGGGTCTCTAGTTCACAAAGGCTAAAATGTAAAATAAACACACACAAAAAAGTATTTTGTAATCTTTTTTCTACTTACCTCTGATCCATCACTAATCTCGTGCCATGTGTCGCTGCTCCTGACAGTCAGAAGTGATCATCGGAAGCCGAGTGCAGGGGCAGGGGTTAGGAGCCTTCTGCCTTAGCACCCGGCTTCCAGAGATCACTCTGGATTCTGTTTTTAAAGGCCCCACTCTGCGGCGGCTAGGGCGCTATCAGAAATCACCACAGAGCAGGGAAGGGCAAACTCTTCCACACTGAAGCCCGGGGGAATCATATGGAGATTAGCGTTTTTTTCCGCCATGAACCTGGTGAAACAACGGGCATGTAGAATGTACATACTTGGCAGTTAACAGTAAGCAAAGCAAGCCCATAGATTCTATGCTCTTGGCATTTATAGGGTTAGGGCAAGTTTAAAGTTATCGTCCAGGCAACTACATAGACCAAGGAGGTCATGCTAATTATTTGGTAAAGCAGTATGCACCAGCATTGCAGTATGAATTTCAACCTGTATCTCAGTGAGCTCTTGCAATAAAAAATGTCTGTTCCAGTTTTTCTAAAAAAAAAATCACCTGTACCTGCGATCAAGCATTTTTACAGATGAGATACATGGTTTTTCCAATGAGGTATGGTTATTTTCCTTTAGGATTTTAGACATGTATGGGGTATGCAGAAACATTCGCCAAATTATTCTACATAGCTTAGGGTGCTGTTATATATACTCTTAACTAATTAGAAAAATGATGTGCAGATGATATTTTGAATATCAAACACAATAGGCTCATGGGAACTGTCCCCATGAGTCTACAGACAGGAGCACCAAACAATCATCAATTTAAAGCAATATCATTTATTGATAGAAAAATCCACATAGAACATACACTACATAACACACAATACAAACTAACATGTTAAAAACACTGCTTAGTACCCCAAAACTTCATCCAGTGCTGTATAATCCAGCATAAAATTCCTGGGATAACTCCAACTATAAGCATGTATACACACCTCTAATACTAAATAGTCTATTGTGCCGGCACAAATAACCCCTGTAAGCTGCGCTAATAAGTTTATACAAGTAAAGTGACAGTGCATAAATGATAATACTTAATCAATAATATATATCACGAAGGTAACAAATAAATATCTAATAACCCTCATGATATAAACTACAAAGTGACTATGTGTATATACATACAATAATGAACCTACAGAAAATGGTCATATTTGGGATGTGTTGTGTCCCTGATTTTGTGCAGGCTTTCACCCAGCGAAGCGGCACGGGCGGCCGCGAACGTAGGTGGCCCCTCTGCTAGACCCCACTCCATAATTTCACGTGATTTACCCTCAATTTTTATGTTGCCAAGATTTGCTTCTGTCTGTAATTGTGTTACACATTGGTTGGTTTGATTGTTATTCCTGATTTGCGTACTCACAGGTGTTTATGACCATTTTCTGTAGGTTCATTATTGTATGTATATACACATAGTCACTTTGTAGTTTATATCATGAGGGTTATTAGATATTTATTTGTTACCTTCATGATATATATTATTGATTAAGTATTATCATTTATGCACTGTCACTTTACTTGTATAAACGTATTAGCGCAGCTTACAGGGGTTATTTGTGCCGGCACAATAGACTATTTAGTATTAGAGGTGTGTGTTAGGCTCTTACCTCCTCGCCGTCCCCGGTCCCGCGGTGCGTCGTCGGGCGGCCCGCGGCCGTCTCCTGTCCAGCGGTCCTCTGGCGGGGCTGCCTCTCGGCGCTGCTGTGGGGGCCGGGGTTCGGCGGCGTGGGGTGGTGCTGGTGGCCGTGCCGCGGCCCGTTTTGCGCGGCTGGGCGGCCCCGTCGGGCTTCACCCTGGTGCGGCGCTTCCTCCTTCTGGCGGGCGCGCGCGCGAGCACGTCCTGTTTATGCCTCCCGGCGGCGCTTCTCCCAGCGCGTCCGCTGGGGGCAGATTTAAAGTGACCTATCCCGGTCATCCTCCTGGGGAGCGGACCCAGGGACTGGTTGGCCTGTCTGGCCTGGGCCGTCCAGTTCCTGGGACCGCTCCCGTTTTTGTAGTTGCACCAATCACCTTCTTTCCCTCCATTTGTCCCCTTTTCCTACTGGCCAGTATTCCCTTTATATTCGGGCTGCTCCATTTTCCCAGTGCCCGTTATAGCCTCTGGGTTGTTGGGAGCGTTATAGATTGTCCTATCTCAGTTATACTCGGCTTGTTACTTCTGACCATCCTTGCTTGCTGCCTGCCCTGACCTTTTGCCTGCCTGACCACGATTTTCCCCTGACCCTTCTGATACCTCGCCTCGTGACCTTCTGGATTGACCTCGGCTTGTTTGACTCCTTTTTGTCACCTCCGTTGGATACCTCGCTTCGTGATCTCCTGGTTTGACCTCGGCTAGTTTATTGGACTTCCGCCTCCCGGCATCCTCATTTGGGACTCCCTGCCGTTCATCAGTCTCCACCTTAAGCTGGTAATCTTTGCGCCCATTAAGTCCTGGGGGTAACCGAGTCAGGAGAGGCACAATCCGTGTCTCCTGCGAGCGGGGACTTGTCTATAGGCAGAAGAGGCGGTGGAGATTGGGGATTATCAGCTTAAGACAGAAAGGTGTCCGGTACAGTCCTTACAGTATAACGGGCCAGAAAAATGGACCAGATCTTGGAACAGGTGCAGGCCTGAACGGCGGCTGTAGAGCACCTGGCTCATCGCGTTGCGACCCAGGAGAACCGTCCAGCTCCTATTACCACCAGCCCTCAAGGGGCTCCGGCCGCATCTTCTGTGGAACCCAAAATTCCACTCCCACAAAAATTCTATGGCGACAGGGCAAAGTTTGCCAATTTTCGGGACTCTTGTAAACTTTATTTTCAACTCCGTCCTGTTTCGTCGGGGTCACAGGAGCAGCGAGTGGGTTTGATTATCTCCCTCCTTCAAGGTGATTCACAATCCTGGGCCTTCAGTCTACCATCCCAGGATCCTGCTCGTCTCTCAGTAGATAATTTATTTTCTGCTATGGAGGTTCTGTATGATGACCCTGATAGAGGAGCAACGGCAGATGCTAAACTTCGTACCCTACGTCAGGGACGACGACCGGCCAAAGATTATTGTTCAGAATTTCGGCGCTGGGCAGTGGATTCGCGTTGGAATAGTCCTGCCCTGTGCGGCCAATTTCGGCTAGGGCTGGCCGACTCTATTAAAGACACCATGGTGAATTATCCAGTTCCCCAGACATTATATGAGACCATGCACCTTGCCATCCGCATAGATCGTCGTCTTCGGGAAAGACGCTTGGAGAAAGGGTCACATCCCGATTCAGCTTTGAGAGCCGAGGCCCCAGTGGTGCAATCTTCTGAAGAACCTATGCAACTGGGAGCCACGAAACTCACTGAGGTTGAGAGACGTCGGCGCCTGTCGGAGGGTCTATGTCTGTACTGTGGCGGAACTGGTCACATGGTCAGAGTATGCCCTAAGAAGCCATCGGGAAACTTCAGAGCCTAGGGGGTTTCGAGGGGGCCCACCTAGGCTGTAAGGTATCACCTCATGTATCGTCTCCGGTTATAATTCCGGTTCAGATTAAAGTTGCTCTAAAATGTTTGAATTTGGAGGCCCTCTTAGACTCTGGAGCAGCAGGGAACTTCCTTGACTCTGAGTTAGCTCAGAGTTTAGGAATTGCGCTCCAGTCCCTGCCTGCACCAATCCGAGTCTCTGCCATTGATGGCACACCAATTGCAGGCGGACTCGTGCAGTTTAGAACCCTACCAGTATCATTTAAAGTGGGAGTCAGTCATTCCGAAATCATTAGTTTTCTTGTCTTAAGTATGCCTAACACCCCCTTAGTTCTGGGATTGCCTTGGCTGCAGAAGCACAATCCCCAAATTGATTGGGTGTCGGGGCAAATTGTGAAGTGGGGCCACCAATGTTTTCAGACCTGTTTGGAACTTCCGGTTCGAGTTACGCAATTATCTCCGGGTAAGGTTCCTACTCCATACCTGGAGTTCTCTGACGTCTTCTCCGAAAAGGCGGCAGACAAACTTCCCCCCCATAGGCCTTGGGATTGCCCCATTGAGCTCCTTCCTGGTACTATGCCTCCTAGGGGGAGAATTTTCAATTTGACCCGAGCTGAAAACCTTGCTATGAGGGAATATATTGCAGAAAACTTAGAGAAGGGATTTATTCGAGCATCTTCTTCCCCGGCAGGAGCAGGGTTTTTTTTCGTTAAAAAGAAAGATGGGGGCCTCCGTCCATGCATTGACTATCGGGGTTTAAATAACATCACTATTAAAAACAAGTATCCCCTGCCACTTATTGAGGGGCTATTTACACAGGTGGCTGGGGCGCAGGTTTTTTCCAAACTTGACCTCCGGGGCGCCTATAATCTCATCAGAATTAGGCAGGGTGATGAGTGGAAAACGGCCTTCAATACTCTCGAAGGGCATTATGAATATTTAGTAATGCCGTTTGGATTATGTAACGCCCCCGCAGTCTTTCAAAGTTTTGTGAATGAGATATTCAGGGACTACTTAGGTCGTTTTGTAGTAGTTTATTTAGATGACATTCTGATTTTCTCTTCATCTCTTGCGGAACATCGCAAACATGTGCGCATGGTCTTACAAAAACTCAGAGAAAATTGTTTATATGCTAAGTTAAAAAAGTGTCAATTTGAAGTCTCGGAAGTTCCTTTTCTAGGTTACATTGTTTCTAATACTGGTCTTTCCATGGATCAATCCAAAGTGAAAGCAGTATTAGAATGGGAGCAGCCCAAAGATCTTAAAGGCCTGCAAAGATTTTTGGGATTCGCCAATTTTTATAGAAGGTTCATTAAAAATTTTTTTTCTTTAGTAGCTCCTTTGACTAATCTCACTAAGAAAGGGGGATATCCTCCTGTTTGGCCGGTTCAGTCTGTTCATGCTTTTGAAAAACTTAAGGGAGTCTTTAGTTCTGCCCCAGTGCTGGTGCATCCGAACTGCCAATTACCATTTTTCGTAGAAGTGGATGCCTCTGAGATTGCTGTGGGGGCAGTACTGTCCCAATACTGTGGGTCCCCTGAGTTTAGGAATTGCGCTCCAGTCCCTGCCTGCACCAATCCGAGTCTCTGCCATTGATGGCACACCAATTGCAGGCGGACTCGTGCAGTTTAGAACCCTACCAGTATCATTTAAAGTGGGAGCCAGTCATTCCGAAATCATTAGTTTTCTTGTCTTAAGTATGCCTAACACCCCCTTAGTTCTGGGATTGCCTTGGCTGCAGAAGCACAATCCCCAAATTGATTGGGTGTCGGGGCAAATTGTGAAGTGGGGCCACCAATGTTTTCAGACCTGTTTGGAACTTCCGGTTCGAGTTACGCAATTATCTCCGGGTAAGGTTCCTACTCCATACCTGGAGTTCTCTGACGTCTTCTCCGAAAAGGCGGCAGACAAACTTCCCCCCCATAGGCCTTGGGATTGCCCCATTGAGCTCCTTCCTGGTACTATGCCTCCTAGGGGGAGAATTTTCAATTTGACCCGAGCTGAAAACCTTGCTATGAGGGAATATATTGCAGAAAACTTAGAGAAGGGATTTATTCGAGCATCTTCTTCCCCGGCAGGAGCAGGGTTTTTTTTCGTTAAAAAGAAAGATGGGGGCCTCCGTCCATGCATTGACTATCGGGGTTTAAATAACATCACTATTAAAAACAAGTATCCCCTGCCACTTATTGAGGGGCTATTTACACAGGTGGCTGGGGCGCAGGTTTTTTCCAAACTTGACCTCCGGGGCGCCTATAATCTCATCAGAATTAGGCAGGGTGATGAGTGGAAAACGGCCTTCAATACTCTCGAAGGGCATTATGAATATTTAGTAATGCCGTTTGGATTATGTAACGCCCCCGCAGTCTTTCAAAGTTTTGTGAATGAGATATTCAGGGACTACTTAGGTCGTTTTGTAGTAGTTTATTTAGATGACATTCTGATTTTCTCTTCATCTCTTGCGGAACATCGCAAACATGTGCGCATGGTCTTACAAAAACTCAGAGAAAATTGTTTATATGCTAAGTTAAAAAAGTGTCAATTTGAAGTCTCGGAAGTTCCTTTTCTAGGTTGCATTGTTTCTAATACTGGTCTTTCCATGGATCAATCCAAAGTGAAAGCAGTATTAGAATGGGAGCAGCCCAAAGATCTTAAAGGCCTGCAAAGATTTTTGGGATTCGCCAATTTTTATAGAAGGTTCATTAAAAATGTTTCTTCTTTAGTAGCTCCTTTGACTAATCTCACTAAGAAAGGGGGATATCCTCCTGTTTGGCCGGTTCAGTCTGTTCATGCTTTTGAAAAACTTAAGGGAGTCTTTAGTTCTGCCCCAGTGCTGGTGCATCCGAACTGCCAATTACCATTTTTCGTAGAAGTGGATGCCTCTGAGATTGCTGTGGGGGCAGTACTGTCCCAATACTGTGGGTCCCCTGAACGCCTTCATCCTTGTGCCTTTTTCTCTAAAAAATTCTCGGCTGCCGAAAGAAATTATGACATTGGTAACCGGGAGTTGTTGGCTATCAAATTGGCCTTTCAAGAATGGAGGCACTGGTTGGAGGGGGCTCAGTACCCAGTTACAGTCTTTACTGATCATAAAAATTTAGAGTACATCCAATCCGCTAAAAGATTAACTCCAAGACAGGCTCGCTGGTCCTTGTTCTTCTCTCGGTTTAACTTCTCCATAACCTATAAACCAGGATCCAAAAACGTAAAAGCTGATGCCTTGTCCCGGAGTTTCTCTTTTTCTAATTTACCTGAAAGGGAAGATGTACCCATTTTGCCCCACTCTTTGGTGGTAGCCGCCGTCCAACCACAACTCCCTGATCTAACTCAATTCCAGTCCGAAGCTCCACCTGAAAAGCCTAATTTTGCCCAGTTCGTGCCCCCTCCTTATCGTGCTGCTTTCCTGTCCCACTTTCATGACACTAAGACGGCGGGTCATCCGGGGGTCAAGAAGACCATCGCTTTACTGTCTCGCCAAATCTGGTGGCCATCCATTAGGAAAGATGCACGAGAATTTGTCCAAGCCTGTCAGGTGTGTGCTCGGAGTAAGTCCTTAAGACACTCCCCCGAGGGCCCTCTACTACCACTGCCCATTCCTGTCTGCCCCTGGACCCATTTGGCCATGGATTTCATAACAGATCTTCCACCTTCCCAGGGATATACCGTCATTTGGGTGGTGGTGGATCGTTTTAGCAAGATGGCTCACTTCATCCCTTTAAAGAAGCTTCCCACAGCTCAGACCTTAGCTCAACTCTTTATTACTCACATTTTTAGAATCCATGGCATTCCTGAAGATGTTGTCTCTGATAGAGGGGTCCAATTTGTCTCCCGGTTTTGGAGGGCTTTCTGTGCAAAGTTGGGCTTCACCGTCTCTCTTTCCTCTGCTTTCCACCCTCAGTCCAATGGGCGAACCGAAAGAACGAACCAGTCTTTAGAACAGTATTTGCGTTGTTTCGTCGCTGATACTCAAACGGATTGGGTGTTCTTCCTTCCGTTTGCTGAATTCGCACTGAACAATGCTTCCCATTCTTCCACTGGAGTTTCTCCCTTTCATTGTGTGTATGGTAAAGATTTGAAGTTTTCAGCCCTGTCAGACCAACCCTCTAGAGTCCCTTCCTTGGATGAATGGGTGTCCCGATGACCGGGGTTATGGAATAAAATCCAGCAACATCTGTCCAAGGCTGTCTTTCAAAAGAAAAAATTTTCAGATCGTAAATGTTCTTTTAATTCTGGTTATTGCGTGGGGGACTGGGTTTGGCTTTCAACTAAGAATTTGGCCTTACGTCAGCCCTCTGCTAAGTTGGGCCCGAAATTTATTGGCCCCTTTCTGATAATACAGAGAATCAATCAAGTTACTTATCGGTTAGATCTCCCTTCCTCCATGAAAATCTGTAACTCCTTTCATGTTTCCCTTTTTAAACCTGCAAGGAACCATGAACCTAATAATCCTCCGAGTCCTGTGTTAGTTGGTGGGCAACAGGAGTTTGAGGTTGCCCGGGTTCTAGATTCTCGCTTTTTTCAAAACTCCCTTCAGTATTTAATTGATTGGAAGGGTTATGGCCCGGAAGAAAGATCTTGGGTTCCGGCCAGGGAGGTTCATGCGCAGAGTTTGGTAAAGAAATTTCATAGGGAGAATCCTCTGAAGCCCAGCTTGGAGGGTCCGGTTGCCCCTCCTCAGGGGGAGGGTAATGTTAGGCTCTTACCTCCTCGCCGTCCCCGGTCCCGCGGTGCGTCGTCGGGCGGCCCGCGGCCGTCTCCTGTCCAGCGGTCCTCTGGCGGGGCTGCCTCTCGGCGCTGCTGTGGGGGCCGGGGTTCGGCGGCGTGGGGTGGTGCTGGTGGCCGCGCCGCGGCCCACTTTGCGTGGCTGGGCGGCCCCGTCGGGCTTCCCCCTGGTGCGGCGCTTCCTCCTTCTGGCGGGCGCGCGCGCGAGCACGTCCTGTTTATGCCTCCCGGCGGCGCTTCTCCCAGCGCGTCCGCCGGGGGCAGATTTAAAGTGACCTATCCCGGTCATCCTCCTGGGGAGCGGACCCAGGGACTGGTCGGCCTGTCTGGCCTGGGCCGTCCAGTTCCTGGGACCGCTCCCGTTTTTGTAGTTGCACCAATCACCTTCTTTCCCTCCATTTGTCCCCTTTTCCTACTGGCCAGTATTCCCTTTATATTCGGGCTGCTCCATTTTCCCAGTGCCCGTTATAGCCTCTGGGTTGTTGGGAGCGTTATAGATTGTCCTATCTCAGTTATACTCGGCTTGTTACTTCTGACCATCCTTGCTTGCTGCCTGCCCTGACCTTTTGCCTGCCTGACCACGATTTTCGCCTGACCCTTCTGATACCTCGCCTCGTGACCTTCTGGATTGACCTCGGCTTGTTTGACTCCTCTTTGTCACCTCCGTTAGATACCTCGCTTCGTGATCTCCTGGTTTGACCTCGGCTAGTTTATTGGACTTCCGCCTCCCGGCATCCTCATTTGGGACTCCCTGCCGTTCATCAGTCTCCACCTTAAGCTGGTAATCTTTGCGCCCATTAAGTCCTGGGGGTAACCGAGTCAGGAGAGGAACAATCCGCGTCTCCTGCGAGCGGGGACTTGTCTATAGGCAGAAGAGGCGGTGGAGATTGGGGATTATCAGCTTAAGACAGAAAGGTGTCCGGTACAGTCCTTACAGTGTGTATACGTGCTTATAGTTGGAGTTATCCCGGGAATTTTATGCTGGATTATACAGCACTGGATGAAGTTTTGGGGTACTAAGCAGTGTTTTTAACATTTTCGTTTGTATTGTGTGTTATGTAGTGTATGTTCTATGTGGATTTTTCTATCAATAAATGATATTGCTTTAAATTGATGATTGTTTGGTGCTCCTGTCTGCAGACTCATGGGGACAGTTCCCATGAGCCTATTGTGTTTGATATTCTAACTATTGCAGTGTAGCACAGCTGTATTAGTATATGTGGTGCACCACTTTGGTTTAGTCAGATGATGGGTAAAAAGGGAACAAAAAAATTTAGCAGGCTCCCCGGAGTCCCTAAAAGGGACGGCCGGAGGATGAGGATGTCACCTGGCCCTGAAACGAGGACTAGGGTAAGCTTATTTTTTTATTGTTTTTGAGCTTGTTAAACATTCGATTCAGACAAACCCAAATTTCTTGGCGAAATTCGGCAAATCGCTTGGTTCTTTTAAAAAGTTTGTTCATCTCTAGTTACAATTCACACTGCAAGACACACTGCTGATGCATAATGCTTTAGCAAATATATAGCATGACCCTCCATTTAATCACATAGTCTGCACAACAGCAGGCACCATGTTTATATCAGCATTCGTTGACACCTAATCACAATGCTGCAATAGACAGATGGCCACAGGGGGCAGAGTTATAGACCACCAGTCAAGGCCTATGATTAACGGTCTAATCAGGGGAAGTTCCAGAAGTCAGTGACAATTTCTGCTCCTAGGTGCTGCTGCAAGGTTACAGGAAGGGTGAAGATATGACAAGGTAAGCTGGTGAATCATGACTTTTAATTTTGCCTGGACAGTCCCTTTAATTAATCATGGGCTTAGTGATTGCATAATTATCCTTAATAATGGCTTTTCTGAACCTCATTAATAAGTCAGTGAATATTCATATACGCAACATCATTATCTGCAACCATGGTCACTATGACCTGATGTGGAATTTATGGATTACTTTTATTTGTATATCCCTATGACTTCCCCAAAGCACAACTCATAATTTGTTAAATGATGCTAAATATGTCATATAAATAACATAAAAAAAGATAACATAACAAGCTAACAAATGTTTTCTTATACAGCAAACATTAAATAAAAATAAGTGTGGTCTATGTAGTAACAGGGGAAACAGAAAGGAACTTGAAGCCAGGGGACCCTATCACAAATCTCATTCTTGTGCCTACAATATTATATATTCTAGGAGGCAAACTGGGACCAACATTTAATACAACAATGTTGATAATAAAACATCACTCTATAGATCTGGTTTTGGTTTATGAAAAAAAAACAGGCTCCCATTACCTTGTATGTCTAACTGAAGGCCTCTGCACAATATCTTATTGAGTTATTGTGTTGCTTGGTATCAACAAGGAAAGTGTGATGTTGCTCCATGTCATTTTGGCCAAACTTTACAGAGAGCATAGAGGTAAATAGAGTAAATGTTATTAGCCATGTGTGTCCCCTACAAAAAATACAATATGGTAGACATCTGAAATGTCAAACCAGAAATAGCCTTTATAATAAAAACACCTCAAAAGCAAAGAACAATAAATTAGTCAGGCCTCAGAGAAGACTGTGGAAGTTTATTGTAGGGGTTTTGGACTCCAGGGCCAGCACTATAGGTGGTTCTTTAAACTAACTACTAACTAAAGTGTTTAATAGCTCAACAATTATCTTTAGTTCATTGTTTTTACTTTTTATTTAATTACCCTGTTTCCACGAAAATAAGACAGGTCTTATATACATTTATTGCTCCAAAAAAGGCAGTAGGGCTTAATTTCAGGGGAAGTCTTGTTTTATTTCAATAAACAACAAATATATAGAAAGATTGATGGGCAGAGGGATGGTTGGACGAATAGATAGATAGCTGGCAGATGGGACAGATAGATAGCTAGATAGGCAGAGGGCTAGATAGAGGGATAGATAGCCACCCCTACCCTCTATTGCAAGTTTCCCTGATGAGGTAGGGGGGCAGCAGAAGCCCAGCCTCACCCATGCCTCCACAGCAAGTGTCCCAGATGGGGGAGGGGGGTGTCAGCAGCAGCCCAGCTGCCCCATGCCTCCTCAGCAGCTGGCACAGATGAGGGTGGGACTGCACCACTGCCCCCATCCCTCTGTAACTAAGGCTTATTGTTGAGGATAGGGCTTATATTTTAAAGCATTTGTGAAAATGATAAAAAAAAAATCATGTTAGGGCTTATTTGTGGGGTAGGATTTATTTTCATGGAAACACAGGATATATGTACAGAGAAGTAGAGAAGTAGAGAAGTAGAGAACATGAATGCTGTTTTATAAGTACAGATGCAGCAGTCTTTAATATTGTGTAAATTGCATTTAATAAACAACACACAATTGCAAAATCCAAACAGCTCACCTCAAAAGAGAAATGGTTCCATTAGCTGGCATGGCAACTGTGCCCATCACTGTGCACCTGCTCAAGGAGCCTGATTGGCTGCTCACAGTCACATAGGGGGTGGAAGTGGTAAGTATTGGCAACCCCGCTGCTCACAGTCATGTGGGTGGTGGAATTGGTAAGCATCAGGAACCCCGTCACCCGGCTTATTGAGCCCCAATGCACAGCAGAGTGTGTCAATTCAGGATGCCACCTCTGCTGCATAGTTATAGAAAGTCCAGTCATTTTTGACTAGGCTTCCTCTTTAAAGTGGCACAAAACCTTTTTCCTGCCTCCCCCGTTTTTCCACCACCGAAGGCCACTCCCCTCTGGCATTTTCGAGAGCACCACTTGGCCAATCTCAAGAATGCCAGCTAACATGACCCAGCCTGTTGGCTTCATTCCTAGCTTCACTGTAGACTGGGAAACGTTCCCGCCCAGCCTATCTCAATATCTCAATGGCTGGGAGAGAGAACTCCTCACAGCTACCAAGAATGAAGGGATACGGTCGTTGGCAAAGACAGTGCCTTGGGAGCTGCCGTGAAAGTTAGGTTTACCAGCGATCTGGGGGGTTTCACAATTTAGGACATCACAATTTCAGATAGGCTAGCAGCTGGCAGGGCTTTGAGCCGCTTTAAGCTAAACTGGTAATTTTAAGGTATGCATCAGGAATGCTGTATCCATGTCTATCGTATAATTCCTGTATTAGTTTTCAAAAGACAGTTCACATAAAGTTACAGTGTCACAGGTTTGAATGTGGTTTCCATAGAGTTTAAAAGACGTGGGACACCCGTCAACACATCAACCGCAAAAACAAACAGAGCCTGTTTGAAGCACTTTTCTTTTTAGTAGAAAGTAAAAGCTGACCTCAGTAGCATCCCTAAGCTTAAGTAAGCCCTACCTGGATGTGTGTTTTCTCCGGGGGGGGGGGTACTCAGACCAGAAATAATCTTTCTTATCAGCGCGTCTTATCATTGGGCAGACTTTTCTGTAGGATTAGGATCAGCGCTAAAAATCAAAATGAAAAGTTGGATAAACGAGACAAATGAAAGCTTTCTTAAAACCAACTTCCTCCTGGTCCTCTCATCTTCTGAAGGTTTAAGCATTAGCTGAATTGTCCTGTTATTACAAAGACAATTTTGTTTTCTTTAGGTGATGATTTATGCACTGGATAGCTTCAAAGAATTTTTATGTCGCTTTGCATTCTTTGCAAATTTCTTCTATTTCATATTCAGACCACCAGTAACACAGACTATCCAAACTTCTTGCAAGACAGCAGTGCTAATATATATATATATATATATATATATATATATATATATATATATATTATGTATTTATACAATTTACCACAATTTATACACAGTGCCTTACAAAGATATTCTCCCTATTTGAATTTTTTAAAGTTATGGTCACAAACTGAATTTTTTTGTCATATAACAACACAAAGTGGCAAATATTGATGACGTTTAGATACCTATTATAAACTCCAATGTGCCCAGTTGCCTTCATAAGCCACGTAATTAGTAAATAGATTCCACATATATTCCATTTATTCTCAGTATAATTGCAACTGTTCTGTAAAGGCCTCAGAGGTTCATAAGTAGTGATGTGCAAGCCCGCAGTTCATGTTAGGAAAGTTCGGCTGAATTTGATGCCAAAGTTCGGGTACCTGAACTTGACCCGAACCCGATTCCCAATGTGAATGGGGACCTGAACTTGGAGGCCCAAAATTGGCTGTAAAATGGGGGTAGTGAGGGCTAGATTGCTGCAAATCGGGGGTAACTGCGAGTCTGAACTTTGTGGCTCAGGCTTGATCATCACTATTCATGGGTCATCAGGATACTCAACAATGTTGCGGATGGTAAGATTGCCAGAAGAATCCCACTGCTCTTCAAAAAAGAACATTAACATTCCCTCCCATCTACAGCTTGCTAAAGATATGGGTCCGAGTCTGTAGGTGAAAAAGAAAACCTTTGCTAGTAAATGTGTTTGAGCTGTGAATTGGATTATGTTGTGTGTGGCACATCACCCACCTTCATCTTGGTGCTGCATGAATGGTGGGAGTCCCTGCCCTCGCTGCTCACCCACTGGGACATCTTGGCCATCTAGAAGCAAATATCCCAAAAATCCACATTTTAACACATATGTGTGTGTGTTCCTGTGTGTGTTTGTGTGTGGTGGTCATACCTGAATCATCATGCCCAGGATCATCTGACTCCCTGCCCAACATCTGTGTCTCGTCCTCATCAGGTTGGTCCATTTGAGCTTGGGCTTCACCTGCAGAGGAGGGCACCCATGAATGCCTCCCTACATGTCCCCAGGTCTTTCCAGCATTGGCCAGCCTTGTCACCTCCGGGTGGGCCTTATCTTCCACCGGTACTTTGACACTAGAAGAGAATAGCAATATTTAACACAAAGCCCTGCCTAATGTGATTGTAGGTGTGAGTGGTTAGCAAATAAATGTAACTTACTTGGAAAGTGCAGGCGGAAAAACCTCCTCACCCGGGGCTTTTTTCTCCTTTTCAGGTCCAATGCTGAATGACCTAGGTAAACGTGTAGGTGGTGTCGCTCTCCTCCGCCAACACTTTGAGTGCCAATGTCCTCTTGGCATAGATGTCAGGCAGGAAGGTTAATTCCATCTGGCCTGCCTCCTGGTATCTGGCTGCCACACCCAGCTAGGCACCAATAGAGCTACCTTGGCCAAAACGGTCCCGGCGTGCTGCCCATGTGGGCATTAGATTTCGCCAGTGTTAGGCTGAAATGGCGGCGTTCTTTTCACCTTGCCTTCCTATCCACTTGCGCCCCTGAACTGCTATCCACTATCGCACCGACTGGCTATACATTTGTTCCCCTGAATTCTGATTCCTATTAGCGTGCAAGTGCAGGCATGTGTAATCACGAGCATGATGGTGTCCTGCTGGTCGCTGGTGAACAGCCAGGGTGCCGATTTCCTCCTCCTCTCTGTAAGATGTGATGCGCCCCAGTGGATCCTGGAATTTGGCACTTTGCATCTGCACAGGCATATGCAATTAGGGGGAAGTATAAATTCAAGCCCACACACACTGACATCTGCAGAAGGCAACACTCCACCACTTTTTTTCCAGTGTGAGATAGGTCAGGATGACCAGCAGAAAACACACATACACAAGCAGGACAGCTGAACTAAGTCATGTCCTGATGGAAGTTCGGGCCAGACCATGTCGCCACAGCCCCCCTTCAGCCAGCATACACTCAGCCAAAGCCAGCACCACTTTAGCCAAAGTCAGACCAGTGCTAGGCCAAACCAGAGCAGCTCCAGCCAAAATGCAAGGCCAAGCCAGACCAGTTCCAGGCGAAGTGCTAGGGCAAGCCAGAGCAGTGCCAGAAAAAGTACTAGGGCAAGCCAGAGCAGTGCCGGGCAGATTGCTAGCACAAACCACACTAGTTCCAGCAAAAAGTGCTAGGCAAAGCCAGAGCAGTGCCAGGCAAAGTTCTAGGCCATGACTGCGCAGCCCCTTTGCACCCCTTATCCCAATGTACCTGACACCCCAACTTCTTACTGTGTCACAAGCAGCAGGGGTCTAGGTCAGCAGCAGCCTAGCTCAAATTTGGATACTCCCCTCTCCACAGCAGCCTCCACTGCATGCTCATTGCTGTCAACCCTGGGCCAGACTCCCAGTCCCCCAGGCAGCCGTGTCCAGTCACCAGCCAGTCAGCAAAATACACCCTCAGGATTTAGCTCACCACCCATTGAGCTGATGTCCCCTATTCCCCCAGTACACAGGGAGGTGATGGACAATCACATGATGTCCGCCACCTTCGGTGGGGCACCCTGAGTGGCAGGTTTAATGATGTCCAATGTAGGGCTTTTGTAACTGCCGTTATCAGCTCTATGGACGCAGGTCTTGAGCCACACCCAAGGCTGACATGTCCGACCTGTGGGATGCCATCACCAGGCAGGTTAATTGTTTCGTTGCAGAGCTAAAGGATGTGGATCAAGTTCAAAAGAAGTTTGCAGACATTAAATATCTTGTGAAGAAAAAAATCAACAAAAGAAAGCAACAGGGGTAAGGGACTGCATGCTATTGTTGATGTGTGCCCTGAGCTTTGTATGGCTACATCCTTTGGGTCTGTTTTTCAGCTTACAGCTGCCAAAGAAATGGTCTATGGCCTGTTGAACAAAGCAACACTCCAGGACTTGCCGGGGCCCATCGATTCTGACATGCATGCTGCTGCTGGAATTGGTAAGTTGTGGCCTTGTTTGGGTTGCTTTGTCAAGCTTGATGTATGCCTCATTTTAATGGACAAGTTCAGGACGCAAGCAGAGCCTAAATGTTGTGCATAGTCCATGACACGCAGGCTTGGCAACCAGCCAAATCTTGAAATACTGTCACATGCCACCTCAAAGCCAAGTATTGACCTTTTAATGCATGTTTATTTGCCACAACAAGCCACACAAGGTATGGCGCTTTACCAAGCTTATTCCCTATTCACATTGCAGGAAAGACCCAGCAAACAAACATGGCCACCCAACCACAGGAACACACAAGTACTGGCGCTACATCATCAAGGGCTGCTCCAATGGAAGACTTGGATCTGGTAAGCGTCATGTGGCCAAAGTGGGGACCCCTATCTACATGCTCTATTTTTATGTACTGCATGTGTGGAAAACAGCAGAGAGCTAACTGATTTGTCTGGCCCTACAGACACCACCGCTACAGGCTGCCATAAAGGATCTCAAGGAGGACGATCCACAGCATCTGCCTCCACAACAACAGCAGCATCAGCACCCTCTGCAGCAGCAGTTGCCTCCCCAGCACCCTCACACACAACATCTGCCTTAACAGCTGCCACTGCAGCAACAGCTGCCTCCCCCATTCCCGCTGCAGCAGCAGCTGGATCCACAAATCCATCTGCAGCAGCAGCCTACTGCTCCATCTGCAAATGTCCTTACCCAGAGAAGAGGACGACAGCCTCAGGCACATCGCCATATTTCCCTGGTTAGGCAGGTGCAATTGATGGAGGTGGATTGGCAAGCAGTTAGAAGAGCCTTCAGGCAAAACAGTGCCTGGTTCCGCCAAACAATGGGGAAACTCATAATGCTGCTTCACCATGACCTCCAAACAATGGTGAGGGAGTAACAGAACAACAACCGGTACATTGAGACACTTATAGCACTGTTACTGCTGCTACATGACAACCTGGCGAGAACCAGAGAACCACCAGACATTGCAGGCCACCCACCCTAGCAATAATGAAAAACACATAATGTAGGATTTATTTTTTTGTGTTTTTGTTTTGAAATCTCAGTAGCCTAAGACTACAGGTCCACAGTGTTCAAAATATAGAATTATGTCAGAGTTTTGTGACAAGAATAAACAAAACAGGCATAAGTGGTTTTGGAATTCAGTTTAATTTCATTGAATAGATTAAAAGAGGGGTTGAAGCTTACATAACAAACTTTAAAGGGCAAGGCTTGCCTTAAATCCAAATATACCGTACATATATACAAATATACATAGACAGAACACAAAAATATCACTGGGGGAAAAAACAAAAATTAACTAAAATGGGAAGAGACAAGGTGCTTCCACACAGACTGTCCAGACGCACTCTGGTGTGCTCTGTTACAGCTCTGCAGGCACATCCATCATAGCTGCAGAGGGGGACACATCAACATAATGTGGAACCTGCTCCAGGATGGCATAGTTATGGCGCGCCATACAGGCCACAATAATTTTTATGACCTTCTGGAGTTGGAACTGGAGGGCACCCCCAGTATGGTCCAGGAACCTAAACCAGGTCTTAAGCAAACTAAAGGCCTGCTCAACCACTGATCTGGTCTTGGGATGAGCCCAGTTATAGGCCGTATGTGCCTGAGTTTGAGGGCGCAAAATGGGGGTCATCAGCCATGGTAGCAGGGGGTAGCCAGAATCACCCACAAAAAAAGTATTAAAACATTATCACCTGAAAAAACAACAGCAAATATTTTGAAATGGTATGGGCGAGACAGAGGATGCATCCACAGATATACAAGTTCTGCATGAAAAACTACATCAGCAATAAAAGAATAATAATAACAACACTTACCAAGTAGCTACCCACCAGACAGCTCAACAGACTCAAAACGAGCAAACAGGCTCGAATTACGAGGAATAAGTGCATCATGGGTGAAACCTGGAAATGCAGCCAGAAAGCTTATAAACAGTAGATCATGAACGGCAACACATTGAACATTGATAGAATGTTCCATCTTATGGTTCCTGCATAAAACACAAACACAAAACATAAGACACAAAACATAAGACACAAAACACAAAGGTTAATAGCTGAGCAGCATTTAAGCACACCTAGACAGTACAGATGCTAAGCAGAAAGGGACAACCACTGGTTAGACTGCTTTTTTGGGGTTAGTAAGAAAAAATGACTTGGCAGATCGTGTTTGGTGGGAGGCCATAACTTGTGTGAGCAAAAGGAAAATTACTTTGGCTTAGTTTAGAGTGAAGCAGCTACAGGGCACAAGGGGCAGCTAGCTGAAAGGGGAAATTGAGGTCCACTTTACAGGAGGCAATACAATGCAAGGAACAACACACTAAATATGGGGAAGCTAGACTAAAAAATCTGTAACTACAGAGCATGATATTAAGGATGCAAAGGGAAAGCAAACACATACCTAAAAAGAGACTCATCGTGCCACATGCATACAGTTGATCGCACCCATAACTTCGGGCATATCAACCAGCCCGTAAAAAAGCGTAGGCTGGAACATGCCCACAAGTAATGTGTGCAATGTGCAATGAATTAAAGGCAGCCAACAAATTTGGTCATCCCCCAATTGCTTATGGCGGGTGCCAACGATGCCCGCAACCCACAATAAACGTTCTCAAGAGAAACACGGTTAAGTTGGGTCAGCTCAGATAGCTTAATGTAATGCATGCTCTGTCAGGCACGTGCACAGCATGCCACGACGTTGCAGCCTCTCGTACTCTGACAGCACTTTATCGGAGTCCATTAGGTAAATGAGCCCGTAAGTGGAGCAAAAACAGGACATTTTATTGGCACATAAGTGAATCATGCGCAAGTCCATACTAATCATATATTATACGTTTAAACACGAAAACAACACAAAGAAAATATGCTGTAAACACGATCGCAAAAAGGCTAAAACGCACTTACACAAACACATATATGTCCAAAGAATCACAGCAGTAGCTCGAAAATGGACCAGATAATACAAAAATAATACACATTTGCGCACTTTTTCATTAGGGCGGTCGACCCTAATGACCCTAATCATATAACACATTCAATCAAAGAATGGATGAAGCGGCCTAATAGCAATGCTGAAAACTACAGGAAGAAATCCACCAGAGAAATTGTTCTAAGTTGATAATGCTATACTGTCAATGTCATCTCAGGAGTATGGGCCATGCAAATGGCTAATATAAGAATCTTTCTTTTAAATAAGCTAGTCATTTTTCATGTTAGTGTGTGCAGGGGGTTAAAGGATTTT
Organism: Gastrophryne carolinensis; assembly: GCA_027917425.1. NCBI lineage: Eukaryota > Metazoa > Chordata > Amphibia > Anura > Microhylidae > Gastrophryne > Gastrophryne carolinensis. The sequence continues at coordinate 402,559,166 of CM051237.1, forward strand.
GAGTAATGTCACACTAATGTAATTTACTTTAAGGGACTTGATAGGCTGAAAATAATTTCAACAAATAATAATAATAATAACCTTTACTTGGATGGAAAATGCACTTTACTGACAACATACAAACACAATGCCAGTAAAAGACCACTATTCTTCTAAAATATGAACCATCTGGATACATATAAACTATGTTTTATTGGAAATTCAATTTTCCTCTATTAAGCTATGTGCAATAAGCAATGACAATCAGGTCTAATTACAATACTCATATATAATTACCTTGAATTCATCATAAGCAATAAGCAACCTAATGAAAAAAAAGAAAAAGTAATGCTAGGTTTCCTTTGAAGTGATACAAGGCATGTTATTAACAGTTGAGGTACATTATTTGCTATGTAATCCCTGAGCATCTCTATACACAAGGAAGCAGGGGAGGTGGCTTATCATAGGCTAATTGCATATTTTACCTTATTGAGATCAGCAACAAATCCAGCGTCCACACTGGCACACCTGAGCAGTATGAAAAAAATGAAAAGTGGAAATTGATTTCACTTAAAGGCTTTAAGTTATCATTGCTGCACAAAACTGGCCATTGTTCTTCTAATACACCTTGTATTTTTGTGTGTTAAGAAGCAACAGGTGCCTGCAGAGATAGAACATGTAGCTACCCTGCTCCTGTGCCATCCCTGGTATGGTTTAAGGGCAGGAGCGCACTGGCCATAGTGGGCAGAGGGAGAATTTCCGATGAGGCAAACTGCTTTGGGGCCAAATCGGATGGACGTAGCCCAAGCATGCAGCCTGTCTCACCCTAAACACCCTAAAAATTCACCCAATCCTCCAATCTAAAAAAACCTTCCCCTCCACTGCCTGCCTCTCAAGTTCCCCATACCTCAACATCATGGTTGTGGGGGGGCACCCACACCCCTGCTAGAGTGCCCTACAATAACAGAACTTTAGTACCATCACTTTAAGAGTGCCCATATTTACCCCTGTGCATGGCTTGTCCCAACAATATAAAAGGTTCTTTATTGGGTCTTCAGCATTAGAACATTTTCCTGTCCATGTTTTTCCCTCTACTACTCAGAATACTTTCTGGCACAATCTGGAAAATAAAGTATAGGCCTTTATAGTGCATCTTTCTGTGACCACTCCACCGGTATTGACCAAGATTTTGATTTGCTTGATGTCCTCTGAGTGCAGTAAAATACAATAATTATTGTAATAGACTCAAAAGAATAATGGAACACTTACATTACCTACCTGTTCCTGACTGTTACTGTTTTCTGCGGGTACCATCATATAGCTACATAGTTACATATGTACAGTATGTCCACCAAGTTCAACCAAGGGATGAGAAAATTAATTAGAAAACTAATGATAGATTCAGAGTCTCTTCACAGCAATGCTACAAATAGCTCCCCCAACCCTCACTAGCGACTCAGGATCTGCTCTGTCAGCAAAATGAGGTTGATACAAGCTGACCCCTTCTTTATTCAGTGGGTAGGGCCAAAGATCAGATGATGCTGGAATCCTGATGTATACCTGCCATCTCCTTCTATGGTCCAAAGGTTAAGGGGCTGGGGTTCATCACTTAAATCAGGGTTTCCCAATCAGTGGTACTCAAGATCCTATTAGGTAGTACTTGATGAGGCTGCAGACTGACCTGTACCCCAACCTGATCTGCTGCCGCCTATACTATAGCCAGAATTGGTCCATATGTACAAAAGAAAATCGATTCTAACCAAGTAATTTAAAGGCTACTTTAAAGTGGACCAGCCACCACAGAACATCCTAATTTGTGTGTGAAACCCCTGCTCGTCCATAAAATGACTTACCTCTCCCGTGTTTCAACACAGGTTCATGGATCATGCCAAGATCCCTGGCCTCCGTGTAGTTAAGCGTGCTCCCACTTACCTCACACCACTGGGACACAAGGGCCTACAAATGTAAAAGCTACTTTAGTTTTTATTTTAATATCTCATGATGTTACTGCAGTATGTTTAAGGTTTAAGGTCCCCGGAGGGTAATGCTTAACATTCTACATTTTAGCAAATAACCCCCTCTAAAAGTCATAAATGACAGCATGGAAACATGTATCCCACAGGTATCCCTGTATGGAGGCCACGTGATATGGAGTCAACCTCTATCTGGGCTGCACAACAATTCAACACATTTTGGCAGGAGCTCGTTGAGGCTCACAAAGATCTTTTCTTGCAAGAAGGAAAATTAGGAAGGAGGGGAGCGGTGTCCAGGAAGGAAAAATATTTTTTCTTAAATGGTTACAGAGCGAGGGCCTCTAACCTTGAAATTCCGACTGGCCTCTCGCCTGGTTCTGTGGTTACCCCCAACTTACAAGCGAGTTCATCCTGTAAAAAGAAACTGCATACCAAAATGTCAGTCAATATTTTTCTTTCCCTTATTCAGTTTACGTTGTTATTTATGTAAGCTTCTGGCTGAACGAAATCTACAAATCACAGTTTAACCCCTTACCCTTTGGGATAATAAAATACATGACACCATTATGAAGTGGGGCTATTGGGTTAGCTACAGCCGCGCTAGCTCATGTGTCTCAGACATTTGTTTTGTGTGACATCATCTTGTGATCCACTGCCTGGGACACCAGGTAAAATAGGGATGGCACACAAAAAAATCTATTTTATTTGGACATTTTTATTAGTCAAGCAGGAGGAAGGCCCTAACAGGTCACTACAGTTTGCACATGCTGTGGATTGTATGTTTTGTAAAACAACATGAAACGTACATCTTTGCCTACTGGCAAAAAAGTGATCTTACAGCCACTCTGTCCCTTGGTGCTCTCAGCGTGAGTGAGCATGGAAAGGCAAAGTGGTCCCACAGTGGTCCCTGACCACGGCAGAGGATGCTTATTACTCATAAAGCAGAGCCATTACATGCCCTTCCTAGCTCGGCTACCACCCAGAAATTAAGGCAAAGACATCTCTTAAAATACATAAGCTATATACATATATTCTGAGATGCTTGGAAATGGCTCGTTTGGTTCTGTTCTCATAGTCTCCTCCCAGAGGGAGGGCAGTTTTACAAGGAGTTTGTGAGCGGGGGGTTGTTCACAGACATTTTTGGTCACTTCACAGTCCTGATGACATATACAGTAGGCCTTAGACTGTGGAATTCTCAGCAAACTGTAATGCTGCTGATGTTTACCTCTCACTTGATGTCTTGAGAGATGATAAGATCCAGGAAGTGGAAAGACTCCACAATGCTAAATGGGAAGCCACATTAGAGTGCCAAGGCGGGCTCTGATGTTTTCTTAATATAAATTTTGACAGAGGCTGGAGGAACTGAATGCTTCCCATTTTTTCCAAAATGGAGGCGTACACTCTGAAAACCTATTTCTTTTAAAATAGACAATTTATTTCGTCTGAGCAGGGCCAGAGTTCGGGGGTGGAAAACTGGACACATTCCCAGAGCCCTGTCACCAAATGGGCCCCTGGCTTTAACTTAAAAGTGTCAGGCATATTATAAAGCTCAATGATGTCCTTACAAAAGATGTCCACTGTAGCAATTTCACTAGTTCTCACAGCTATATTTTTTCTAATGATCAGTGATCCTTTATGCTGTACCCACTGCCTGTCTCTTCTGCTGTGTCCCACTCACACTATACCTCCTTTACGCTTTGTCTCGCCTCCCTTTGCCTGATTATAAAGTCGCCCTGCTGCTGAGGAAAGATGAGGCTGATGGACGGTGGGAACATTGGAAGCTTCATACAGGGTCTGCACGCACATGGGAGAATGTCAAAGACTGAGCACACCTTGGAGGATGTCAGTGATTTGACATGGTGGAGGTTTTCTCGATAAGATTTTTCAATCTTATTTCAATGTCAACAACTGGACACATAGGGGAGGATGTGAAGGACTGAACATGTAGGAGGAAGTCATAGAATGGACACAGAAAGGAGGATGTCAGGGACTGTGCACATGGTTGAGGATATCAGGGACTGGACACAGTGGAGAAAATCAGTGGCTGAAAACATAGGGGAGGATGTCAGGAACTGAGCACACCCTGGAGGATGACAGGGACCTGACACATGCTGGAAGATGTCAGAGTCTGGACACATAATGTAGGATGTCAGGTACAGAGCACATCCTGGAAGATATCAGCGACTAGAAACATAGGGGAGGATGTCAGGGACTCGACACATGGTGGAGGGGGGGATGTCAGGGAACAGACACACAGTGGAAGAAGGATAGAAGGAATTGGGCACCAAGAGGAGGATTTCAGGGACTGAGCATAGGTTATTTTTTTACTGAATGAGACTTTTTTGTTGGTTGGTATAATATATAATATTTCTTTATTTACATCAAAAATTTACCCCAATGCTGTGCTAACAACTGCAAAAAAAGCTTACCAGCAGCAAGAAAAGCTACAAACGAATCCTGTATGGGTGAGAATGTGTGTGAGAACTAGAGGCTCATATAAAGTATATATGAATTAATATAGACTGGGTTCACTTTAAAAAAGGTTATGCAGGATGTTTTACAGTGTATGTGAAACACATCCGGGATCTCATATCAACACACATTATTTTCTGATCAGGAAATAATCAGTGATAACCCTAAAACAATGGTTCTGTGAGGTAAGAAGCAGTGTCCAGTAATTCTCACAAAGTTGGGAACCAATGGAGGAGGAAACGGGAGTTAGCCTTGTGTGTCATTGTTCTATCAGCTCTTGCTGGAAGCAGGGGGTTATCATGTAACACACAGCTTTCATTTATGGAGACCAGTAATAATGGCATATTAATAAGGAGTCATTATGATTTATAAAAGTAAGGTTATAGCACTGCTACCCTTACATGTTCCCATTATTCTTGTTCGGGACCACAAACAATAAAACAATTCTGTTTTAACTGCTATCTGGACACCGGGAGACACCTTATGAAGCGATTAACATGTAACATGGCAAATGTCATGAAGGTGCACCAGATGATTAGTGTAAATGGAAAGTCATTCTAAAACCCTTCGTAGGGTCATGACAGAGATCAGGAAGCCAGGGAGGAAGCCATCTGACTTGGTTTGAAAGAGGTCATGTTGGTCTGTGATAAAAATCCCATAAGTAATTAGTAGTAGACCAAGAAATAAATGCTGCCCCCATTTACTTGGAAGGGACAACACAATACAAATATATGGTGTGAGGAGAGGATAAGGGACAGCCATTGCTGTCGGTGCTGTATCGCAATAAGAATTCTTACATTAAATCAGTCTATGTAATTTTCCATTTAGTAACACAAGTCATATTTTATAACTAAATATTATTGATTTTTATAATGGGTGGTGCTATATTTTCTTTTGTGTAAGTGATAATTTGAAGTGCTTGAAAGTGGTTGGATACAGACCTCACAATTCTTACATTAAATCAGCCCATGTAAGTGACAGTTCAGTTCAGGGAGCTCTCTCCAGGGGTCGCCTCTGTTTCAGACTCAGTGGGGCCTTCCCAGACCAGAGGTGTGAGAGAATCAGCCGGGGATGAGTCTGTGATCTGAGCTTGGCTGAACTTACAGCTTATTTGCCTCCCGGAGAGATTAGGTCCGATGCATGTTTATGGCTGGAAAGCTAAATGCTCAGGGGAGAGTAAAAGGGAACCCTGGGCTGATATCAGGGGATATAGGCAATTTTCAATTATAAAACTGGATATGCCCATCACAGAAGGCTTCTGGGATTTGTAGACAGAAGCTTTACCATGGCCTTTATTCAAGGCCAAGACGCTTCTACATGAGCAACAGAGAGCACAGAAATATAGGAAACTTGGAAACAGCATGCTGTTAAGTAAATCACAGGTATAGAAGCAGAAACACACAAATACTTCAAAAAAATTCAAAACACCAAAATACTTTTAACACAATTTGGATATTTTACAATAACCTCTGTGGGACTGAATCCAACCTAGGGAGTCCAAAACCGTGTCCACTGTGATCTGCACTGCCCTGCAGATCCTGCCCCAATATGGGTCTCAATATATCTACAAAACAAAAAAAACTGCTTATATGGAAATCCCCCTAGATGTTGAAAGAAACTTGGAGAAAACACCTGAAGCAAGACATGAAGCTCAGACAGATTTGCTAAATCTAAAAAAAGAACAACCAATGTCATTCCAGATCAGTTTTCTGTTGCCTTACGGTAACTCAGGGTAGCGTACCAATCGGTGTATGACATAGTCGACTCAAGTTGTCTTCCTGATGCAGAGATAAAAACTGCAGCTGAAACACTTAGCATTGCTTTGCCCCATGATTTTAGCAAGGTGTTCAGAGATGAAAATGTCTAGTTAGGAGTCTTTGCCAAATGCATGTCATGTCTCACTCCATCTTAAGGTTTGGTTTTAGTCCATGATTAAGGATTTGCTGATACCTTTCCATGTGTTAAAGCAGCTTAAAGAATATATTTTAGCATGATGGTCACTGGCTGTTCAGGAGAGAAATCAAATTGGCACCGATAAAGTATCTGAGACCCACAATGACTGTGTCTGTGTCCACTAAATGGAAAGAACAGAGTTTCATACCATTTAAGGCATTCAAGGAGATGCCACTAGCCCCCTGTACCGGTGTTGCTCTGCAACTCACTAACCAAGAAACTCCAGCTCATGTTTCGTTCTATAGCCCCTGCATCATTGGAGTGGGGTCCATACTGTCTCTACAAGCTTCAACCCCATTGATTTAGGAGTGGCCATATCTGCCCCTGACCATGATCTGTCCCTGTAATGCTATAACCTTAGTCATGGAGAGCACTAGTAGACTGGCCAGGATGCACTGTGTGTGTGTGTGTGGGGGCAGGGGGAGCGACTGCTTAGTGCCGGTGTCGCTGGCCGGACATAAGCTGAGCAGGTGCAGGTTGAAATCCACCACTGGTCAGCCGGATAGTACAGTACTTCTAATCTCTCAGAGACTAAAATGGAATGTGTGATTATATGGATAATGCAGCTACATGTGACAAAGCTTTTCATGTCTTTACTCTGATTAGGATGTACTACATGCTGTCCAATTAAAATTAAACAGACAATATGGCTGTAGTAAAGTACTAACAAGTCTGACAGGCAACCTCAAGGCACTTTAGGTGTTAAGTTACACCGCTGCAGTTTTCAAGTGGCTACCCTTCAGGTAATAGACAGGTAATTATTTTTAAATGGATATTTCATAGATAAATGTAACCTATGTTTAACAGAGGCACCTTGAAGTGGAAATTTGTGCATTTGCAAAAGGACGTAACTAATGCCCTTATTCATCAAGCGATAGCGCTAGGTAGTGTCTGACGAGCGCCAGGTAGCGGCAGCTAACGGCGACTACCGACTCAAGTACGCCCGGCGGCGGTCACAATGACGCATTTATCAAGCAAAATGAGGCTAGCGCCGGCGAGAGCGGCGGCTAGCGCGGCATTCATCATGAAGCCGCCTGGACCGAACAGCGCCGCTGCAAATTCCCTCACAGCGCCAGGTATGAGCTGTCGCTCCCTGGCAATGTCCAATGCATTTCAATGGAGCAATCTATAATTATTCATAATTAATTGGTATTATTTTTTTTAGTTATTTTTTTAATGTCAAAAAATCGGAGACCACTTCTGCAATGTTAGGATTTATTTTTAAGTAAAAAAAAAAATTAAAAAAAAAATGTGCAGAATTGATCTAACAGGTCTGAGATTAATGTATTCATATTACAAAATTATTCTATAAACATGTATAATGTTACATTCACAAAATATGGTTGTTTAGGGGTTAAAAACTAGTTAATACACATCGCCGCCAGCGCTCTGGGGTTTAAACAAGGAATGGACAGCGACAGCACATTCGGAGCGTGATTTGTTGATGAATATGAAGCTAGCCGTTCGCTCTGGCCATTCGTTGTCAGGCGCTCACATACAAAGCTGGACCTGTGTAACAGCGACCCCCCAGCCCGTATTCAACATTACCGCACACCGACTGAGTCGCTGTCATCAAGCTAACGCCGGCCAAGCACAGCGAATACTGGCTGGCGCTGAAAAAATCACGCTACAGTCGCTCATCTTTCGCTACCTGGCGCTATTAATGAATCGGCCTCCCAGTAATCTGCTTGTTTTCTAGCACAGCTGATTCAGGTAAGCTCAGGAAGCCTGGTTTGAGTATTTAGACTATAGGCTCGATTCAGATCTGTTTTTTTTTTTAAATGTTTCCGCTCTCGTATGAGTGTACGAGCGATTCTATGCATGCATTGCAATCCTTCTGTAAAGTTTCCGTCCGTTCGTACGGCAGATTTTGAAAACGAGTATGTCATTTTCCAGCGTGACTTTTCCTTTTTATTTTCACGTTACAACGTAGGCTTTCGTTTTTGCCCTTTTCCCATCGTATCCTCCAACGAATCCTTTATGTTTCCCATTAGATTCTGTTTCCCTTTTTCAATAAATATTCGTCCAGATGGAAATCCTTACGATCTTGCGCCTGCGCACTACAAACTCATTAAAGTGCTCTCCTACATATTTGCCACCCTCACTTCTACTACAATGTTTAGCTAAATCACTTAGCACTCTCCTCCATCTTCCCTTTTGGACCCTTAAAGCTCACCAAACCACTTAGCACTATCCTCCATCTTCCCTTTTGGACCCTTAAAGCTCACCCAAACCACTTCGCGGTTAGGTTCTTCCATTTTAGCTCCCTAAAACTTACCCAAATCACTTCTCGGTCATGTGAATATTCATCTTTAAATATTTCTGAGCCCATTAGTTTTGTGTTAATGTATTTTGTAAATGAAATGATACTGTAATATATTTTTTTGGATTCCATCATAAAATATAAAATTTTTAAAAATTTTGAAAAACGAGTTGCTCAGCTCCACCAACTGAAGGACCCTGACACTCAGTTGTGCCACTCTGGCACGTGTGGTCCCTGTTAAAAACGTAAATTAAAATATTGGCATAACCTTGTTGGGGTCATACTGCAGTGCCCCCCCTGTATGGTCCAAACACCTAAATCTGGACTTCAAAAGCCAGAGGGCCCTCGCCACCACAGCCCAGGTTTTGCATAGTGCCCGATTAGAGAACCCCTGGCCCGCATTCTGAAGGCAAAGAACGGGCATCAGGAACAAGGGCAGGAGTGGATATCCAGAATCCCCTGAAAGAATTTAAAAATACTAACATAAAATACACATTCTAGGCTACAATATTGTTTAACATGACATCAAGGGCTAAAAACAGCCATAGGTTAAGACATGAGTCATCAACTATATTCAATGCCATACAGTGAAAATGGATTGATGAAATGTGAGCAAACTTACCCTGGAGCCATCCACCAGATAATTCTCCTGACTCAAACTGACGAAATAAGTCAGAGCTCTGCAATATATAAGCATGATGGGACGACCCTGGATGCCCTGCAAGAACACTGAGGAATCGCATAGCTGGACCAAACACTGCTTGTATGTTGTGTGAGTGGCACATCTTGCAGTTCCTGCAACCAAATATAAAATAATTACACAAAGCAAAGGTAACCAACTAAAACAATAACTCCTACAACAAATTAATATTCAAGTTCAACAATCCAAATATAATTCACAAAGGACATACGTCTAAAAAAATATAGCAATTATATGGATGTGTGGGTAAATAAATGTTTACATGCTAAGGACTAATTAAGGTCAGCATTAAAATGCATCTATAAGGCATACATGAAATGTATTGATTCAGGTATGCATTGCTATACAATTTATGGCCTCGGCCATGCTGATACATGCAATGCCTTGGTGCTAAAGGCGCGCAGACTCCTCCACATAGCCGCAAAACATGTTCAACAATAGCAATCCGAGCCCTTCAAGGTCCCATAAGTGGATTGGAAATGAAACGGATTTATAGGGTGGTGGTCCGTTGGAAATCAGCAACGAAAAAATATCAGATTTTGTTTGGAAAATGATCCGAACTTACGGAAATGATCCGATTTGCTTCCGTTCATCGAAAGCGCATATACACATTTTCCCGAACGTTCGTACGAATGAAAAATGAACGAAAAAAAGCAAAAAAAACACCCACAAAAACTTTCACAGACAGCTACGGAAGTGCAGACGAATGTGTCTCTGAATCGAGCCTATTGTCCCACCCACAAGAACTTTCATGCTGGTTATATTAAAACTGTATTTAAAAACTATAATAAAACTAAGTGAGCAACTGCCATTTCGATTTTGGAGAGCACATAGTAGCTATTAATAGCCACAAACAGACAGTGGCACTCCAGAACTAAATTGAAATGCCATTAAAAGTACACCCGGATAGAATATAAGAGGCCGATTCATCAATAGCGCCAGGTAGCGACAGATGAGCGACTGTAGCGTGATTTTTTCAGCGCCAGCCAGTATTCGCTGTGCTTGGCCGGCGTTAGCTTGATGACAGCGACTCAGTCGGTGTGCGGTAATGTTGAATACGGGCTGGGGAGTCGCTGTTTCACAGGTCCAGCGTTGTATGTGAGCGCCTGACAACGAATGGCCAGAGCGAACGGCTAGCTTCATATTCATCAAAAAATCACGCTCCGAATGTGCTGTCGCTGTCCATTCCTTGTTTAAACCCCAGAGCGCTGGCGGCGATCTGTATTAACTAGTTTTTAACCCCTAAACAACCATATTTTTTTAATGTAACATTATACATGTTTTTAGAATCATTTTGTTATATGAATACATTAATCTCAGACCTGTTAGATCAATTCTGCACTTTTTTTTTTTTTTTTTTTTTTTGACTTAAAAATAATTCCTAACATTGCAGAAGTGTTCTCCGATTTTTTGACATTAAATAAAAAAAAATAAAAATTAATACCAATTAATTATGATTAATTATAGCTTGCTCCATTGAAATGCATTGGACATCGCCAGGGAGCGACAGCTCATACCTGGCGCTGTGAGGGAATTTGCAGCGGCGCTGTTCGGTCCAGGCGGCTTCATGATGAATGCCGCGCTAGCCGTCGCTCTCGCCGGCGCTAGCCTCATTTTGCTTGATAAATGCGTCATTGTGACCGCCGCGGGCGTACTTGAGTCGGTAGTCGCCGTTAGCTGCCGCTACCTGGCGCTCGTCAGACACTACCTGGCGCTATCGCTTGATGAATAAGGGCATAAATCAGCACTTATAGAACAATGATTTTATATTTGAAGGGTCGCTCCAATTTATGAAATTGATACATTTGCTGAGCATTTTATTTTTGCATTTTTTGCTGCTGAGTTATGTACAACCTATTTGGCAAAGTTGTTGGTACAAAAAGGCCACACCTACAAGAAAGGCCTTCACACTCAGGTGGTAATTATCTGCCCTTATGTGTCTGGATATAATGTACTGGTAAGTAGTCTGCCTTTTTATTTATATATATAAATATTAGATAAAATTCTAGAAAGATTCCCTTTATCCATGTGTGCGTCAATAAACTTAGGGAAGCAGTTTACTAATCTGATAAGGGTGGCCATTATCCTCCTCCTCCTTCTTCCAAAAGACAGGGCGCCTTATTTAAAGCGGTCCTTCACTCTGAATAAGAGCCTATCTTATATGTTTCCCACACCCTGTACATACAGATTGCTCACATTAAAACTCATCCTCCTGCATCTACAACATGTTATGAGCCTTTAAACACCCAAGATGGCGGCTCATGAAACATCAGGCAGCCTGCAAACAGGAAGTGCCTTCTGACTGTGCTGCTCTGCATTCTGGGATTGCTGACCTTTTCCTGACCCCAGCTCTGCTCTGTCTGAGCAAAGCACAGCTATAACCAGCCCCCTGTACTTTATCCTACTCTCCTCTCCTCAGTAAGTGTGATGCTTCTGAGTCAAGATGGCGGCGCCCGTATCCTAAAGTCCTGAACAGAGTTGCAGCCCAGTGGGGGAAAGAATAATAAGTAAGTGACTAAAAACTTAAAATATTTTAACTTTATATGCTGGGGAATAGTTTTTTAAGGGTTTGGGCTTTTCAATAAATCATGGTAAAGGTCCAGTTTAAGAAGTGTCAGTGCCAGTTTTTTGGCCTCAGCATGATTAAATGTAACAAGTTTCTCCTGCACTAGATGTAACATATTTACACTCACGCAGAGAAGTGTCATTATGAAAATAAGCACACAGCCCATTGCCAGAGCAGTTCACAAATGAATCTTGTCCTTTAACTGCGTTTACACGTCAGTTCTATCCACCCCTCCAATTTTCCCTACACTAGGTCAGGCTCTGAGAGCCTGGACTGCAGGTTGATCACATGTGGCATAGATCCTCCCCCCCCCCCCGTCTGTAATAGCAACTTTCCTATTGTGAAGCCAGGGGTCCCTTTAATGATGGGGGCTCAGTTGTCAACTTAACAAATTTATATAAGACCGTACTCCATGGATGGAATACTAACATCTCTTCTGCTGTCCAGATAGTTGGTCCCAGTCCCGTATTTATTTATCAAAAGATTCCCATGTTTAATCATTTTTCTGTGTTTCTGCTCTTCTAATAATGCTGAGTAACACCAGCATGACAGAACTTCAATTTCTTGTGCTGAGTAAATAGCGTCTCTGATGAAATCTGGAGGCACCTCCTCCTCGCTATTTAACAATGAAAGGGTAATTGCTCTACATGCGTTGGAAGTCAGGTGAAAAGAAAGAGAATAGACCCTCATTGTTTGCAGATCTTAGGAGAAGGCATTGTTCATGTTATCCCTTGGCAGTGGCATATCTTGTCGATCTTAAAACGTGTTGGCATACACTGCAACTACTGACAGACAGGGCTTTCAGTGAATTTCCAAACATGCTATAATCCATGGTGTGTGCCGGGATTTCACATCACATCAAGAGATACATTTTAACAAGAACATAGAGATACACTTTATCATTTTGGTTTTCATTACAACTTTGAATAACACGTATACCACAACATTTGCAGTTTTACAGCTGGCTGTAGCTAAGCGGGAAGTTCTTACATGTCTCTCTAATCTTCAATAAATAGCAGTGCACTTCCAAGAACTTCTTTAATTTTATTGGGGTTTGTGATACCTGCAGAAACGATTTACCCTAAAACCCACCAGGTTAAAAAAAATTGATTTTGCACTTTTGAGGTGGGAGTTGAGTTTTAACTCACATTGGAGAAACGTTTTTTTCTCAGGACAAAGATATTCAATGAAGGTTCTCCGTGTTTTGATGTATTACCCCCTAAGTGTCTAGTTAATATACATCTATACTGCATAACTCATTGTATGTGAAAACCCTTTGCACTTGTTAAACATTTCATTTGGAGGGGAGAGGTCTTGAAGGGTCCCTAAAGGCTACCTATCTTTTCTCACTCACAGCTGTTTCCCCTTAGTTTGGCAATTAGAAATCTTCCAGTTTCATAAAAACAGGGTCCCCTGACATGCACTCAACGGTGGTGCACTAGCATCCTTGGGCAGTCATGACTTCACCTGTTGCTGCACACACAATCCTGGGGGGAGGTGGTTCTTATAATTCATTCTTCCAGGCCCTGTGGTATCCTCTGTTGTACTTGTGGTGGAGTGTGGGTTTCTGTCAGCCTGACACACAAACTCTGCAGGAGTACAACGTCCTCCACAGACTCTATGGCCTTGATTCACAGCCTCCTTTTCCTTCACTTTCACATGTGTTTGTGTATTTTTGGTGAGTTTTTGCAGCCATTAACGGGATTTTCGTGTCTTTTTTCATGCGTATGTGCGTTTTTACGTTAACTTGAATAAGCATATTCGATGATCGTATTTTTAGCTTAAATAGTTCGCTTTCCCAGGAATGTTACGTTATTGGTATGGGCTTACACATGATTCAGAGCCTTGATTGTTGTTGTTTCCGCTAAACTTACGGGGTGTATTTCCTGGTGAAAGTTTGCTGTTGTTGTGTGAGTTGCAGTGTGATGGAGGCGGATTACGTGGAGGAATATGAGCACCTGCAGCAACTGCAGCAACTGCAGCTACTGCTTATAGGCTGGTGGGCGAAATTGAGGAGCATGCAGCTTCAATGGGGACCACCGAGGAATAGAATTCTGGGAGCCTGCCACTTTTTTGTAAATAGTTTTTTTTTAAACTTTTAAATATATTTTTTTAATTATAATAACAATTATTACCATAAAAAATAAATATATACAAATAAAAAAAATACTTTTAATACATTTTTTACAACTTTACAATTTTTATGATGTCTATCATTTATTGATATTAATATAAGTTCACAAATCCACTTATGCACATAAATTCGAAAAAAACCCACAAGGAATTGCAACATATCTAAAGAATAAAAGTATTAAGGTAAGCATGAAAATATTGTGATAGAGAAAAAGAAACACTCACAAGGGAGTTAAGGTAAGCATGGGAGCAGAAGTGAGGGAGGGAATAGTTGAAACGTGGGACAAGAATCAGTTAATAAGCTGCACGCATGCATACATGCATACAGAAATAACAGCTTTTACATCAAAATTACATTACTACGTATATTTTGAGAAACATGCAAGCTGAATATCGCAGGACACTGAACATCTACGTTGGAAGGTACGTTGAAAAACACTGAAAAACGATAGTAGACGAGGATTACAAAGCAACGTAAACGAAAACCTCATCCTCTAGCGTACGCTGCGAGAGCCGTACACAGCCATTTACGATGGCGTACGCTGGAGATGTTGGAGGCTGGGGGAGCAGCCGGCCGCCCGGCTGGCCTGCCCAGCCCTGCGGTTCCTGCCGGCGCCGCCGCTCTCTCACACACACACACAATAACACACATACATGCTTACCGGCACTTCCCGGCTGTTGTGCGCTGGTCGGTGGGCGTGCCCCATATGGCCGGTGTCCAATGAAAACAATGGACGCCCGCCATATGGGGCACGCCCACCGACCGGCGCGCAACAGCCGGGAAGTGCCGGTAAGCATGTATGTGGATTATTGTGTGTGTGTGTGTGTGAGAGGTCCTGCTGCCATCGCCTTCCACTCCAGGTGCCCACGCCGCTGGAGGACAGGAAATGCACCGCATCAAATCACAAGTCACAGTAAAATGGAGGTGAGGCTGGTTTCACACTAGCGCTATTGCAGGATGATCATGATCGCCCCAGGATGCTGCTCATTGGCTGTACTGAGGGATGCCCCACTGGCTGTACTGAGGGATGCCCCTACTGGCTGTACCGAGGGATGCCCCTACTGGCTGTACCGAGGGATGCCCCTACTGGCTGTACTGAGGGATGCCCCTACTGGCTGTACTGAGGGATGCCCCTACTGGCTGTACTGAGGGATGCCCCTACTGGCTGTACTGAGGGATGCCCCTACTGGCTGTACTGAGGGATGCCCCACTGGCTCTACTGAGGGGATGCCCCTACTGGCTGTACTGAGAGATGCCCCACTGGCTGTACTGAGGGATGCCCCACTGGCTGTACTGAGGGATGCCCCACTGGCTGTACTGAGGGATGCCCCACTGGCTGTACTGAGGGATGCCCCTACTGGCTGTACTGAGGGATGCCCCTATTGGCTGTACTGAGGGATGCCCCTACTGGCTGTACTGAGGGATGCCCCTACTGGCTGTACTGAGGGATGCCCCTACTGTCTGTACTGAGGGATGCCCCTACTGGCTGTACTGAGGGATGCCCCTACTGGCTGTACTGAGGGATGCCCCTACTGGCTGTACTGAGGGATGCCCCCAGTGGCTGTACTGAGGGATGCCCCCACTGGCTGTACTGAGGGATGCCCCCACTGGCTGTACCGAGGGATGCCCCTACTGGCTGTACCGAGGGATGCCCCTACTGCCTGTACTGAGGGATGCCCCTACTGTCTGTACTGAGGGATGCCCCTACTGGCTGTACTGAGGGATGCCCCTACTGGCTGTACTGAGGGATGCCCCACTGGCTGTACTGAGGGATGCCCCTACTGGCTGTACTGAGGGATGCCCCTACTGGCTGTACTGAGGGATGCCCCCACTGGCTGTACTGAGGGATGCCCCCACTGGCTGTACTGAGGGATGCCCCCACTGCCTTTATTGTAATGGGGTGATTCTGCGCACTGAATGGGGGAATTTAAGCACACCATTTGGTTCAGAATATTTTCTTTCTTATTTTAGTCCTTTAAACCCTGGGTGCAACTTATGGAACAAAAATAAGGTGTGTATATAGTGACATTAAGAACAGTGCAGCAGGGCCGGTGTGCCCCAAAAAGTCCCGGGCCGTTTTTTAGCCCCAGTCCGCCCCTGAATGCAGCCTTGCCATTACATGCCAGTGGTCATGTAAGCCAGACTGAACCAGCATCTAGGAAGGGAAAAGCGACCTTAGGCCATGTGATCACCTGCCATTGGCCGCATTTCATTAGAGGATCAAGGTGCAGGTAAGAATTGTGAGGGGTTGCAGGAGTCTATGCATGGGGGGCTCCAGAAATCTGGCTGCCCTCTGAGATTGTCACAATTCGGCCCAATGCCCATTATATAGAAAATGGGTGTGGGGTGGCTAAAAGACAGAGAATACCAGTCCAGGAATGGGATACAAAACACAGTGTGATAGGACAGTGATAGGTTTGAAACTGGGCAGGCAACTAAAGGCTGGGGTACATGCTACAGCAAAATGATAAGGGACAGAGGTAGTTGGGGAACTTGGCAGAAATGGTATAGAAGACTAGGTTTTGGATATTACCAGAAAATTTGTAAGAGAAACCGAGACAAAGTTATGATTGGAACCAGGCTAGAAGGGATATACCAGACCAGGATTAGGATAAGGGATATTGCAAGGAAAATGTTAAAAAAAAGAGACAAAGGTAGGTTTGGAGCTGGGCTGGGAATTTAAGGCCAGAAGGGAATATCAGTCCTGGACTTATATACAGAATACTAGTAACAAGGAGGGATGGTAAGAGGGCTGGGAACTGGGCAAGCTAAAAAAGCTTTAGGTAGAACAAGAAACCCCCTCATCTTATGAATGATCCAGATGAGCAGATATCAGTGATCTGAATATGAACTTGTCAAGTTGTGAGCTATTTACAATTATCATTCTTCAAGTTACTGTAATAAAGTGACTGACAGGCAGTTTACATCCTCATTTACTTTCGCCCTTTAATGCTTAACAGCAACACTATGGCTGCCAGTTGATCTCAGCTTTTCCAGTGACTCTCCTGTTATGTTATGCCTAATGGACTTACGCAAATGGTGAGTGTATTTATGTGGTCTTGTTTGTCAAATACATCACATGAATTAACTACTGTCCTGACGTCTTACTAAGTAGGGATTAAAAGAAAGGTGGCTCTCGCTAATTGCAAGATGGATGCTCGGAAAAAGTGACATATACCCCTTTCCTCATAAAACACTCCATGATGAAACTGTTGTCATTTCAAAGCAGAAACAACTCAGGTAAATATTTCTTTGGCAATTAACACAGGGAATTGAAACTTTAATCATATTTCCATATCATTAACATTTTTGGTGTTCAAGTTAGCTAAAATGTTTTCTGAGACCAATGGAACAGATTTTGAAATACCTAAGCAAAACGTGAGAGTTTATGGCCAAACAGTGTAACAGTGACTGCAGGGAACCCAGGTCCCTGGCACCGATAACTAGAACCCAAGACTTGACCCTGCAGCTTAAAGTCTAAGGACCTGCATGGTCCTCTCTAGAACCCCCTACAAGGAAGGATAGGTAGGGCTGTGTAGAAGGCCCCAGGTCGGGCCCAGGGTGTCAAGGGCCTGAGAAGGCAGGCAGAGGTTCCCAGGAGCAGATGGTACAGTAGAACTTCAGACAAAACTGTAGTCAGAGGTAGCCGAGGTCAAGGAGTAGAAAGAGCAAAGTGGTTAGAGTTCAAGCCAAAGGCCGAGAGTCGGGGGTTGGCAGCTAGCAAGAATTAATAGTCCATAAGCAGAGTCGTAAGGCAGCAAGAAAGCAAAGTAAATGTTTAGGCAAAGGTCGGCAATGTAGAAGCAATCCAAGGTTTAAAGTTCAAGACAAGATGCAGACTGATGTGCGAAGATCTTCCGACACCATCTTGTGGCTGGGCCTACCTACAGTATTTGGAAGTCACAGACAAGAGTCAAGATTTTCCTATTTATATAGCCCAACATCCTGTAATCTCAGCAACAAGGTTTTCTCAAATGGTTCTGCAAGTGTGTTGTCAGTAGACAAGATTTCCTACTTAAAGAGCCCTGAACATGCTTAGTATGTGTGCACCCTTGACCGGCCTTGACCTATACATACTGCTAGCCAACTCCCCTGATTTTCATAAATGTTTTTGTTTCTTATTAAATTTGAAATGATGATTTCTGAGTTAGGCAGATTCATGTGCTTCAAGCCGCGAATACCTGCAAATGACTTGAAAAGTAGTTTCTAATATGTCCAAAACATATGTCCAAGCCAAGAAATATTTACCCAAAATCTAATTTTCAAAATCTGTTGAGTGCAATAATCCGCAAAGTTTGCATAACATAGTAGAGGGTAATAAAGGACAAACCTGAAATTCCTTTTGAGGGATTTGTCCTGTTTCAAGAGAATCTAGACATGTTGTGCTAACTATTTAAAGCCAGCAGACCAGCAATATTGTCCACCTTAGGACCAGAGCCATTTTTATTTATATTCCGAAGGGTGGTGTGTTATACATTTGGTAATAAAAATTGACTTATTCTCAACCCAATACATTTGCATATGCTGACCTATTTGAGGAAACTCAGATGAGTCAATCATTTGCAACAAGGAGCTCCTGGTGGTACAGTCATCATTTAATTGGTAAAAATATGAATTTCCTCTTTTTCCCAATTTATTGGGATATGTGATCATTTGGGGCTTTCAGACTGAGGGGCATTCCAAATCTGGGTGCCCTAGGGGAAATCTTTTAAATAGAGCCAACTTAGCAATGTGATTTTTGGTGCCCTTTGCATCCTTGTACAATAGTTAAGCTCAATATAATCTGCTCTGTACAATCTGCATGTAAAACGCTGATCCCTTAGACTAGACCTCTCCTGCACCCAAAAACCTGAAGCCTTAATATAGTTACGCAAGAGAAACCTTATTCATATAAAATGACCCATCTGATAAGTGATTCAGCTGGAGGGAAACCTGCTGTGTCTAAGACCCCCAAATCGTCACTTTAAGCTCAGAGTCGAATGCCGATTGGAGCATGCTTCACCGGCTACATCCCAGCTCTCCTCTAGCAGTGGGTGTGCCCATGGCGGCCATTCAGAAATGCCTGATGTGGGTACCTGGCCCAGCTAAATGTATGGTGGGGTGAATCCGCAGCCCAGAAATACAGTGTGGGATTGCTGCCAGGGTGTATATTTCGGGGCGATCCCCAGGGTTTCACACAGTGTAGCATCCTAATTCGGTATGCCTCATAAAGAGGGAGACTACTTTCTTATAGACTCCAAGAAGGTGGTTTCTCCTCTTTAAAGTGGACCAAAATCCTCTAATCCCCCCCTGTGCCCCCCACGGTCCCCCCCAAACGAGTAACCGGGGCGAGAAACTGAGCTCAATGGCAGCTCAGTTTTTGGCTGATCTCAAATATACCAGCTGACGTGACAAGCCCTCTGGCCGCACCCAAGCTTCCCTAAAGGAAGGCATGCTCCTGCTTCTGCCTACACCTAAGGGGGAACCTGGGGATATGGCCATGAAAACACAGTGGAAACCATGGTAAAGGTGTTTTTGGGTAATTGGCAGGGTTTCAAACAGCAACCACGCCTGTCCCAGAGGGTTTTTACCCACTTTTAAGCTTTCAGCAGGGAGCTGTGGGGGACCATATTCTGAGAGCTGGGCTATGTGCTTGTGTGTAGGGGGAGGGTATTTATTTTATTCTCTGGGTTTGTGTGGGGATGGTTTTATTAATACGAAGGGTGGTCCAAATGACTTTTGCTATGGGCCTCTGTGATACCTTTGCACACCCCTGTCTCTGGGGCATTGTTTGGTATGCTACTTTTTTAATAAACCATCCTGTATGATTACCTGGATTTCGCTGAACAAAAAAAAAAAAAAATTGGCTTCCATATATCTTGCTCCGGAACCATTTGAGTTGTTTGCCCCATACAAAATAAACAAAGGGAACTGCGGTCAACATTCCAGTTATAGCCAAGACTAACAGCTCCAAAAAACTAGAAACATAACTGGTACTTACTTTTTAAGTGCAAACAGCTGTTCCACCATGTAACTGTAAATCCAGCTCATTGTGTAAACACAAAGAATGTTTTGAAACCCCAAATAGCCAATTAGCTACTATATGATACTTTTTACATTTCTTAAAAAATCTCATCCTGCGTAAAAATAAAATTACAATACTGGCATTACATACACAAGTCTTGAAAGTAAAGAATACAATTTAAATGTTAATACTTCTAGGACCATTCATAGTGGACCCATACCCGGCCCTAGAGGCCAGAGTCAGTCTATGACGATAAGTCACGATTTGTTTGTCACGATTTGTTTGTGTGAAGTGCGTTGACCTGTGTAACTATGATACCCTTATACCTACTAGGCTTTCTGATTCTTGAGCATGTTTTTGCGTTGGATTGAATAAAACCCCGCTGGCGCTTAATGTGATTTGGACCCTATCTTCAATGGGAATGTGGAGCTACCCCCTTGCCCTGCAGATATGGGTATAATGCAACTTTTGGAATGGTGGCCTCCTGTGTACAGTATTTATTTTTTTTTCTCACCCAACCCTTTAAGCAAATGGGCTGCAGGGACAATGAATATATTTTTGAGACAGCTACAATTGCTTTTAGAATTCTCTGAAAACATACAGATTACTGTGTATCTTGGAAGAAAAGGCCTTTTGGGTTTGTTTCATAAAGACAACCACTAGACTATTCGTTATAAAGCAAGAACCCATGTAGTTCTCACAAATCATTTCCTGATTCCGGAAACCACAACAAGTCATTGTACTTATAAGAACTGTTTGGGTTGGAAATCTGTGAATATAAAGCGCTAGTCATATGTCTCATGTGACTACCCAGTCGTCAGCACCTGCCCAGTTGATTCAATATCTTGACGCACATCTACACTTTATATGGCGTACGGGTGTCTTCAGACATGGATTCCTTCAAGTAGTTCCACTCGTTGATATTTCTGCCCTTTTTTTTGATTGTGAAGTCAACAGAAAAGCTTTTTTTAAAGGTTAACATAAGACAGTTTACTAGAGCCCTTCGCAAATTGGTAGGTACCCAATGAACACAATGCACTAAATCATGAATTCGTAGTCAGATGTTAAATAAATTAAATTTGAGAGGAAAGCAAAGACGTGTTTAACGCACTGCTTCACCATAAACTAGCTGTCCTAGTTTGCCAATACATACAATGCCATATATTTACTCTTGGTAAACTGCACATTGCATTTTTTCGATGTTCTGCTTCACACAAACTGTGCGTATAGCAAAGTATAATCAGATAACCATATGAGTGTATGAAAATGAGTTATGGCTGATGACAGTGATGCATGGGCAGGATGCAAAGTATTTCTGTACAGTTACTGAAATAATTGAGATAATGAGTCTGTTTGAACATAATATGTGTGTAATGTGTTTAAATAATCCACGCAAACGTACCCACCACTAACATACCAGCTATTAGAGGCTCCTTATGAGAACATGGTCTATTAGTTCATTAGAAAATAACATGCTAGCTCTGTGATATTATTAGTAAAGTGGGCTTCGCATTTATTTTCTTAACGTTACAATTTGGTAATATTATATAATAAGTTGATATTATCAATCATATCAAAGCAATGCCATAGTTTTAAAACGTTTTACATTTAGAGCATTATCTGGTATCCATTTTGACTAGTTGAATTGAGCAGACCAGTATACTTTAGCACGTCATTACAAAATCCCTCAGCACTTTTCTTGCTTGTTTATCTGTAAATGACTAAAAACAGTACCTAGTAGACATCAATCCGTCTTAAAATTGTGGCCAGCCAGTAGGGAGCCAGTAAAGTCGCTCCTTTTTCCTTCTGACGTGGAGTAGGGATTATATAGAGAATCCTCTTTGAAATTCTGGTTTTGATTTAGTAGCATTTTCTTAAATATATTTCCTGAAAATATTGCTATACCTCAAGATAAGGCATGAAGGAAAATTAAGTGGGATGTGCAAGCTGTTCTGTCACATATGGTGCCATCCCAATCTCTCACGTGGCACTAGGAGACCCCTTTTAGGCAACTCTTTAGAGAGAAAGCTGTGTCAGGAAAGTCTTTTTTCACATTTCCACTTTTTTTCCTTTTGCACATTGCCACCATCATGGTCTCACTCTTGTATTTAGCATTTATTTATTTTCACTACATTTGACACATATCTTCCCATCATTCATTCCTGTCTTTCTCTCTTTAATATGATACCTCTATCTTCTTCTCTTTCCTTAAACCCTTTTTATTTCTTTTTCTACATTCCCTCCATCTCCCCCATTTCCACTTTCCTTGTCTCACTCTCATCTCCACCTTCTGTTAGTGTCTTACCCATTCCCACACTTCCTTCTCCTCTTACATTTCCTCCATGTCATTTTCATGGCCACCTATTGTCCTCATTCTCTTTTCCTAATGCCTTCCATCTTGCTCTCACTTATACCCTCCTTCCGCCTTTTTTCGATATTCCATCAATTTTACCAATTTCCACAGTCCCTCTTCTTCTAACTTACATACCCTCCATCTGGCATTGGGGTGTGGAAGGGCCCGGTGCCCAATGGTGTGGGAACAGGGTTCTTCCAGGGATGGTCAAGGCACCCCTTAAAGAGCTCTGTGCCCATACCAAAGGACATAAGAGACTGTAGCTTGCAGGGACAGGGGCCGCCAATAGTGTGGCCTCTGAGCCCTAGGTTACAAGCCCTTATGCTTGGTGCCCAGGCTGATAGCCTTTGGGGGGGGGGGCCCGTTTTTTTTTTCAAATAACAAAATTAACAGGAAAAAACCCAGCTATCACTTTCTTTGCTTTAACGAATGTTGCTTAAGCGACAAGGAAAAGTACCCCAAAAAATAAAAGAATAATTCAGACAAAAATTTTTCTAATGAAAAACAACAATACAAAAAATTAAATAAGTCCTCTGTCAGTTTAAATGTTAAATTGAATGCCAGTAAAAGCAGCATTCAATAAAACACCGAAAAATAAAAACATCAAATTAAAAAATAAAAAGTCAGGCTTATTTTTGTTAGATATAAATCTAACGAAAAATACCGATATATGACAAGAAAGTCCCCCTCCCCCAAATAAACAGCTGGCAGTTACCTGAAGTGGGAACGAATTTAAAACGGGAAAAACTTAAGATGTAGGGAAAAAATGTGAATGCTCTTCTTAAAAGAAAGCTTACGCCAGAAACTTTCGCTGGTGTTCGTACGGACAAACTAAGCTCGCAGGTGGCTGGGAATCACATGAGCATTCGGGAATTACCGCCATGCGAGTTTGCTTTCGCACTAAACGAGCCTTTACGTGGAGTCTCTGAATCGGGTTATTATGTGCTCATGCACACATGGAATTTATCCTCTGCATTTTCCCATTTGTGCACTGGGAACAACACCATAAACAAACCAGTGAATAAACTGGGGGTTATTCATCAAGGTCTAGAGCCAGGTAGTGCCTTGTAAGCGGCAGGCAGCCACATTTATTAAATCGAATCTGGTGAGCGACTCTAACAGCTCCATGTAGCGTATGATTCATCATTACAGGCGGCTCAGCGTATAGCGCCAGAGCTCTAGCTTCCAAAGTGCCTGGTATTACCTGTCACTACCTGTTTCTCTCCCATACATTTCAATGGATGTTCCTTTTCTTCTGTTTAAACAGTTTTTTGCTCCTCTTCTGGCCTAGAAAGTAATTTTTTAAAACTTTTTTGATTTTTAATATTTTAATGCAGGATTGTCATTAGAGGTCTGACATTAAAATATTAATGCCACAATGTTACAGCAATGTCATTCCATGTGTTTTCCTTTTGTTACTGGTGAATATGTGTTCAAAAACAGACTTTAATCCCACAGTGTCTGCGCCCAGATCCAAAGCGCCGACACTTTGTGAGGCTGTTTTTTGTTGAATATGGTGTGAGTCGCTGAGAGTCTGCCCACCCAGGGATCGGAGGTGAGTATCCCATATGCTTACTCTACATGTGCATTCTAACTATTATGACTATGGACTCTGATGTAATATTGCGCATGGTCTGATAACGTCCAATACAGTACTGCACATTACTTGACAGCGCCCCTGACGTCATTATGACGTCAGGCGCGAAAATGCGATGTGGATGCAATTTGATTGGCTTGTAATACTATTTAATGTAATCTATGGATGGCAATCTGTTCTTCTCTGGTACACGCGGTGGGTCCTGATGAAGGGGGCCACAGTGCACCCCGAAACGTCGACTTGTTTTCACTGCTGTATTATTTGAGCCATAATATAATTCTTTTGGATGAACTACTAATGGTGTGCTGGTTCTTCACGAACAAAACTCGCTGAGAGTCAGTCGCACTGAGTTGGTGCTACCTTTCTTTCCCTGCAGCGCTGTACTTGTGTTAGAACACCCAACATACGTCTCATTTATCAATGCCGGCCAGGTTACTAGAGCAACTGAGGCGCTCTGTTACAGTGCCCGATACACGCACACGAGCGTCTATAGCGGTCGGTCTAAGCCCCACTATACAGATGCTCATCTGCCGATACCTGGCGCTAATAATGAATCAGCCTCTATATTAGTGATTGCACACAAGTGTATAACACAAAAAGGGGCAGTGAAGTGATGCGGGCAGCACTCAGCGGGGGAGCAGTTGGGGGTTTAGGTCTCTTGCTCAAGGGCACTTCAGTCATGTCTCATGGCCGTGAATTGAAGCTGCCTTTGGTCACGAGGCCTCTAGGTTATGACGGCCCCACAGGAGCACTGCCACGCTCACTCCATTTATTGCAATGTAGGGAGTGTGTCTAGGCCTGACACACCCCCTTCATTGCAGTTAATAGAAAGGGTGTGTCACACTCCTGTGACCAATGGTGGGGGAGAGGGGCATGAGGCAGGTACAGAACTCATTAGGATCCAGCAACCAGGGGAGTTGCTGATCGCCGGTCTCAGTTCAGTTTAGTTCATTTCGGCAGGACAAAAGGTGTGTACCCTTTTGTTTTGTATTCCTGCATGGTCAATCACGTTAAAGCGGACCAAAACCCACTGAACTTGCGAAATACATTTGGCCAAACGCCCTGCCAATACTTCCCTCTTAGGGTGTAGAACTAGAAATAAATATTTTCACTTTTCGAATCGCCCGGGAACACATTCTTTTTTGCTGTCCATCTCTGTTATATGGCACGGGATCAGTCTTTGCATAGGTGTGGTAATGACATCATTGCCACACACAACAGTGGCAATGAATGGAGGAGGCGGAGCTTTAAAGCTACAACAGTCTCCATTATCTGGGATTAGAGTGAAGCAGGAGCAGTGAGAATTGGCAAAAGGTAATCTTAATAGGGGAAGCAATTCAGAGGATACTAGTTAAAAATGTGGGTTTTGGTCTGCTTTCAGTAATTTTTGATGGATGTGAGGCATAGTCTGTGTATTCACTAGAAATCTTGTAAAAATTAAAAATTAAATAAAAACACTAAAGAAAATCTATGTTATAGTCTAAATATGACATTCTGTGATTCTTGTAGCTAATTCTGGGCTTCTGGCTCTAAAGGTAAATTCAAACCAAATGTTGGCCATTCAGTTCAGTTTGGTTTGGCCAAAATTTTAGTCGAATTCAGCCAGCGCAGTTTTTTTTGTAGAAAAAAACAAAAACAAAAACTATTTACCACCAGTAATTTTCTGATAGATAATGACAGGAGTCATAAACAGCCAACTAATGCATTTGAAAGTAGAAAATCATAGAAGTTGGTAAATGTCTGTCATAATGTTATAGGCTCTCTGTAACACAACTGTGGTTTTTGAAAAAAGGAAACCTCCAGCATGACAAACAAATGAAGGAGATAAATGATGTTCTTCTCTGTAAAAATACATTATTATGTTAAAGGAACATTTTTGCTTTACACACAGGTCATTCACATCAAAAGGGAATTGTTCTACTCCAAAGATACGATATATTCATTGGCTAGGGGGGACCTCTGATATCAATTCAATTCAATTTTATTGTTCGCCAAGTACATCGTGAGATGAACAAGGAATTATTTTTGGCATATATACATGGATATATATATGGACCTATATATATATATATATATATATATATATCATGGAGGCTGAATCACTACTAACACCAGGTATTGCCAGATGAGCGTCTGTATAGCAGCGCTTAGAGCGACCACTAGTAGATGCACTAGCTCAGTGCGTCCGGCATGCGGCACTCCACACCATATTTAACTGGGAGGCCGATTCATTAACAGCGGCAGGTAGCAACAGTTGAGCGACTGTAGCGGCATTTTCAGAGCGCCCGCTAGTAGTCGCTGTGCTTGGCCGTTGTTCGGTAGTTGATAGCGACTCAGTCGGTTTCCCGTAATGTTGAATATTGGGTGAGGAGTCGCTATTTGACAGGTTCTGCGATGTATGGGAGCGCATGATAGCGACTGGTCAGAGCGACCGGCTTCCACCATATTCATTAACAAATCACACTCAAAAAATTCTCGCGCTGTAAAATGCATGTTTAAACCCCAGAGCGCTGGCGGCGATGGGTTAAAAGTAGTTTTTTAACCCCCAAACCACCATATTTTTGGAAACCAAAAAAAACAAGTTTTTAAAATAATTTTGTAATATGAATACATTAATATCAGACCTGTAATATCAATTCTGTACATTTTATTATTTTTTTTTACCTTAAAAAAAATTATTTAAAATGGCAGAAGTGGTCACAGAATTTTTCACATTTAAAAAAAAAAAAAAGAAACATTAATAACAATTAATTATGAATATTTAAAGATTGTTCCATTGAAATGCATTGGAGAGCGCCAGGTAGCGAGAGGTCATACCTGTCACTGTTCAAGGTCGCTCGCTGGTGCTGTGGGCAGAGGCTGGAATAATGATGAATGAGTTGCTATATGGCGCTATCGCAGTCGCCAAGCAGGATTGGCTTGATAAATGTGTGATTGTGGTGGGGAGCCGGCGTTCTCGTGGCGGGGCCCGTCATTACCGGCCGCTCACCAGTCGCTACCTGTCGCTATCCCTTGTTAAATAAGGGCCAAACACTACACAAACACAGCACCAGCGCTCTAAAGCTGGGCGCTGTAGCATAGAGCACCATACGCTGTGTGATCAAAGTCTGTTTTTGAACACATATACACCAGTAACCAAGCGAAAACACATGGAATGACATTGTTTTAACACTGGGAGTCTGGGACAATAACACTTTAGTGCCAGACCTTGAATGACAATTCTGCATGAAAATATTAAAAGTCCCAAAAAAATAAAAGTGTTTGTTTGCAGCCAGGAGAGGTCACACGATGATTTGAGCCAAATAAATAAATTGCCAAACACGCTATTTATACACAACTAATGAAGCCCCATTGAAATGTATGGTAGAGCGCTACAGAGCGACAGGTACTACATGGCGCTCCTGAGCCTAGAGTGCCGGTGTTATACGCTGAGCAGCCTGGATTAATACATGTGATGGTACATGGCACTGTTAGATTCACTTTCTTAAATGTGGTTTTGCGTACAGCCCCCGACTTTCATCAGACGCTGCCTGCCACTACAAAGCACTACCTGGCGCTATCCCTTCTTAAATAACCTCCTTAGTTTTGAATTCAAAAAATGTCTTCCCATGTAGTCATTTGGTTGCTTTCCAGAGACCCAAAACACATCCTAAATTTTCATATTTTATTGTGATTCATAATACTTTATTGGGATTTGGATCCAGGCGACGCAGGATCAGAATATTTCACGTAGCAAAAACACAATATTACTCCGCACCAGTACTTATATTAAGGTGTGCCGGTTATATACAGGTCCCAACCTCAAATGGTATGGGACATATAGCACTCAACAAGGGTGTGGTGATCCAGAACAACCCCACAATATACCTGTATAAATCAAACCGCACAAACCAGGGAGTATACAAATCGATAATAACCCTTTATTTCATATACGGGTATTATTACAATACTAGGTCACACTTGTGAAATTAAAAACTAAGGTTAAAAACATCATTCCCCCTGGATCATTATATGGCGCTCTAATATATTAACAATTAATGTCAAGTCCCTAAAAATACAAGATCATACCCACTTGTGTAAATACACATGAATTAATCTAAACCATATGTGCTACAATATGCTCTGTGCAAAGCAATGCTTATAAATAGATGGGTGAATAAATAGATAAATAAATAAATTAATAAATTCATACAATCTTCCTATCAGTGCAAAACAAGATTAAAGTGCCAAGTGCTAAACAACCCTTCTCTCCTAAATGCAGACATGAATCAAAGTACCCTTGTAAATAACCAATTAGGACTAACAATAATGAATGATAAAGTACTTCACCAGATATCCAGAGCTATCCCCTGGGGGTCCGAACGAGCAAAGGGGCGACGCGTAGTGTGATTCCCACTGAATCACTTCCTCAGAGCGCCATATAATGATCCAAGGGGTCTGATGTTTTTAACCTTAGTTTTTAATTTCACAAGTGTGACCTAGTATTGTAATAATACCCGTATATGAAATAAAGGGTTATTATCGATTTGTATACTCTCTGGTTTGTGCGGTTGGATTTATACAGGTATATTGTGGGGTTGTTCTGGATCACCACACCCTTGTTGAGTGCAGGATCAGAATATACTGCAAACTATTCAGCAGAGCAGAACTACTTAGAGCTACAATCAAAGTGATTTTGACCATTAAATAATATGAAAAGTCCACCAAGCACAATGTATCCTGCATTGATATAAGTCTACCCCTATTTAAACTAGCCTGGGGCTTCATAAAGGTTGACTCGCAGGCTGATTCATCATTAGCGGCAGGTAGCGACAGATGAGCGTCTGTAGCAGGCATTTTCAGAGCGCCCGTTAGTAGTCGCAGTGCTCGGCCGTGGGTCGCTACGTTATAGCGACTCAGTCGCTGTTCAGTAATGTTGAATACATTGTGAGGAGTCGCTATTTGACCAGTACAGAGCTGTATGGGAGCGCATGTTAGCGACTGCTCATAGCAACTGACACACCATATTCAGCAAAAAAACAGCCTCACAAATCTCTGGTGCTGAAAAATATTTGTTTGAAGCCCAGAGCGCAGGAGGCGGTGTGTTTAAAGTCTGTTTTCAAGCATCTTTCCACTAGTAACAAAGCGAAAACATATGGAATTACATTGTAACAACATTGTAACATGAACACTTTAATGGCAGACCTGTAATGTCATTTCTGAGGAAATATATAAAACATGAAAAAATATGAAAAAACTTCTATTTCAATGCCAGGAGAGGTCAAAGAATTATTTGTGATTTTTTTGGAAAAAAAAAAAAAAAAAACAGTTTAAAGAGAAGAAAAGGATCGTCCATTGAAATGTATGGGAGAGCGCCAGGTAGCGAGAGGTCATACCTGGCGCTGTGCAAGGCTGAACGCTGGCGCTGTTCGCTGAGGCTGTGAAAATGATGAATCAGACGCTACATGGTGCTATCCCAGTCGCTAAACAGATTCTGCTTGATAAATGTGGAATTGCGTGCCGTGTCCGGCGTTCACCAGTCGCTATCTGTTGCTACCTCTCATTAACCAGCCACTACCTGACGCTATCCTTTCTTAAATAAGGGCCTAGGTTGACACGTTCCTTTGGATCTTCTAAACATTTGAGCAGATTTCCTGAGACTTTTGAAAATATAACTAGAGCAAAACTGGAGCAGTGGCCTAAAGCAACAACATTTTATTTATAGTACATGGTTGATTTTTGTGGCCAACTTCTCAAATTGCTCTAGCTCTAAATTGCACCAGCCCTAAAAAATCTGCCCCATTGTGTTCCTCTGCCTCTGTTAGTAATGTTAACCTGGCCATTTACTTATAGCAACAATCTGTTCCACGCAGAAGCAAACACTTGGGCCAACCAAAGCAAATCGCTCACATCCAGCTGAGAGTGATTATTTGAGAATACAAACTGTGTGCTCTTCCTTTCTTGTCCTTTTCCTCCAATATGCTATTTTTGGAAGTCCCACATTTGCTATATATACTATAAAAATACAGTAGATGCCAGACAGCGTAGGTGCACTTAGACTTTTACAATACATTATTTCTATTTTTGATAAAAATACAAATGGCCACAGGTAAATTGTTTTATTTTGCTAGCAAATATTATCATTTTTATATTGATTACCGGTATATTATATTTCATATTTTTATATGAAGTTGATATTGGTTGCTGCTGTTCTAGAGCACAACATATTTACTCAAGCATAATACAGTTTGGGATACTGTCTGTTTGCATAAGCTCCAAATATAGTCTGGAAATGTTTGCCTTTACTCTGAATAAGAATCAATCTTATATGTTTCCCACACCCTGTATATACAGATTGCTCACATTAAAAATCATCCTACCTGCATCTACTACATGTTATGAGCCTTTAAACATCCAAGATGGCGACTCATGGAACATCAGGCAGCCTGCAAACAGGAAGTGCCTTCTGACTGTGCTGCTCTGCATTCTGGGATTGCTGTCCCTGACCCCAGCTCTGCTCTGTCTGAGCAAAGCACAGCTATATCCCACCCCCCTGTACTTTATTCCACTCCCCTCTCTTCAGTAAGTGTGATGCTTCTGAGTCAAGATGGCGGCGCCCGTATCCTAAATTCCTGAACAGAGTTGCAGCCCAGTGGGGAAGGAATAATAAGAGGCCGATTCATCAATAGCGCCAGGTAGCGACAGATGAGCGACTGAAGTATGGCGCTATGAGCGCCGCTAGCGTCAGCCGCGGGCGTTAGCGATTCGCTATAGCAGGCCTCCTCAGTCGCTACCTGGCGTTGTTGCGAACAACGCCTACATTGCTGAATATGATGTTGGCCCTCAGCTTTGTTGGCGCTGTCAGTCAGTGTGACCACGCTATTCTACACAGCGCCTGTTAGCTTTGCTGTGTCCTGCCCATCCAGTACCTTCTGAATAAAACACATTGCCACATTTGTTTTGAAATGAAAATTTTTTTTTATTGTGTGTAAAAGGTAATTACATTCTACCAGATCTTCGAATATAAATGGAAAATAAAACATAATTAAACACATAGTCACAATTTTTTAAATTTTTATTTGTTACCTAAAAAGGAAATACAATTAAATCACCAATGAGAAAGAAAAGGAAAATAAAAACAGAACAGAGAAAGAAAAGGAAAATAAAAACAGAACAGAGAAAGAAAAGGAAAATAAAAACAGAACAGAGAAAGAAAAGGAAAATAAAAACAGAACAGAGAAAGAAAAGGAAAATAAAAACAGAACAGAGAAAGAAAAGGAAAATAAAAACAGAACAGAGAAAGAAAAGGAAAATAAAAACAGAACAGAGAAAGAAAAGGAAAATAAAAACAGAACAGAGAAAGAAAAGGAAAATAAAAACAGAACAGAGAAAGAAAAGGAAAATAAAAACAGAACAGAGAAAGAAAAGGAAAATAAAAACAGAACAGAGAAAGAAAAGGAAAATAAAAACAGAACAGAGAAAGAAAAGGAAAATAAAAACAGAACAGAGAAAGAAAAGGAAAATAAAAACAGAACAGAGAAAGAAAAGGAAAATAAAAACAGAACAGAGAAAGAAAAGGAAAATAAAAACAGAACAGAGAAAGAAAAGGAAAATAAAAACAGAACAGAGAAAGAAAAGGAAAATAAAAACAGAACAGAGAAAGAAAAGGAAAATAAAAACAGAACAGAGAAAGAAAAGGAAAATAAAAACAGAACAGAGAAAGAAAAGGAAAATAAAAACAGAACAGAGAAAGAAAAGGAAAATGAAAATAGGAATTAGAATGTAAAGGAAACTTACAACCAAATTAAACACATAGCCACATGTATATATCTAATTTTTGTTTAATTTTTTATCTTAAACTAAATTAAGAATAAAATATAAATGAAATAGAAAAAGAAAAGTCCTGCAGAAATGCAAAAGAAAAGAAAAGTCCAGGAAAGGTTTGTTAGAGGAATGTCCTGATCACGGTGCATCTCTGGGTGCCTGAAAAATTAAGAAAAGTGCAGTTAGTATATATCTTTATAATTATTTTGTGCTTTATTAAAAAAAAATGCATAACTTGATAACCAACATTGGCGTCTTACACCCCCCTTAGAGTGGTTTGGGTCATCTTAAACCCCCCTTAGAGTGGTTTGGGTCATCTGAAACACCCCTTAGAGTGGTTTGGATCATCTTACACCCCCCCTTAGAGTGGTTTGGGTCATCTGAAACACCCCTTAGAGTGGTTTGGATCATCTTACACCCCCCCTTAGAGTGGTTTGGGTCATCTTAAACCCCCCTTAGAGTGGTTTGGATCATCTTACACCCCCCCTTAGAGTGGTTTGGGTCATCTTAAACCCCCCTTAGAGTGGTTTGGATCATCTTACACCCCCCCTTAGAGTGGTTTGGGTCATCTTAAACCCCCCTTAGAGTGGTTTGGGTCATCTGAAACACCCCTTAGAGTGGTTTGGATCATCTTACACCCCCCCTTAGAGTGGTTTGGGTCATCTTACACCCCCCCTTAGAGTGGTTTGGGTCATCTGAAACCCCCCTTAGAGTGGTTTGGATCATCTTACACCCCCCCTTAGAGTGGTTTGGGTCATCTTAAACCCCCCTTAGAGTGGTTTGGATCATCTTACACCCCCCTTAGAGTGGTTTGGGTCATCTGAAACACCCCTTAGAGTGGTTTGGATCATCTTACACCCCCCCTTAGAGTGGTTTGGGTCATCTGAAACACCCCTTAGAGTGGTTTGGATCATCTTACACCCCCCCTTAGAGTGGTTTGGGTCATCTTAAACCCCCCTTAGAGTGGTTTGGATCATCTTACACCCCCCCTTAGAGTGGTTTGGGTCATCTTAAACCCCCCTTAGAGTGGTTTGGATCATCTTACACCCCCCCTTAGAGTGGTTTGGGTCATCTTAAACCCCCCTTAGAGTGGTTTGGGTCATCTGAAACACCCCTTAGAGTGGTTTGGATCATCTTACACCCCCCCTTAGAGTGGTTTGGGTCATCTGAAACACCCCTTAGAGTGGTTTGGATCATCTTACACCCCCCCTTAGAGTGGTTTGGGTCATCTGAAACCCCCCTTAGAGTGGTTTGGGTCATCTGAAACACCCCTTAGAGTGGTTTGGATCATCTTACACCCCCCCTTAGAGTGGTTTGGGTCATCTTAAACCCCCCTTAGAATGGTTTGGGTCATCTGAAACACCCCTTAGAGTGGTTTGGGTCATCTTACACCCCCCCTTAGAGTGGTTTGGGTCATCTTAAACCCCCCCTTAGTGCGTTTGGTTGCTCTTTTGGATGGGAGGTCAAAGACATTTAAACAGGAGTGCAGTACTTGCATTAGAGTGAAGGGTAGTTAGCTTACCGCAAAATAAGAAGTGATCAGCCTTTCCCTTAGCTCATCGCCAGTCTGGGTGTCCTCACTTCTATCTGCGGGCAGGTTGGGGATTTCTGGCACCAGTGCTGTCTCCTCGGGGGCTTGGATTCGGTGACAAATGCAAATGTTGTGTAGCACACAGCAGGCAAGGATGATCTTGGAAACCTTCTGTGGGCTGTAGAGCATCTCTCCTCCTGGCCGTGCCAAACAAAGAAAGCGTGCTTTCAGCAGGCCGATGGTTCTTTCCACAATGCATCTGGTCTTGCGATGCGCTGCATTGTAGCGTTCATGGGCAGAGGTCCGTGGGTTCCTGACCGGAGTCATGACCCACGTTCTCTGCCCATATCCCTTGTCCGCTGTAGAAAAAACACAAGGAGAGAGACAGCAATTAGTACTAGTACATGTTTTTGGGTGGTAGTTTGTTGAAAATTGCCTTACTAGGCCACATATTAGCAAAATACATAGACATGGTTAATTTATTACCCAGTAGCCAGCCAGCTGGCATTTCGTTGTTATCAAACTTCCGGCACAGGACTGTCCGCTGCAAGACGTAAGAATCGTGGCATGAGCCGGGGAACCCCGATCTCACCGCCCGCAGCTTCATCTCATGGTCACAGACCACCATGATGTTAAAGGAATGGAACTGCTTCCTGTTTCTGTAGGACAGCTCCTGTGCACGGGGAGGGCGGAAAGGGATATGTGTACCATCAACGCACCCTAGCACATTCGGGATCCCTCCCATCATATAGAAAGCATGTTTTATTTTGGCAACCTCTTCCTCCTCCTCAGGAAACTTGATGTAAATTGGGATTAAATCACAAATTGCCAGAACTACCTGGATTAGGATGCGGCTCATAGTAGCCTGGCTTATCCCGCTGAGGAGGGCTGAGGTTGCCTGGAAGGTCCCTCGTGCCAACACATTAAGAGTGGCACACAGGCGTACTATGCCTGGAATGGAGTGAGTGCGTTTGGTGGATGGCTCGATTTTGGTCTTAATCTGATCATATAGGGACTGTAGTGCAGCACGATTCAGACGGAAGCGGCTCCTGATCTGCTCGTCACTTAAGTCCCATACTGAAAGGCGGATTGCAAAGGAGCGGGGTGCCCTAAGCCTCACAACACCCCGCTCCCTTTCCTCCTGCTCTTCCAGCATACGCATACATCCATCCACCCAGACACCATACATCACCCTCTTATCCATCACACACACTAAAGATATATACAAAATCAAAAAAAAAAAAAAAAAAACAATCACACACAACACACACACAAACAATCACACTACACACACACCCGCTACAATGCAGCTCACCACAAAACCAGAACTATAGTGGTCCAAACCACCAGCCTGCTGAAAACCAGCTTTCTAAGTTAAGCACAACCAAGAGGGGAGTTGCTGCACAGCCCACAAAAGGCCCCAAAATCAAGCCTTACTTGCTGTATGCTACACAAAATTTGCAGATGCCACCCAAACCAAGCTCCTAAAGAAACAGCACTGATGTCAGAAATCACCCAACAAGCCACAGAGAGTGAGGACAGAAACCAGACAGAGGCTCAAATGAGCTAAGGGAAGCGAGCACAGCACCACACCACAGCCTTTGCCACAGTGTAAGAATAGCAGAACCTAGTTCATTCCTTCCTTTTATACTTCATTTTCAAAAGTGACAGGTCCGCTTTGCCGCCTTTTGCGTCGCTCTGCTATTTCCGGGCGCCAATTAGCCGACCCAGGTGTGCGTAAAACAGAGTGCGCACGCGCACGCTAGTAGCGCTACTAGCGTACTTGAGCCGTAACGTGCGTGCATTAACGGACATGGGCCAAAAATCAGGTGGGGACCAATGAAAGTGAAGCTGTTGTTTTTTTAAATAGCCGTTAGGCTAAGCACATGTCACAAGGGTTGCAGAGACATCAGTCCATTGTTGGATTTGGGTGTGTGTTGTTTGTTGATTGAGGTCTGTAATGAGTTAATTGGCTAACACACATGCTTCTGTCAGTGCAGTGGAGGTGTGCCTAGAAGGAACTGGGCTGTATGTGTGAATCAATTAAGTGGGCTGCTTTTGGATTGGCTGTTAGAGCACATAAAACCTGGCCAAGCCTAAGAGATTGCGATGCCATTCTGTAGTGTGCATGCGTGCTTGTGGGGTGTTGATTTGTGTGTGTGTGCAGCTACAGGATGGAGCCAAATACAGGACATCTGCCGGCCACAGCAGGCCCGAGTAGGAGTTTGGTGGGTGCTGTGCGCAGACCTCCCTTACGGAAAAGGGCACAGCCTGAAGGTGGGGCAGCACCCCAGGCTAAGCGCCCAGGTGCCAAGAGGGAGCCTGAATTTAATTTGGCTGAGAATAATCATCTTGTGCGCCTGACACTTGCGAAATGGGAGCTGCTTTTTGGCTCCCAAAGCAAGTCCATAGGCAAACAAGAAAGAAGCAAACTGTGGGATGCCATTGGTGTGGAGCTTAGTAGCACAGCTCAACACCCACGTAGTGGCCCATCCTGCAGGAAACGCTTCTACACTTTGCGAGGGGCCCTTATGAAAAAGATGAATCACGATCTTGATGTGGACAGTGGGTTCAGCCAGGCTCCAAAGAGTACCTACAGGCCGTATGAGGAGATGCTGAAGGCCAAAATCCCACTGGCTCGGCTGCAGGGTGTGGATCCTGGGGATGACACCACCGGTTGGGCTGAAGGTACATATTTTCTGCCTTTTACAATAACCTAATGTTAATGTCTGTGATTAGCATTTTTACATTCTGACCAACTAACTGTAGGACCTTTGAAGTATTACATTATAGCTAAAACATTTGTAACTTTTCTGTCTGTTGCTTTATGCATAGGTGCACATGCTGCTGTCCGGGATGTTGCTCCGGACAACCAAGCTCCTGCCCTTCCAGCAACCTCAAGGCTACCCCAGTCTGCCATTGAAGGTATTTACCCATTATTTGTTTGCTGGTTTTTTGAAAAACAAATGGGTGTGGGAGCAGCTCAAGCAATAAAGGTTTGCCCTGTTGACTATTAATAATATGTGGGTGCGCCCTAATTGCACGCCCACTGTAACACTCACAGTCAGTAACTAACAAGGCCCTAACATGTGTAGATATGTAGGATGCCAGAGATGTGTAGCCATATATCGGCCTATCAATGTGTGAGCCACACTTGGCTTGATTAGTCAATATTAGTGAAAGAGCTGCTCACACACCTTAATGCAGGTTGTATTTTGGCACGCACATTAGCTATGGCTCAATGTTGGTTTTATTTTGCACTAGCTCCCATGCCCTTGGCCCCAGCATCTCCTCCGGATCCCACCTACTCTTTGGATGTCGGTAAGTGCATGTGTTCACCTTGCTTGATCCACTTTGACTCAAGTGCATGTGTCTCATTTGTCTTTTTTCTTTGTAGGCCAAGTGACTGGTTCATCTTTGGACCCCACTTCCGATGTTGCCGGTCAACAGGACCCTGTTGGTGTGTAGAGCAATACATAATGTATCCTTTATGCTGTTTAGGTAACACTGGTTCAATTTGGTTAGTCTACTAAGCTACATGTTTGCTTGGTAAACTTGAAGATGCCTCTTGGGAGTGCTGGTTGCCTCCCCAGGGTCAGTCTATTAGTTATTTTAGTGATAGCAATGTATATTTGCGGACATATTTTTAGGAAAACATTCACTGTAGTAGTTTGCTGAATCTTTAGACCCTTTTTTATTTGGTTTTAGTTGACCCGAATATCGGAAGTGGCTGTCCAGAAAGGGCCCCTCAAGTTCCAGCTGCCAGAGATGAGGGTAAGTGGTTTTGCCTTGCTCTAGTATGTCTTTGGGCTCTAATGTTGTGCCACTTGCTTCTGGCAACTTGTGTGTCCACATCTATTTTCAAGGTCCAATCTCGAGTGAGGCCCCCACTCCAGACATCTGGGATATTGCGGGTATGTTTAATTTAACCAATGTTTATGTTGAGATTTGCAGAAATTAGTGCGTCTTAGTCCTGTAACATACATGTTAACAATCTGAGTTTAACCAAGACCTTTGGTCTACTGTGTATTTTTTAAATTTTGAGAGGTATGACCTCGATAGCCTAACCAGGTTACATTAGAGTTTGGCCCACAGACCTACTAACCTGATTTTCCTGTTTAGCATTTGCCAACTTGGCCGACATCTCTGATGTTGATTCGCGACTCTCTGGCAGCGATACCTCGAGCCTACCTGGGCTGGAGGACACGCAGGTAACATGGCTGATGTAGACGACCTCTAAACCCATTGGCATATTCGTGGGTAGTGGAAGAAGCAACATGTAACATTTCATTTCATTGTTGTTTTGGCAGGAGGCGGAACCAGAACCCCAAGCTGGGACCTCTTCCCAAGTCCCATGTGGCCAAGCTTCAGAGGCTCAGACAAGGGTAAGTTGTCTAGTGAGTGTTTATGGTAACTTTTGGGAGGGGCATAGCTGCATTTGTTCCGTTTGACTAAAATGTGGTTTACTATTTTTTTAGCCTACTACCACAGCAAGAGGAGGTGTGGCACCAACCAGTGCCGATTTCTACACACTAGGGGTCCGGATGCTGGAGGACTACAGTCGCCAACAGCCGCGTGATGGAACTAATGAGCGCATTGCGGCGTTGGAAAATCAGGTGCTGATGTGTCAGCAACAAAATGAGGGCCTGCAGCGCCAGGTGGACCAGTTAAGGCAAAACCTACAACAGAACCAGGACCTTGGTCGCCTTGCCAATGTTATCGAACAATCTGTACAGCGGCAGGAAGAGGCAATACAGCGCCAGGCAGAGGCAATACAGCGGCAGGACCAAACTTTGTTGTTGATACAACAGCTCATACAACAGCAGTCTATATTTTTTACTGCACTGTTGTCCCCCAACACCGCCCCTAGCAATGACTCCCAACCTCCCCGGCCACCCAGCCAAGAATATTAATTTTGTTTGTTTTTGTTTGTGTAAATATATTTGCTTAACCCACATCTAAATTGTGTTTTTCCTAAGACCTAGCTAATAACACAGTCAGGGATGAGTATCTTGATCTAGATATGTCAATGTATTTGTAAATTTAGGCCACACATTTGAGACCATAGCTTACTATGATTAACACATGAAATGGCTCCAAAGGTATGGCTAAATTGACACACAAATGGGTTTAGAGACAGTTAAACTATGCTTTGCAAGGCACCACACTGTAATGATGTTCATCAAAAGATTTAATTTTAAAAAAGGGCCAACAGGGCCAACATTGCCCATCAAAGGGCGTAAACAGGCCAGCCTTCCCCCCACCCTAACGACGCCGCCGGCGCCTCTTCTTGGCCAGCAGCATCAGCTTCAGGAGCCTGATCTCCCGCCACAGTCTGCGATGCTGGTTTTCACAAGCTGTAGAGATGTAGAAAAAAAAATTTGTTAATAAATTGAATGTGACCTCAACAGACACAGATGTAGCAATGTAATGTCAGTGTGTCCAATTAGGTGACACTCACATTAACATTGTTGACCACTGTGCGCTTATTGGTTAACATGATATGAGTACTATTGACTGGCAGGAATGTGAACAACACATGCCAAGCATACATTTACTCTTAAAGTGTACCAACAGCCACCGGTGATCGGCCCTGGAATCTATCAGATTCCCGGCCTGATCACCTCCCTCCCCGCGGGACATCCAAGATCGGGATGTCCCTCGGGGTGAAACCCCCCCAACACCCCAAAATCCCTACCTCAGTAAAAAGGGACGCGCGGGAGGCGGAGGAAGAGCCACTTGGCCACGGCTTGTACGTTTGCTGGAGTAAAAGTGAGTTCAGGGGGTTGTCACACAGCGGTGACGATCAGGGGTGCCCCACCGTAGTGGACCAAGACCCAGGAAAGTCAAATTCCTGGTTGTTGTTCCACTTTAACTGTGGGGAAGCAAAGAAGGTATAAGTCCCAGTGTGTCCATTTTTGTGTTTAGTCACAGCCAAACCTCAGGGCCTAAGTCCTAACGAGTACACGAGTTTGCCCTATAATGTTAGAGGTCCAGACAAAACAGGCCCAAGACAGGCAAAAATAGTCTCTATGTGGCCAAATGAAGAATGTGAGGCAACAATCAAGCATGCAGACACGCATGTTGGATTATTGTACAAACACATGGAATCTAGATGTGTTTGAAATTAACACATAGGTACATTTTAAATTTCGGCAGATGTGACTAGAAGACATAGGTTTCACAAGTCTTTAGGCATATGAAGTGGGATGTACTCACCATCGCAGCTGTGGCGGGGGCCCATGCTGCTGGCCGTCCCTGGAGCTGGGGTGGGGAGGAGGTTTTCTGGCTCCGTCTGCGTAGCAACATCTGTCAACAGAAAGCAAAAGACAAAAACACAATTAGTGGGCCAATGACACCTGACTATTTGACATCCATCTGGTTATTGAGTCTGAAAAATCAAAGGCTTGCATGGTTACATACAGGTTGTACAAAATTAGCATATTTCCTGGTCCATGAGTTAATGTCAATTTGTTAGGCTTGACACATGTATCCCTAAAGAGAATGTGCAAATAACATAGACAGTGCTATGTAAAGGACTCATTAGCAGTTGATTGGCTAATGTTACTAGTGTGCCACATGTTTTAGCGGGAACAACTTAACCCAAGAAAAGAAATGAGAACAACCATCATGGTGTGGCCAGAAACATAGGGGTGGTTTCCAGTTGGCTAGCACTGTAGTGTGGTTTGTGATGTTAATGTACATTAGCAAACCAGCTTAGACAATGGACCAGGAAACGTGTGTGTTAAAAGTGGACCAAGACACAGGATTGTGATTATTCAGTGTAGTAGTCTACTTTGCCAGAGCAACACAATTTTAGTCCGCCACCGCCCCTGCCTTCCGCACCTCACTCCGCCAGTGTGTGCGCACACGCATGCCAGTAGGAAACAGAGCGCAGGCGCACACACATCTCGAGTGCCACACAGGAGGCAGGGACAATGGCTTCTGCCACCCCCAAAGAGGGAAGTAGTTTGTGGTGTTTGGTTGGGGGGGGGCCCTGGGTGAGGGATGTGATTTGGCAGGCAAGGCGCCATAATCCAAACAATCTCAGCAAGGTTTGTGGGTCCACTTTAAGGAATGACATAAAGTCCAAAATGTACTAGCTTCAAACATACACTTACCACGACTATGCCCGAGGAGGATTTGACGCCAAAAATCCATGGAGGTGCCGCCTATATGATGCCCTGCAAATTACAGAGGAATGGCAAGGGCTAAGCACAAATGGTCAGATGAAACCTGGCACAGACTTACAATTAAAACATGTAAACTCACCAGGGGATGAAGCGCCACTTGAAGCCCAGGGAGGGCTCTGAGGAGGAGGCGGGGAGCCTCGGCTCCTCACACTCTGCTCAGAAGATCCACCAGGCAAAGGGCCACCCTCCTCCCTCTCACTCCCTGCTTGAGAGTGGCCCCTTGCCTGGTGAGAGTCCTCAGCCTCAGAGTGTGAGGAGCTGAGGCTTGATCCAGCCTGCCCCCCAGCAGCACACTCCTCTGGGGCGTCATCCCCTTCCTCCCCTGGGTCCTCTAAATAGGACCCGCGGGAGGGACCCTCCCCCGATGACTCCCCCGAGTCCGCCTGCCTGGTTCGGGGGAGGAATCCCTTCCCACGTTTCCCCAGGGGAGGACGCTTATCTGTGTGGAGGGGGTGAAAGCAAATAATTAATATAAAAAGCAAAAAAGGACACAGCTTAGCAGATGATTGTGCACAAAGGCCAAAAAGAACATAAGCTTTCACTTACCTGATGCGTAGGCATCATATAGGCGGTACACGCCTTCTGGGTCCCGGCGCTTAAAATCTGACCATTTCTGTTGGATTGCCCGGATGGTCAGGTTGGTCTTGAAGCGCCGGGACACAGTGGCCTTCACCTCCATGGCAAGGCGTTTTTTTGCTCCTCGGGCATAGTCGTATTCGGCCAGGCAGAAGTCCTATGAAAAAAGTAAAAACCAAAAAAAAACAAAATCACAACATGACCTCAGAACAATGTCATAAACAGTTCTACAGAGACAAGATCAAAGTGGATCCACACCCAGGATTTACATTAGTCTGTGTTTGTGTGCACTTTTGTGGGCCACAACTATTGTGGGTGGCCCACTGTCTGCAAGCCCCTTTGAAGGGCCCAAATACACAGCTGAGGACACTCCCACGTCACTCCGCAAGCCAAACACAGCGGTCCACGCCGGTGTGGTATGCGCAACCAAGGACCTTGGGAGGTGCATACCAGCTCAGCTGCATCTGCACGGCAAAGTACGCATGTGGCGTTTGACTCTAACAGGGAGTGCGCCTGCACACCAATTGAAAATATGTATGGCGCAGGGGTACACCCTGCTAGAGGTAAGCGCAATAGGCATCCGCCACTCACACATGCACAGATGGGAGGGGCCAGAGATAATTTTTGGGGGCCTCCAGGGGGGGGGGGGGCATCCAAGCAGGACATCCACAATGGGGATGCCCCATGTGGAGTGTACAATTTTGGACTAAAAACAAACAAAAAACAGCCCCTATCCACCCTGTGTGTTTAGACATTTTTAAACTAAAAATACAAAACTCAAATACTCACTTTAACTACCTGGCCATTGACCCGGCTATCCACCCGGGTGCGCGTTTGTTTTTGGGGCACAGGAGGGGAATGGGTGGGAGGGGTGGAATTTGGGGAAGGTGAGGTAGGTGGGGGATGTGGGGGAGGGGTGGTGGGGCCGGAATCTGAGGAGGAGCTGGGGAGGCGCATTACTCTCCGTTTGGGAGCCATATTGGAAACGCTAAGGAGGAAACAGGAACCGGAAATGACGCTAGCGACATGAGACATAAAAACCAAACCAAAACAAGAATACGCACCGCGCCCCAGCAACAAGCTAATATCAGCTATGTGCAAGCTAAGTGGCGGAAAAACATTAAAATGACGCTGAAAAACAAGCTATTGGCATAAGCGCAAGACAGTTTTACCTTAAGGTGGCGTTGAAACGCAAAGGAGGATCCCGGAACCGGATATGACGCAAGCAACTGTGCTTCCAAACTAAAATTCCAAAAATGCGCGCAGCAGGGACAAGCTAATATCAGCTATGTGCAAGCTAAATGGCGGAAAAAGCATTAAAATGACGCTGAAAAACAAGCTATTGGCATAAGCGCAAGACAGTTTTACCTTAAGGTGGCGTTGAAACGCAAAGGAGGATCCCGGAACCGGATATGACGCAAGCAACTGTGCTTCCAAACAAAAAAAAAAAAACATGCGCGCAGCAGGGACAAGCTAATATCAGCTATGTGCAAGCTAAATGGCGGAAAAACATTAAAATGACGCTGAAAAACAAGCTAGGGCCCACGGCGCCACAAATTATTAGCTTGATTTAGCAGGGGGTTCTACATACTGGAATGCATAGGTCCTTCTAAAGCATACACCGTTGTGCTTACATATACAAATCTTATTCCTTCACAAAGTCATCACACAATCAAACTAGACAACTACCTGACAATGTGGCACACATGAGAATGCATAACGGGTTGTTATGAGCTGGTACGACTGAATGTTAATCCTGCAATATGTGGCCAGGCACGCTCACAACTACAGTGTATTCATTAACAACGACTGGGGTCGCGGGAAGTGAATTCCTTGCAAATGGCAGAAGGGCACATGTATGAACAGCACAGCGCCGCACAACGCCGCGCAGCGAGGCACAGCGACGCTCGCGCCGCCACATAGCGAATTAAAACAGCGACTGCACAAACACTGACCAACACAGATTCATCAAGGACAGGGCTGCCGAATAGCTTGGGCGCTGACAATTTCGAAGAGCGAACGTGACCGCCCAACCTGACAGGCTACAAAATAGCTTTACAAGCCCCGTTTGTGTGGAAAACCAGCGCTTTTGAGGCCAATGAGTTTGGGTGGAGGAGATGCAATTCCCATGTCACTCACAACATTACATTGTGAAAAAAACAAAACAAAAAAAAAAACATAAATAACCAGCTAGATTCATAAAACATATCAATATAAACATGTGTGGAATTTTGTCCCAAAACAAAAAACCCCCTAACCACTAAGAACAATCATTGCAGCGTCTGCCATTGAAATGTATGGGAGAGCGGCAGGTAGCGCCAGGTAATACGTGTCGCTGTGAAGGAATTTGCAGCGGCGCTGTTCGGTCCAGCCGGCTTCATGATGAATGCCGCGCTAGCCGTCGCTCTCGCCGGCGCTAGCCTCATTTAGCTTGATAAATGCGTCATTGTGACCGCCGCCGGGCGTACTTGAGTCGGTAGGCGCCGTTAGCTGCCGCTACCTGGCGCTCGTCAGACACTACCTGGCGCTATCGCTTGATGAATAAGGGCCTAAGTAAGTGACTAAGAATATATTCATTTTAGATGCCGGGGAATCGTTTTTTAAGGGTTTGGGCTTTTCATTAAATCGTGGTGAAGGTCAGGTTTAACTTTTGGATGGACGTCTAAAGTTTCTTTCCTGGTGGGCCCAAAAGACTTCAGTCCAGCATTGTTAATAATTATACTATTTATGTACTTATGTCTAAAACATGTCTGAACTAAGGCTCATCTTTCATGCCCAATATTTTGAATCTGCACACACAATTATTTTGATGCAAGACCTGGTCCTGCCTCGCCATATGTCACATGGACCACATGAAGAATTGCTAAGAAAACAAAATACTTTCTTTATAATAACATTTGTTTTGTACACAAAGAGGCCGATTCATTAATAGCGCCAGGTAGCGACAGTTGAGCGACTGTAGCAGTATTTTCACAGCGCCCGCTAGTAGTCGCTGTGCTTGGCCATTGTTCAGTTGTTGATAGCGACTCAGTTGGTGTGCAGTAATGTTGAATACAAGGTGACGAGTCGCTATTTGACAGGTTCCGCGATCTATGGGTGCGCATCATAGCGACTGGTCAGAGCTCCCACCATATTCATCAAAAAATCATGCTCAAAAAATTCAAGCGTTGTGAAATGCATGTTTAAACCCCAGAGCGCTGGCGGCGATGTGTTAAAAGTAGTTTTTTAACCCCCAAACCACCATATTTTTGGAAACCAAAAAAAAAAATGTTTTTTAAGAATTTAGTAATATGAATACATTAATATCAGACCTGTAATATCAATTCTGCACAATTTTTTTTTTTTTTTTACCTTAAAAAAATTATCTAAC
Organism: Gastrophryne carolinensis; assembly: GCA_027917425.1. NCBI lineage: Eukaryota > Metazoa > Chordata > Amphibia > Anura > Microhylidae > Gastrophryne > Gastrophryne carolinensis. Next base: position 402,603,633 of record CM051237.1, read on the forward strand.
ATGGCAGAAGTGGTCACAGAATTTTTCACATTTAAAAAAAAAAAAAAAATTAATAACAATTAATTATTAATATTTAAAGATTGTTCCATTGAAATGCATTGGAGAGCGCCAGGTAGCGAGAGGTCATACCTGTCGCTGTGCAAGACTGAACGCTGGCGCTGTTCGCTGAGGCTGTGAAAATGATGAATCAGACGCTACATGGCGCTATCCCAGTCGCAAAACAGATTCTGCTTGATAAATGTATAATTGAGTGCCGTGTCCAGCGTTCACCAGTCGCTACCTGTCGCTACCTCTCATTAACCAGGCACTACCTGATGCTATTCCTTCTTAAATAAGGGCCTAAGTATGCTGCAAAAGATGAGCGTGAAAGATGGCCCTGGTGCCTAAAGGATATCACTGTGTTTTCAACTAGCATAAAATGAGGGCCCATAAATTCTGTATCTGTACCTATCACAACTGACGAAGGAAGGGCATTTGGGAAAAGAAGAAGGTCCGAACTAATCTAATCAAGTTGCTGATATTGGGGTTGAATTTACTAGTGACCCCAATCCGAACCGCATTATATCTTGTGTGTGTCTCAGTGTAAAGGATGGCACCGACATCACAAGCCATCATGTCACCTATAAATCCTCAGCTTTTACTTCCTCTCTAGTCAAGTCTGGGAGTTTTTTTTATTTTCATAAATGGAGGGCATTACTTTGAGATTTATGACTCTGTTTGTTTAGCAACTGAATAATTGCACATTTCTCTCTAAAGTGAGGTACCGGCCATATTTCTCCAATGTTTAATATATTCTGATTTTCGTTTCAAGCAGACTCAGCGTCAATGTTTTCTTAAGACCACTGCAGGAAGCAATATTTTTTTATGTCACGGTTTACAGACTTCACAGAGAGGTATATAAAAACTGAGCAAATGATTGTATAATAGAGCAGACTGGCTGAGGGGACAGATGGAGGGAGTGCTTTTGAACATAACTTTGGGGGGGATAATTGATGTCATAGTAACCATACTGTTAAAATAATATTATTCTCCCAATGGGAAATGCAAGCCATGTCCTTAGGTCCAGACAATTACATTTAGGTCTTTATTTAAGAAGGGATAGCGTCAGGTAGTGGCTGGTTAATGAGAGGTAGCGACAGGTAGCGACTGGTGAACGCCGGACACGGCACGCAATTACACATTTATCAAGCAAAAGCTGTTTAGCGACTGGGATAGCGCCATGTAGCGTCTGATTCATCATTTTCACAGCCTCGGCGTACAGCGCCGGCGTTCAGCCTTGCACAGCGCCAGGTATGACCTCTCGCTACCTGTCGCTCTCCCATACATTTCAATGGACGATCCTTTTTTTGTTTTCTTCCTAAAAACTCAAATAATTCTGTGACCTTTTATGGCATTGAAAAAAGCAGTTTTTTGACAAATTTTTAATTTTTTATATATTTCTTCAGAAATTACATTACAGGTCTGGCATTAAAGTGTTCATGTTACAATGTTGCTACAATGTAATTCCATATGTTTTCGCTTTGTTACTAGTGGAAAGATGCTGAAAAACAGACTTTTAACACACCGCCTCCTGCGCTCTGGCCTTCAACATGCCTGCTCCATGAATTGCAAAGGGGACGTACCAAGGAAGATTAGGGGTGCCCCCTCCATTGCTACGATTATTGTAAAGACATCACGTAAAGACATCATGATACGCCATGTGTGCCTGGCGCTCATTGTGCACTTTTGGTAAAATTGAAGAAAACTGAGCTTTAAGATATAGGTCTTTAAGATATAGGACTTTAAAATATAGGACTGATGGGGGAAGGGCTATAAATATGGGACCACAACATTTTGAAAGCTAAGCCAATCAGCAAGTGTATTGATAGCATGTGGTGGATGTTATATATATATGAGCATATGAATGTCCCACAGACAGTGAATAAGAACAAGCTTGGGGGGGCTTCCAGAATGCTGGAACATAACCCCCCCCAGAATGCCCAATAGCCTTACCTTCACCTCTAGAAAGGAGTCCCGCAATTGGCTGCTAGGTGGTCAAGTGGGCCATGGTGCGTCCTCGGCTCCCTGCACCAGAACGCCCGCGTGGGTGCGCATGGGTAGCCAGTCGCGGGACTTTTTTCCTGAAGTGAAGGTAAGCATATCGGGCGTTCTAGGGGGTTATGTTCTGGGGGGCTCCAGCATTCTGTGTGCCCCCTCCCGAGCTTGTTCTTATTCTATGTCTGAGGGACCAACACCTGTCAAAGGAGAAATGTGTGTTGGTTTGGTTTACCTTCCCCTATGTCAGCTCACATAATTTTTCTGTGGCGTGCCATAGCATTTTGGTATTCCCACTACAAATGGATCCAGGTCACCTGCAGTTACACCACCAACAGGTGAAAACTGGGAATGTGGCATTATAATTTAGATGATAATAAAATCTTGATATGTATTTCAGACAAAAGATTTTTAGTGCAGGTGACTGTATAATCCCAGAAAATGTTGAATATTGAAGCAGTGCACGATCACTGGGGGAACACAGACTGGTAACTATAAAGGCAATTCAAAGGCACCACTGTACTCTACAGGCCTGATTTATCAAGCACTTCTGCCAGACAGTGCCACATTGGTGCAAATTAGAGTAGTGAAAAATATAATACATTTTACAGCCAGCGAGCATCATCCCTCATTACAGCCAGTGAGCGGCTTCCCTCATTACAGCCAGTGAGGGGCATCTTTCATTACAGGCAGTGTGCGGCACCCCTTATTACAGCCAGTGAGCCGCATCCCTCATTACAGCCAGTGTGCGGCACTCCCCATTAGAGGCAATGATCGGCATCCCTCATTACAGGCAGTGTGTGGCATCCCTCATTACTGGCAGTGAGCGGCATCCCTCATTAAAGCCAGTGAGCGGCATCCCTTGTTACAGACAGTGTGTGGCACCCCTCATTACAGCCAGTGAGCTGCATCCCTCTTTACAGCCAGTGTGCGGCACTCCCCATTACAGGCAATGTGCGGCATCCGTCATTACAGGCAGTGTTCAGCATCCCTTATTACAGTCAGTGAGGGGCACCCCTCATTACTTTCTTCATAACTAAGATCCTTCATTCCCCTTATCAATTTGGTGGCTTTTCTCAGCACCATTTCCAAAATCAGGGTATTCTTTTCTGTGAACTGGTGCCCAGAACTGGACGGCATATTCCAGGTGAGAGCGCACCAGTGCCTTGTAAAGAGGCAAAATTACATCTCTGTCTTGTGATTCCATGTCTCTTTTAATGTATGATGTCTTGCTACCCTTAGAAGTAGCTGCTTTGCATTGCATGCTGTTACTTACTGTTATTTGTACTTACTGTTATTTGTACGTGTTACTTGTAGCCTGTGGTCTACCCATACCCTTAGAGTCTTCTCAACTAGTGACTCTCCCAGCTTTAATCCCCTGGGGACATAAGTGCCCTGCAGATTATTACACCCCAAGTGCATCAGTTCTCCACATTGAACTTAATTTGCCAAGTGGATGCCCAGACACTCAAAGTGTCCAAGTCAGACTGAAGCTTGTGAACATCTTCAATAGATTGCACTTGACTACATATCTTGGTGTCATCTGCAAACATAGAGACAGTGCATTTAATTCTGTAAATAAATTTAATTCTATATCATTTATAAACAAGTTGAATAATAGTGGGCCCAGCAATGAACCCTGGGGTACACTGCTTACAACCAGGGACCATTCAGATTGCACGGAGCTAAGTAACCCATTTAGCAGCTTTGCCTTTATTTGATCCCAATTGACCAATTCCTTATTACCATTAATTAGGGCACCTACTGTTTTTGTTTTTTTTTGTCATATTTAAAGAAACGTTTAGGGTTTGTTGTGCTTTCTTTGGTCACATCTCTTTTATTTTGTGCTTTTGCCAGCTTTATTTTTTGTTTACATGCTTTATTTACTGCTGAGAGCAGTTTCCTTTATTTGTTCTTTATTGCACTTTAACCACAGGTGCCAGCCTGGAGGGATTGGAGTCGTTTGCTAATCGTTTGCTAATTGATTTAAAGCACTCCCATTTGGCATCTGTAACCTTATTCGTTAATGAATGCTCACAGTCTATCCCCTCGATTCAAAGAGCAAAAGTTAATTGATTTCGGATCGAGAATCGTAAGTTCGGGTGGGTGTTTGTCATTTTTTCCTTTTTTTTTGGCCATTTCGTATTCGCACGATCGTTCGCGCATAGACGTATGTGAACATACGCTTTTCGGACGTCAATCGGATATTTTGCGTTAGTTCGTGTCTTTTTCCCGTGCAAATCGTATTTTTTACGTCCGATCCTATTTTTTACGTGCTTCACATGGGCTTGCGACCAATTCAGAGAGGTGATTGCTAATTGTTTTGAAGGCCATTAAAGAGCTGCTTCCCGAAATGTTTGCCGGCAGCTATTTGGCCTCGGGAGTAGGATGGAGAGGAGCGAGTTTGTGGCACATCAAGGGCTTATGCTTTTTGGCATCGATTTGATCTGGATGTCTGAGAGCAGATTGCCCCTGCATCGTCGCATGAACATCGATAGCATGAATGATGTTGATCTGTTTGAGCTGACCAGGCTTAATCGCGCTTCCCTCCATAAATTATATAGTGAGCTGCGGCCATGGTTAGCCCGCACCACAAGGAAGGGGCATGCAATTTCAGGTATGACCAAGATGCTTGGCTGCCTGCAATTTTTGGCGAACGGCTCGTTCCAGAGGCTGGGTGCCCTCTCCGTGGGGATGTCACAGCCTACGCTGAGCCGCGCACTATCCAAATTTTTGGAAGGCATGGCTGCCAAATATATTTTTTTCCCGGATGATATGGCAGCCAGAAATGTCGCCGACATGCCCAACGTAATTGGTGCTGTTGACTGCACACATGTGGCACTCGTACCTAGGGCATCCGACGAGTATATATATAGGTATATTTTTTTTGTTTTGGTTATTATGGGGCCCAACGTGTAATGTAACCTGTTTTCCTTTGCGGCAGCATATTTTTGTTTGGGCTTTTGTGTACATGCCTTATTTCGGCTTCTCATTTGTTGTTTTAAATTGTGTGCAGACATGTTTTTTTGCCAAATGTGTTTTGCCCTTATCACTTACCCTTTTTTTTTGTTTTGGCCTTAAGGAATCGAAAAATGGGACACTCCCTTAATGTCCAGGCCGTGGTGGGGCCGGACATGCGTTTCCTGAGTGTCCTTGCCGGCTACCCAGGATCGTCGCACGACTCCTATATCCTGAGACGATCTGGTTTGTTTAGGCGATTTGAGTCTGGGGAATTTTCGGGTGCATGGCTGCTTGGTAAGTGTGTCCTATTTTTGATTATCGATATTTCAGAGGAATCTGTTTTTTTTTTGCTATTTTAGCTTTATAATTATTGACAGAAACATGAACCAGCATTTTTTTTTTTTTGGTTTTGTGGATTGTATTTAAAAAAAAAAAAAAACGCTTGGCTCACTTTGTCCTTCAGAATTTTTTAACTTTGGTTAGGATGTCTGTAACTTCCATGTTAAAAAATATATTGGGTAGCAGATTGTCCAGAAGTATCTGCTAGTTCTTTTGTAGTATTGGTCTTTCAATGCCAAAGTGGACTTAAACTGCATACAGTGCATTCTTTATCGAAATGTTGTGGGCCCCTCAGCAGCATCCTAATTGTAACATTTCCTAAACCAGAAAAAAAAGCATATTTCTAAAAACCCTTGTCCGTGCAGATGTTTTATCATTCTTTGGTTTATGTAAGCTGCATTTTTAGTTATGTACTACATTTGGGCCAATAGTGTTTTTTCTAATGTGCCCTGGGTGTCTTTTTTGAACCTCATTTTGATATATGTCAAATTGTTTGTGTTTGTTGTCTTGCAATTTGTTTATTTTTTGAATTTAATTGTCTTGTTAAGGTGATTCCGGTTACCCACTTCTCCCCTGGCTCATGACGCCTGTGCTGCGGCCCCAGGATGCCTCTCAGGAAGCCTACAACCGTGCGCACCGCAAGACCAGGGCTGTTGTTGAGAGGGCATTTGGACTGTTGAAGACCCGTTTTCGGTGTTTGGACCATACCGGGGGCGCCCTGCAATATGATCCTAACAAAGTGATAGACATCATAATGGCATGTGCTGTTCTGCATAATTTTGCCATTCAAGAACGTGTTATGTGGATGTTCTGCCCTCTACAGCCCAAGAAGATGATGGTGACAATTATGTGGGCCCACCCAGTGAGTCTGGCCAATCAGTGCGAGCAAATTTGATCTTGCAGCATTTTAGTTAAAGCCTTTTTTTTGTTTCCCATTCTGTGTGTGTGTATTCGCCTTTTTGTTCAATTATTTGTTTGCCCGTAATGTGGCATTACCTTAAATTAAAAAAAAATTTGCCTTAATTGTTGCCTAATGTTTTTCCTGGTGTTTACTTAGATTGATCTTTGCATTTTTACACCTCTTAACCAAAAATGTATCTGCTTTAGCCCAAGGTGATGTTAAATGTGTTTCAACTAAAAACGCAACAAGTATTGTAAGTGTGTACATTTTTTACTTTTGGCACTTTGAATGGTGGTGCATAACAAATAAAAATCCACATACAACTGTGGCTCAAAATGCATGAAGTTAGTAAAATTAAATCTACCACATCTACACCTGGAAGTGAGTGGCACAACCAAACAAGGACACCCAGTCCAAAGGCCAGCCTAGTCCAGTCATTAATATTGCCTGTGCCAAGGGATATTTGGGCATGGCCATAATGTCACACAAACATGTCTGCAAACAGGAGGAGCACAAACCAAACAAATGTAAAAAGCCATAAGTGGCACATGTTACTTGCCAACTACACTGCACATAGACCTATGGCATTGGCTAGTGGCCTTAATCATTACTCTAAGGAGCTCTATGGGAGCAAATACAAAACACAACCTGCATGTGAAACACAAAATGGATTGAGCTAAACATCAAACTACAAGTAAATACAGTGGGGGGGAAGAGAAAAGATGTCCCACACATTCATGGATTAATAGGGTGGCTGCCCATAAAACCCAGGTGGAGGTCCGTGGGAATGGGACCTAACCTGGGCCATGGTTGCATTGTTAATTTGCAACTGCTCCATAATGTTTCTCTGCATATTGGTCATATCAGCCATGGCTGACTGGATGCCATTACTTGCATTGACCATGTTGCTATTGAGGGTCCGAAACTCAGCGAGGATGCCCTGTAAGGTGTTATTTAGGTTGACCATATCGGCATGCCTTTCCTCCCCCTCATTTTGGAGCTGTGCCTCAAAAGAGTCCCTCTCCTGGTTCCATAAATCAAGCAGGGCACTGTGCCTCCCCTGGGAAATTGTGCGGCGTAATGGAGTCCGCCGCACAATTACCCTCGCTCTTGGGCGTGCCCTGCCACGTTGTCTCGTCCCCTCAACAGCAACAGGCCTGCTTGGCAAATCCTCAGCAGCAGAGTGAACACTGGGGACTGTTGTGTCAGTCTCCCCATGTGCAGACACAATGGATGCAGATTCACTCTGCTGCTGAGGATTGGCCAGAGAAACATTATGGAGAAGTTGCAGATTGGGACCCAGGGGGAGGTCTTCGGACGTGGCCAGCATGGATCCATCATCTTCCTCCATTTCCTGGATCTCTTCCATGAGTGTGTGGGTCTGTAGGGACATAGAAAAAAAATGGTTAAGTTGGCGTCCCAAATTAGGATTCCATCAGTTTAACACATGCTTAAGCACTTGGTAGTATTTTTGGTACTAAATAAACTTACCGGAAAACTCGGATCTGGGCTGCTATGCTGTACGGACCTGGTAGGCATATTCAAACTGGGGGGTGAGTTTACACTTGCTGAGGGGTCATGCTGGGCTGAAGAAGAGAAAACAAAACAAGGTAAACACACACATAAGCATTGTTTTGTTAGGTAATTAAACAAGCCACTATTTGTAATCTTAAGCAACTCTACAGCAACGGGGACGATTGGTAAAATACACTCACTTTAAGATATGTGAAATGGATCGAGTAAACTGCTAACTGACCTCAGTTCGAAGTCAGGAAGTGTACCCAGTCAGCATACAACTTGCAGAGCACCTATTTTGAGTTTGACTACCATTCTCTAGGTCAGGGGTACTCAACCACTTCTTGTAAAGGTCCATTTAAAGGTATCCGGTGAGAGGTGAAGGTCCGGGCATGGGGCTGTCGCAGGGGGTGTATAGTTAGAAATCAGCACACTGGGGGAGGGGCTATAGATTTCCCAGCCAAAACTAATAAAGGCTGCTTGCCCTTGCTGGGCTGGATGGGCCAGAGCTGAGGGGACAGGGATTGGATGGATAAAGCTGGGAGGACAGGAATGGATGGTGATGGGATGGATGGAGCAAATCTGTTAGGAATGGATGGGGCTGAGCTGGGGGGGGGGGCGAGATGGTGGGACAGGGGCAGATGGGGCAGAGCTGGGGCAGCGGGACAGGATTGGACAAAGAGAATGATGAACAAAGTTTGTGTGTACCTTGCAATGCCACTTCCTGTGCAGTACTTCATATTGCAATGCTAGGTTTCAGGGAGCCATGACATTGGCAGGGAGACTAAGCACTACATCGCCGATCAAGGGGGCAGCTCTGAGCACGTCAACACAGAAGTAACTGAGTGCAGGGCTGTCTGGGCAGGGGTCCGGAAATCTGGTGCCAAGGTCCGCATTCGGACCCCGGTCCGCCAGTTGAGTATCGCTGCTCTAGGTCATATATGTTTTGGGGTCTTGATTTAAATTGTTACCTCAAACACAACTCACACAACAAATAGACAACACATCCCTAATGATGTGTGTTTTGTGATTGAGTCCAAATATATCACTTTTCTTCATAAACTTCGTTACTTGACACATAATTAGTGTTAATTGTTATTTTACATAATGTATGTGGTCCGAGATGTGTGATTCACACAGACCAAAACAGGACACAAACAGGCACAGTAGTGCGAGGCCAACCAAGCCACACCATAGGGCCATACCGTCATCTTTGTACTAGTGAACTTTAATTTACTTTGCAACCAGGCAAACATGCAGATTAAGCTTACTCACCTTGTGTATGGGTCGGTGAGTCTGTGTCCCTTAGACCCGCATGGCCACCGACCGCGACAGGATGGAGAAGGCCCAGCACAATCTCCTCAGCAGGTGTAAACTCGAGTTTTGTTGGAAAGCCACCTCCAGTTTTCATGCTGAAATGAAAATATAGTTTGGTACACAGAAAAGGTGCATACAGTACATCCTAATAATTACATTTGGATACATCATTTATTTACCTGTAATTATGCCTTTTAATTTCTTTTTGCCGTACAGCATATTTCAGATCCGAAATTTTCTTCTGGATTTGTGCAACATCTTTCCTCTCTTCCCCCGCTGCATTTACTTGTCGTAGGATTGTTTCGAACAATTCCATTTTGCACTGCTTAGTGGTGTGTTTTGATTTGCTCCCATAGAGCTCGTCATAGAATAATGTAAGGCCACTAGCCAATGCCATATTTTGGTCATGTGAGAAGCGCCCACTCAAATGTCCGCGCCGCAATGTGCGGACAGATGGTTGGCTTTGGGGCTCCTCCATGTGTGCAGACACATGTGGTGACATTATGGCCTGGGGCTGTGTAGGGGAATGTAAGGATTGCTGGCTTCCCAATGACTGGACTGGACTGGCCAAGGGACTGGGTGTTCTTGCGTGGCTGGCCACAGAACTTTCAGGTGTAGATGTGGTACGGATGATGTCCATTCTTGGGCCTCTTGGGGGGCTATGTGCCCTGCTGGTGCCTGGTCTGGTCGTAGGTGCCCTGCTGCGGGGCCTGGATGGACTTCTGGCCCTGCTTCTGGGCCTGGATGGGCTTCTGGCCCTGCTGCGGGGGCCTGTATGGGCTTCTGGCCCTGCTTCTGGGCCTGTATGGGCTTCTGGCCCTGCTTCGGGCCCTGTATGGGCTTCTGGCCCTGCTGCGGGGCCTGTATGGGCTTCTGGCCCTGCTTCGGGCCCTGTATGGGCTTCTGGCCCTGCTGCAGGGCCTGGATGGGCTTCTGGCCCTGCTGCGGTGCCTGGATGGGCTTCTGGCCCTGCTGCGGGGCCTGGATGGGCTTCTGGCCCTGCTGCGGTGCCTGGATGGGCTTCTGGCCCTGCTGCGGGGCCTGGATGGGCTTCTGGACCTGCTGCGGGGACTGGATGGGCTTCTGGCCCTGCTGCGGGGACTGTATGGGCTTCTGGCCCTGCTTCGGTGCCTGGATGGGCTTCTGGCCCTGCTGCGGTGCCTGGATGGGCTTCTGGCCCTGCTGCGGGGCCTGGGTTGGCTAAGTGCCCAGCTTGAGAGCATGGGTGGTGTGGGCTCCCTTGGGCGGCCTCTTCTGGGGGCAGATGTGGTGGTGGCTGCTGTGGGGCTTCCTACCCGTTTGGGCTGTTTTTTGCCCGCAGGGGCACGTGCCTTTGTGGCCCTTTTTTGCGAAAGGGAGGGTCCACTGTCCCTTGGTGGGGCCGAGGTGCTACTTGCCTTTTGGGAGCGTAGCTTCTTTTGGCCTTGCTGGGACCTGGTTGTTGGGCCCTCAGAGGTCTGGCTTGGCTGTGCGTGTTTCGCTGCTGCCTTTTTGGGTGCCATTTTCTCCAAAATGTCAAAGAGAATGAGCTTTGGGTGCAGGGACCTTTAAATAAGGCGCCCAGCGTCTGACGCCTATGCGCACGACTACGCGATCGTACGGACGTACGTTCGTGCGGAACCAGGAAACCGCTGGGCTTTCACTTATCTGCTGCCTTGAAGAAGCATAAAGATGGTGCCCACTATCTTCACCCGTCAACAAGAAGAGATCCTCATGATGGTAAGTGCCTTGCTCTGCCTTTTAAGCTAATACTGACTGATGTACTACATGTAAATGATGCGGTTGGAACTAGTTTTGGGGATCTTAATGTTTTAGAACAGGCTCCTCACACTTCATCCTCAAGGGCCGAGACAGGCCACGTTTTCACCTCTCTATGCTGATGTCCTAATTAGGGCAATTGCTCTGGCTTAGCACCAGTTAATTAACCTGTGGAGTAGCGTGGATAGCTGTCAAACCTGGCCTGTCTCGGACCTTGATGCGGATGTTTGAGGACCACTGTTTGCCTAAGACATCAAAACACAACGGCAAGCCACACACGTGCCCAAAAAGTCAGAAACCGGGCCTTCAGCGTGATTTACTAACAAAAAATCAAACCTAAAAAACAAGTACACAGCCTATTACATTTCCAAATGGGCCATTTTAAGCCAATAACGTATTAGTCTTGCCTCCACTGGCCTGAAACTCTGTTCAAGAATTTTGGATATGCGCGCAGCCATCTGTACTCAGAAGCATCACACTTACTGAGGAGAGGTGAGTGGGATAAGGTACAGGGGGGTGGGTTATAGCTGTGCTTTGCTCAGACACAGCAGAGCTGTGGTCATGGGAAGGTCATCAGTCCAAGAATGCAGAGCAGCACACACACTTCCAGTTTGCATGCACTTCCTGTTTGCAGGCTGCCTGCAAAGATGGCATTTTACATAAGCCGCCATCTTGGATGTTAAAACCATCATAACACGCCAGAGATGCATGTGGCCTGATTTTTAATGTTGGCAATCTGTATGTACAGGGTGTGTGAAACATATAACATAAGACCAGACTCTGAATCAGAGTGAACGTCCGCTTTAAGGCACTCCCCAAAAATGGCTTGCACTCTAAATGTGTGTGTTAATGACATTACATTTGCAACTTCTGATGCAACACATATGGCTCTGTGTGTAAAAGTAAAAGCTCTGTGTCCATTATGTTTTTCAGATCATGCTTCAGCGCCGGTATGACTTCGCGCCCAATGTTTGCGAAAAAAGGGACATTGCCCGGGAGATCATCGCGGAAATACACCGTGTCACCAGCACCACCTTCACTCACACCCAGATAATGCAGCATTGGTCGGACCTGAAACGTCTGCACATGCCCCTGGTGCGGAGGTTTTTTGGGATCCATTTCCCAAGTAAGTACAAAGCGATTGCATGGTATATGTTCCAAATGTATAAGTTATGCCTTTATTTATAATGACTTTTCTTTGTTAGTGTTGGAAATGGATTTCAGAATTCGCCGCACCCGGAGGCGCACAGGCCGACCAGTGCTGCATGAGTCTGCATCTGTGAGTGAAGGTGGTGGATCTCCCGGGCGACGGACCTACCCCTCCTCTGTGGCCTCCTCAGACCAGCCCCTGGACCTTACCACAGAGGAGGGGCCCAACCGCGTGGGCGTGGAGTCATACCCGGCCAGGCATGGGGAAGGCTCTGGTATGTCACTCTTCGTGTATATGCACTAAGATATACATGCAAGCAAAAAAACTAAGTGCTCCTTTATTATGTATTTCTAGATGCTTCTGGAGCGGGTGAGATAGTGGAGGAGGAGGCAGCAGAGATGCTGGAAGTTGATCCTGGCGAAGGTGAGTGATGTCAGCCAGACTGGGAGCCAGATATGTTGGGAATAGTGACTCTATACAACAACTAACCAAATGTCACATGTTTCTCCAGGGACTTCTTCACAGCATAGCCAGGACCAAGGGCATCCTGTTGGCCCCAACCAGCCATCTGTCGGCCACCAACAAAGTAAGTAGCCATGCCATTATTCAGAATTATGGGTTTTTGGCTAATAACACACACATAACTAAAGGCGTAGCCAATGTATAGTTAACACTTTCATGTGGGCACTTCGTTAGCTTAAAGCGGACCATAACTCGTATTAAGAGCCTAGCTAATAAGTATCCCACACACTGTACATACAGATTGCGAACATTCCAAAACAGGCTACCTGCATCTACTGCATGTTAGGAGCCTTTAAACATACAAGATGGCGGCATATGGAATGCGCCATATTTACAGGCAGCATGGCATCCAGATTTTACAAAGTAAGGTGCTGCCATGCATTGTGGGACTGCTGACCTTTCCCTGAACCCAGCTATGCTCTGGATTACCAAAGCACAACTGTAACCTGCTCCCCTGTACTTTATCCCACTCTCCTCTCCTCATTAAGTGTTATGCTTCTGAGTCCAGATGGCGGCGCAGTAATAAAAAATGCACCAAAATGTACTTTTATCTGGTGCAGAATCATTTGGAAAGAGTTTTTGATTTTCATTAAATCATGTTGAAGGTCCGGTTTAAGGAGTTTCAATACTCACCTGTGGAAAATGCATTTACTTTATCCCTTGGAAGAATGACATATGTCATGCATTTACATGTATTTGATTAACCAAAAATCTATTCCCAGCATACAAACCGGTCTGGTACTACTATTTATGTTTATTTCTCTATTGGTTACAGGGATGATCCCACAAACAGTGACTGGGAAAAACAAAAGGATCCAGGAGTTGGTGGCCGAGCTGATGGCCATACAGGCGACGTTGGGGCCAACAGAAGAAGAAGAGGAGGAGGATTAGTGCCCTTGGTCCTGGCTAATTTTGTAATATAGTTTTTAATGTTTTAAAAAAAAAACATTTTAAAAGTTTTTCCAAAAAAATAAACAAACAAACTATTTTATAAAAATAAATAATATTTTAAGGCTTTAGAAATTTGTCATTTCTAATATGCGCCAAAAAATACATTTACACAAACACGAAAATACACGCTTATAAACATAGAGACATATGTACATTAAGTGGTTGGGGTAAGTTTTATGGTCGTCAAAATGAAGAAGGATGCAAGCGCTAAGGGGTTTGGGTAAGTTTTATGCTCGTCAAAATGAAGAAGGATGCAAGCGCTAAGGGGTTTGGGTAAGTTTTAGGGTCCGAGAAATGAAGAAGGATGCAAGCGCTAAGGGGTTTGGGTAAGTTTGAGGGAACGAGAAATGAAGAAGGATGCAAGCGCTAAGGGGTTTGGGTAAGTTTTAGGGAACGAGAAATGAAGAAGGATGCAAGCGCTAAGGGGTTTGGGTAAGTTTTAGGGAACGAGAAATGAAGAAGGATGCAAGCGCTAAGGGGTTTGGGTAAGTTTGAGGGAACGAGAAATGAAAAAGGATGCAAGCGCTAAGGAGTTTGGGTAAGTTTTATGCTCGTCAAAATGAAGAAGGTTGCAAGCGCTAAGGGGTTTGGGTAAGTTTGAGGGAACGAGAAATGAAGAAGGATGCAAGCGCTAAGGGGTTTGGGTAAGTTTTAGGGAACGAGAAATGAAGAAGGATGCAAGCGCTAAGGGGTTTGGGTAAGTTTTATGCTCGTCAAAATGAAGAAGGATGCAAGCGCTAAGGGGTTTGGGTAAGTTTTAGGGTTCATAGAGGTAAGTGGTAACCTGGCGCGAAGTAGTATAAACCATTGAAAACCAGAGGCAAACGCAATTAATTGGAAGAGGTGGACGATGGAAGCGGCCGAAAAAACAGGCTGCCGCCGCAACAAGTGATCACATCAACCTGTTTTTTACGATTGACAACTGACTGAGGCAAGTTCGGAAGATAACATACGAACGGACGGGCTTTTTACGATAGGAAACGTATTTGCTTATAGAATCACTCGCAAGTTCATACGAACGCACGAGCGTACGGGAAAAATAGGATGATCGGCACCAAAATCAAAGCTGTTACATGTTTCTTTGAATCGACCCTTATGTCCTAGAGTGCAGCCTTGAACCTGTGGAAGTTGGCCTTACTAGCCAGAGAATATTTGTTACACTTTATGTTGAATACAACTATATTGTGGTCACTGTTACCAAGATTTTCATGGATTTTTACAGTCTGAACCAGGTCATCATCATTTGATATTACCAGACCAAATAGAGCATCATCCTAGTAGGTGCCTTCACCAACTGGCTCATAAAGTTATCTTCTATCAAGTTGAGGGATGCTCTCCCCCTTGCAATTGAAGAAGATTCTTGTTTTACATAAAGACACACTTTCCTGTTTGCTCTGTCTTTCGGAAAGACGGCTGCACACTGCCTGTAATGAGGGATGCTGCACACTGCCTGTAATGAGGGATGCTGCACACTGCCTGTAATGAGGGATGCTGCACACTGCCTGTAATGAGGGATGCTGCACACTGCCTGTAATGAGGGATGCTGCACACTGCCTGTAAAGAGGGATGCTGCTCACTGCCTGTAATGAGGGATGCTGCTCCCTTGCTGTAATGAGGGATGCCGCTCACTGGCTGTAATGAGGGATGCCGCACACTGCCTGTAATGAGGGATGCTGCAAACTTGCTATAATGAGGGATGCCGCTCACTGGCTATAATGAGGGATGCCGCTCACTGGCTATAATGAGGGATGCTGCTCACTGGCTTTAATGAGGGATGCCGCTTACTGGATGTAATAGGGGATGCCGCACACAGCCTTAATGGGGGATGGTGCACACTGCCACTCACCACTCACTGCTTGATAGGGAGGGGATATTTAAGCACACCATTTGGTTCAGCTTATTTTTTTTTATTTTCCTCCTCTAAACTCTGGGTGCGTCTTATGGTCATATGTGTCTTATGGAGCGAAAAATGCGGTATGTTGCTGTTTTGATTAATCAATCCATCGATTTAGTTAGTTAAACTTCACAGGCTTCAACAGCAAAAGAACATGGAAGCGGGTCTAATCCTTCTCTACTCAATCAAATACTATAAAAAATAAATCTAGCTGGAGCTGGACGCTGAGAAAAATGTCCAACGTCCGCTGCATGTGTTATTGTGTGGCTTGCGGTTAAGTTATCTTTTGTTTGCAATTAAAAACACAATAGCAAAAGTACCACAAACCTGGAAAGGATGAAAGACAATATTTATCCAACATAATAAACAACAGGCACTTCCTGTATGAGGGGAGCATTATTTTAGAAAAAGATCTGCAGCAGATCATTTCATTTATTTTGTTAAACAATGAAAAAACGTGATGCCCTATTATTCCCATCACAAGTGATTTTACAATCAGATTGACTCACAATAAGGCTTGTGCGTATGCATACTGTAATGCTATCCGCCACATTGTGATAAATCACCGACCTAGGTCAGCATTCATTCCAGATGTGTCATGTAACTGACCACTTTATTACAGCCCGCTCTTAAAATAGAGCCTACAGGGATGCGGGGACTATTCATCAGATAAAGAAGCAGATAGCCAAATCTCAGTGAAGCATTTGGGCTATGTGTGTACTTAAAATATTGACTATTTTTATGTGACTTCTATTCCAAGCACTTAAATATACTTCTGCTGGGTCATTTGTTATGCTGTCCATGACATAAGTGGCCGTGCTTCTAATAGGATGTCTTTCTAAGCTTGTCAAGAACCTTTTCCCTAAAAGGCTTTGCAGCTTTCACTAGTGCCTGGGACAGGTCATCTGTGCTGGGGTGGGAGCCCAAAGCTACCTTGTGTTAGGCCCGCACATGGCTATTAGGATTTTTTAGCTTTCGTCCACTTTTCTTCTTTGGTATACTTAGCTCATTTAAAGTAAAAGTACTATCACCAAAGGTGCATGTCATTCTTAATGTTAATGATTGCAACATACAGGGCCGGCTCCAGGTTTGTGGGGACCATTGGGCAAGAGAGACTTAGTGATCCCTAAAGTAGTGAATCACATAATGTCAACTTTCAGCTCCGCTGCCACAAATGAGTCATCTCCTGCTGATCACCCTCCAGTCCTTATTGCCTTTTATATAGCCGCCAATTGCCATGCCATACTTATTGCCTTCCCTATAGCCACCGATTGCCTTCCCATCCTTATTGACTTCCCTATAGCCACCAATTGCCTTCCCATCCTTATTGACTTCCCTATAGCCACCATTTGCCTTCCCATCCTTATTGCCTTCCCTATAGCCACCAACTGCCTTCCCATCCTTATTGCCTTCCCTATAGCCACCAATTGCCTTCCCATCCTTATTGCCTTCCCTATAGCCACCAATTGCCTTCCCATCCTTATTGCCTTCCCTATAGCCACCAATTGCCTTCCCATCCTAATTTCCTTCCCTAAAGCTGCCAATTGCCTTCCCATCCTTATTGCCTTGCCTATAGCCACCAATTGCCTTCCCATTCTTATTGCCTTTCCTATAGCCTTCAATTACGTTCCCATCCTTATTGCCTTCCCTATAGCTGTCAATTGCCTTCCCATTTTTATTGGCTTCCCTATAGCCGCCAATTGCCTTCCCTATAGCTACCAACTGCCTTCCCATCCTTATTGCCTTCCCTATAGCCACCAACTGCCTTCCCATCCTTATTGTCTTCCCTTTAGCTGGCAATTGCCTTCCCATCCTTATTGCTTTCACTATAGCCGTCAATTGCCTTTCCATTTTTATTGCCTTCCCTGTAGCTGCCAATTGCCTTCCCATCCTAATTGCCTTCCCTATAGCAGCCAATTGCCTTCCCATCCTTATTGCCTTCCCTATAGCCACCAATCGTCCTCTAGTCCTTGTTGCATTCACTATTGCCACCAAGCACCCTTACTGCTTGCTTTTCTGCCACTAAAAACGACATCATTGCTGTCAGTTGTCACTTGTTTCTCACCATCCCTATTTCATGTCATCTTCTCCATTGTTGCTGATCATCCCCTGTTGCTGAGGCCAGCCATGAGCAGGTCTGCACACATCATCCAGCATTCGGTGGTTCGGGTCCACTGTAAAATAATACCATGACCATGAAGTGTGAGTCTGAGTGGGCCCCTGAAGATGCCAGGGGCCCTGGCATTTGCCTGGGTTTGCCCTGTGCTGGCGTCGGCCCTGGCAACATAAATTCTTTTGTTTCCATTGGGTAGGAACACCATGGGTGGGTTCTAAGTTTCCCTTAGTTTGTGGTGAGTGCTCATACCTTCCAACTTTTCAGGGTGGGGAAGAGGGACATTTGTTAAATTAGGCCACACTCACTCATCTTATTGATGGATATGAGATAGGTTCTAACAGTTAAAACAATACAAACACTTTAAATAAGCAAATTAATCATTTATTGATGCAGATTTACATATTGAACCCCAAAGAAGGACAAAGAAAAACAACAAAGGACAGGGGGCAATGACTCAAAAGAGGGACAGTGCCTCCAAATCAGGGACACTTGGGAGGTATGAGTGCTGATGGCAAAAAAGCTCACTTTTAGTCATCCAATTACGGTACAGCAATGGTCCCGCTACTGCAGTGATTGTTTGACTAAGCAGTCAGTCATGCTCTTCACAGCAGCTTCATGCATTGATCTCCCACCAGGAGGCGTGCACGTGGTGCCGAGATGGCGGGTGAGCTAGGAAAAGCAACAGCAGATTGGACGTCTGCTTTCTGTAAGTGACGCATGCATCGGGAAAGAAGGCGAGTTTATGAGCGACCTGGGGAGTTTCACACAGTGGGGCATCCCGATTCCGGATGCCCCGGGGGGAGGGAATCTTATAGATTCCTGGGCTGATCTCCAAAGGTTTTGGTCCACTTTAAAGATACAAAGAGTTAAATTATCTTATGTTCTCCACATACTGGCTATCAGGAGCTGCATCTTCCATTCAGCCTGCTTTATGTTACTCAATAATAGAGATGAGCGAACTTTTGAAAAATTCGATTCGGCTGATTCACCGATTTTTCCGGCAAAATTTGTTTCGGTCCGAATTTATTCGCGACGAATCGCTATTAAAAACGGCTATTTCTGAGCTTCCTAGAGCCTCAATAGGGTTGTAAACGATTCTGCCTTGCTGCAACACGCATAGGATGCGTGCTGGGTTAGTGAAATAATACTGTAAATAATTATGACATGCAGATCAGAGGCATCGCTAATAGAATCGCAGAGCGGCACATTTGCAGAGAGTTGAGGTGGCATCACTATGAGGGGCCCCTATAGTGCCTGAAAAACACACCCTGGAGCTGGCAGCAGCAGGAGGCCAAAAATTAGCTGAATCACACCCTGGAGTTGCAAGCAGCAGCAGCAGGAACCCAAACATAGCTTGAAAGAGACACTGGAGTTGGCTGCAGGAGCCCAAAAATTGGATGAATCACACCCTGGAGTTGAAAGCAGCAGCAGCAGGAGCCCAAACATTGCGTGAAAGAGACACTGGAGTTGGCTGCAGGAGCCCAAAAATTGGATGAATCACACCCTGGAGTTGCCAGCAGCAGTAGCAGCAGCAGCAGGAGCCCAAACATTGCTTTAAAGAGACACTGGAGTTAGCAGCAGGAGCCCAAAAATTGGATGAATCACACCCTGGAGTTGCAAGCAGCAGCAGCAGGAGGCCAAACATAGCTTGAAAGAGACAATGGAGTTGGCTGCAGGAGCCCAAAAATTGGATGAATCACACCCTGGAGTTGCAAGCAGCAGCAGGAGCCCAAACATTGCTTTAAAGAGACACTGGAGTTGGCAGCAGGAGGCCAAAAATTGGATGAATCACACCCTGGAGTTGCAAGCAGCAGCAGCAGCAGGAGCCCAAATTTTGATTTAAAAAGACACTGGAGTTGGCAGCAGGAGGCCAAAAATTGGATGAATCACACCCTGTAGTTGAAAGCAGCAGCAGCAGGAGCCCAGACATTGCGTAAAAGAGACACTGGAGTTGGCTGCAGGAGCCCAAAAATTGGATGAATCACACCCTGGAGTTGCAAGCAGCAGCAGCAGCAGGAGCCCAAACATTGCTTTAAAGAGACACTGGAGTTGGCAGCAGGAGGCCAAGAATTGGATGAATCACACCCTGGAGTTGCAAGCAGCAGCAGCAGCAGGAGCCCAAACATTAGTTTAAAGAGACACTGGAGTTGGCTGCAGGAGCCCAAAAATTGGATGAATCACACCCTGGAGTTGCAAGCAGACACACTGCAATTGGCAGCAGCAGCAGCAACAGGAAGCCCAAAGTTGGCTGAAAGGCACACCCTGAAGTTGGCATTAGCAGGAGCCCAAAAATTGGCCTAAAGACATAAATATGTTTTGCACCATTTGGAAAGTGTAAAACGTGGCACCATGCTGAATTTAGTCGCATGCATCAGCCACTGGTGGGTGGAAATCCTGGCTGATCCATCCCTGATTCATTTTGACAAAGGTGAGTCTCTCCACATTTTTAGTTGACAGATGAGTTCTCCTCGCCGTAACTATGGCCCCCGCCGCACTAAACACCCGCTCAGATGGCACGCTACTAGCCGGGCAGTACAGCTTTTCCAGGGCAAGCTCTGCTAGTTTCGGCCACAAGCCAAGTTTGGCTGCCCAGAAGTCCAGCGGATCCTCGAGGTGTGTTGGCATGGTCATGTCAAGGTATGACATGACCTGCTGGTTGAGGTCCTGCTCAAGGTCTTCCTGCTGCTCATGAGTAGCCTCACTATGCGGGTGTAGAAAGCTACTCTTTAACGACTGAAGACTGAGGCTGCTGCTGATGGAGCTGCTGCTGCTGCTCCTGCCAACCCCCCCAGCAGCCACGGCAGTGGAAGGTGAGCGCAGAGGTCCCCCTGAGTCAGACCTGCGAGAGTATGGACCATGGCGCAGATAGGCATCGGCCAACTGACTACGTAGAATGTCTTTGTAGTAGTTCAGTTTGTCCTCCCTTTCGGCGGGTTTAAAAAATGGAAACAATTCTGGGGTCACTATGCAAGCACGTGAGCATGCTTCCTGCCATTTGCGCAAGTGACTCGGAGGGACTACCTGTCTCCATCTCCAACACTACTGCATGCACGGTGTGTCTGGGTCCTCTGTCTCTCCTTCCTCACAACCCTCTAGCTCCTCTGGCTGCTCCTGCTCCTCCTCTCCTGTCCGCTGACTAGATAAACCAGCCATTTTGCCAAGCCTAAACTGTGCGTCACTGGGCCACTCCTCCTCCTCCTCCAGTTCAGCTCCAATGGGGTTCATGTGGCCGTAAGATGTAGATGCCATGTCTCCAGTGCCCTGACCAGCCATGGTTTCCAACATGTGCTGTAGTACATGAAGCAGTGGAATCACGTCGTTCATCCCGTAATCCTGCCAACTGACAAATAAAGTGGCTTCCTCAAAGGGCCTGAGCAAATGGCAGGTGTCACGTTTGAGCTGCCACTGGTTGACATTGAAGTTACACAGGGGAGTCCCCCTATCCGCTTGGATCATCAGGAAATCCGTGATGGCTTTTCTCTGTTCATATAATCGGTCCAATATGTGAAGGGTGGAATTCCAACGGGTGGAAACATCGCAAATCCGACTATGTTGGGGGCTACCGTTCTGACGCTGTATCTCAAGAAGGGTGTGTTTGGTGGTGTATGAGTGGCTGAAGTGCATGCAAAGTTTCCTTGAAGTTGTTAGGATGTCGTGCAGATGGGGGGAACACTTCAGAAACTGCTTGACAACTAGATTGCAGACGTGAGCCATGCAGGGCGCATGGGTCAGGCTTCCTTGTCGCAGCGCAGACAAAATGTTCTTCCTATTGTCGGTAACCATGATTCCCATTTTAAGTTTTCTTGGAGTAAGCCATGTTTGGATTTCGAGATGAATACATTTAAGCAGTTCCTCCCCTGTGTGACTCAGTTCGCCAAGACAAACCATGTGAAGCACAGCCTGCCCTGCTCACATGGTAGACTGGAGGGGCACTGAGACTTGAGCCTACAGTGGAGGGTGAGGAGATGGCGGAGGATGAGGAGGCCGAGACGCACGGTGTCACAGGCACAACGGCCAGGGAGCGCGGAGGCCGAAGCGGCGTGACCTGTCCAAGTTGCTGCTGCTGCAAAGGGACCACATTCACCCAGTGGGCCGTAAATGACATGTACTGTCCCTGACCGTAGTTACAGCTCCAGACGTCGGCGCTGCCATGTACTTTGCTACACACCGACAGGCTCAAGGACTGGCCCACCTTCTGTTCAACAAAAGAGTGCAGCGCTGGTACTGCCTTCTTGGCAAAGAAATGATGGCTTGGGACTCTCCACCTCGGCTCAGCACAAGCCATCAGTTCTCTGAAAGGTGCAGACTCCACCACCTGAAAAGGGAGCGACTGCAGCACCAGCAACTTGGACAGGAGCACATTCAGCTTCTGCGCCGTAGGATGAGAGACTGCTGTCTCTTGGACATGGCTTCGCTGATGGATTGCTGGCGGGATGCATGACTTGGAGGAGGAGGAGCAGGAGCATCAGGAGGAGCGACAGAGGATGGGTATGACGCACAGCTGCCTTCAGCTGAGGTGCTGGAGCCTTGGCTGGCAGAAATTGGGAGCGGCGGAGCCTCGGTTCTCCCAGGCCGCTTTATGATGACGCATCATATGTTAACGCAGTGCCGTGGTGCCAACATTTGGGCCCTGGCCAGGCTTCACCTTCTGTCTACATATCATGCATGTGGCCATGTTACCCTCCTGCGGATGCTTCAGGATAAACTGCCACACTACCGAGTAGCTACTTTTCCCACCAACAGGCCGCACTGATTCACTGCTACTGTCGCCAACTCCAGGAACCCCTGCTCCACTACCTCCTGATAAGGTAGCCTGCCGTGCAGCAGGTGCTCTACCCCGGCCCCATTTGTCTCCAGGCTTTACAATTGTGCCCCCATGCTGACTGCCAACCATGCTGCTAACACCTTGCTGCCTCAGCTGCTGACTCCGGGGCAACCTGTGCCCCTCTTCTCCTGATGATGACGATTAAGCCCCTTCTGCACCCGGCTCCCAAGTGCGATCGGCTTCTTCATCATCATCATCACCGAGTTGTGGCTGCACGTCACTGATGTTCTCGGTTTCCTCAACAGTGTCTGGCGCAGGAGCTGGAACGCTCGCAATACCCACGACACTCTCCACATCACTATTTGTCTGCCTAGCTAAAGAAGCCACCTCCATTTCTTGGCTGGGCAGTAGCTGCAGACTGTTCTCTATCTGATCGTCCTCCTCACTAAAGAGTGGAGCTGAACCCAAAGCATAGGATACATACGTCGCTGGGGGAGGGAGCGGCATAGGACAAAGGCAATGGGAGGACAGGGACTGCTCTCGGGGCATGCCAACTCAGGGTTGTGTCAGAGGAACCTACCGACCCTAGACTGGGGGTCTCAGATGTAACTTGTGATGATGTGGATGACCGCATTAACCAATCTACCACGGCAGATGCGTTACTGGTGGAGACACGACCGCTAGCAGATACTGGCAGATCAGGTCTCTCACCGTGACTCCTGCTGCCACTCGCCCCTAGTCTGCTGCGACCTCAGCCTGCTGAATCTTGGCCTCTGCCACTCCTCTTTGAACATCCTGGCACTTGTCTGCCTGACATTTTTATGTATTTGAAATGCGCAATAGGTACTTTATAGGTACTTAAAATGTGTTTACTTTAAAAAGCAGAAGCTAAATAAAGTGAGGAACTGCTTCTCTGCACCAGATACTATGAAAATTGGCAATATGGGATACCCTGCGGCCTGGTGTTTTGACAGCAGGGCAAAAAACAATTAAAAATACAATAGCTTAATAAAGCTGAGGCTGAACAAGCTTATTTAGTATAACAGATAGGGTGCAACGTGGTGGTTTGGGATACCGTGCGGCCTGGTGTTTTTACCGCAGGACAAAAACCAATTCAAAATGCAATAGTTTAATAAAGCTGAGGCTGAACAATCTTATTTAGTATAACAGATAGAGTGCAACGTGCAGGTTTGGGATACCCTGCGGCCTGGTGTTTTGACAGCAGGACAAAAACCAATTCAAAATGCAAGAGCTTAATAAAGCTGAGGCTGAACAAGCTTATTTAGTATAACAGATAGGGTGCAACGTGCAGGTTTGGGATACCCTGCGGCCTGGTGTTTTGACAGCAGGACAAAAACCAATTCAAAATGCAAGAGCTTAATAAAGCTGAGGCTGAACAAGCTTATTTAGTATAACAGATAGGGTGCAACGTGCAGGTTTGGGATATCCTGCGGCCTGGTGTTTTGACAGCAGGACAAAAACCAATTCAAAATGCAATAGCTTAATAAAGCTGAGGCTGAACAAGCTTATTTAGTATAACAGATAGGGTGCAACGTGGTGGTTTGGGTTACCGTGCGGCCTGGTGTTTTGACAGCAGGACAAAAACCAATTCAAAATGCAAGAGCTTGATAAAGCTGAGGCTGAACAAGCTTATTTAGTATAACAGATAGGGTGCAACATGCAGGTTTGGGATACCCTGTGGCCTGGTGTTTTGACATCTGAGAGGAGACCCGGGTGCCCCGATGACACCCGGCGGTGACGTCATTAGCCCTGCCCCCGAAGGGGCGGGGCTAAAATCCAAGATGGCGGCCGCCATCGGAAGATGCGACGGAGGGAGGGCTGTTATGCCCCCCTCCAGAAGACAGAAGACCCGGGGGGGTAATCGGAGCCCCCCCCATGAAGAGGAGAGGCGGCGGGAGTCGGCGGGAGCGGACGTGAGTAACTGTCATTTTTTTTTTTTTTTTTTTTTTAACAGGCAATCCGGCGGCTGCTGAAACGGGGGGGGGGGCACCCTATTCCGGGCCCTCCCCTGCAGCCGGAGAAGCCCCGATCAGCGATCGGAGCCCCGCTGGCTGAAGAGGAGACCCGGCCGGACAAAACAAGGGGTCAGGTAAGTGACTTTTTTTTAAACTTTTTTTTGTGGGATTGGGGAATGCCAGGCACGTAAAATTTACGTGGCTGGCACTTAAGTGACGGAGAGGCAACCACGTAAATTTTACGTGGCTGGCATTTAAAGGGTTAAGCTGAGGATGAACAATGATATTTAGTATAACAGATAGGGTGCTATGTGCAGGTTTGGGATACCCTGCGGCCTGATGTTTTTTTTTAAAAGCAGGACAAAAACCAATTCAAAATGCAATAGCTTGATTAAGCTGAGGATGAACAAGGGTATTTAGTATAACAGATAGGGTGCAACGTGCAGGTTTGGGATACCCTGCGGCCTGGTGTTTTGACAGCAGGACAAAAAACAATTCAAAATGCAATAGCTTGATTAAGCTGAGGATGAACAAGGGTATTTAGTTTAACAGATAGGGTGCAACGTGCAGGTTTGGGATACCCTGCGGCCTGGTGTTTTGACAGCAGAACAAAAACCAATTCCAAATGTGATAGCTTGATTAAGCTGAAGATGAACAAGCGTATTTAGTATAACAGATAGGGTGCTACGTGCAGGTTTGGGATATCCTGCGGCCTAGTGTTTTGGCAGCAGATCAAAAACCAATTCAAAATGCAATAGCTTGATTAAGCTGAGGATGAACAAGCGTATTTAGTATAACAGATAGGGTGCTACGTGCAGGTTTGGGATACCCTGTGGCCTGGCGTTTTTTTTTAAAGCAGGACAAAAACCAATTCAAAATGCAATAGCTTGATTAAGCTGAGGATGAACAAGGGTATTTAGTATAACAGATAGGGTGCTACGTGCAGGTTTGGGATACCCTGCGGCCTGGTGTTTTGACAGCAGGACAAAATCCAATTCAAAATGCGATAGCTTGATTAGTCTGAAGATGAACAAGCCTATTTAGTATAACAGATAGGGTGCTACGTGCAGGTTTGGGATATTCTGTGGCCTAGTGTTTTGGCAGCAGACCAAAAACCAATTAAAAATGCAATAGCTTGATTAAGCTGAGGATGAACTAGGGTATTTAGTATAACAGGGTGCTACATGCAGGTTTGGGATACCTTGCGGCCTGGTGTTTTTTTTTTAAAGCAGGACAAAAACCAATTCAAAATGCAATAGCTTAATTAAAATGAGGCTGAACAACGCTTACTTAGTATAACAGATAGGGTGACATGTGCTGGTTTGGGATGCCCATGTGGGCTGGTGTATTTATAGCAGACAAAACCCAATTCAAAATGCAATAGCTTAATTAAAATGAGGCTGAACAACGCTTATTTAGTATAACAGATAGGGTGACATGTGCTGGTTTGGGATGCCCATGTGGGCTGGTGTATTTAAAGCAGACAAAAACCAATTCAAAATGCAATAGCTTAATTAAAATGAGGCTGAACAACGCTTATTTAGTATAACAGATAGGGTGACATGTGCAGGTTTGGGATGCCCATGTGGGCTGGTGTATTTAAAGTAGACAAAGCCCAAATCAAAATGCAATAGCTTAATTAAAATGAGGCTGAACAACGCTTATTTAGTATAACAGATAGGGTGACATGTGCTGGTTTGGGATGCCCATGTGGGCTGGTGTATTTAAAGCAGACAAAACCCAATTAAAAATGCAATTGCTTAATTAACCCTTTAAACGCCAGCCACGTAAATTTTACGTGGCTGCCTCTCCAACAGTTAAACGCCAGCCACGTAAAATTTACGTGCCTGACTTTCCCCAGTAAAAAAAAAAAAAGTAAAAATAAAAGACACTTACCTGACCCCTCGTTCGATCCGGTCGGGTCTCCTCTTTAGCCAGAGGGGCTCCGATCGCCCATCGGGGCTCCTCCGGCTGCAGGGGAGGGCCCGGAACAGGGTGCCCCCCCCCCCCGTTTCAGCAGCCGCCCGGTTTACTGTAAAAAAAAGCCGGCTCCCGCAGGCTCTCCTCTTCACGGGGGGGGGCTCCGATCCCCCCCCCCCCGCTCTTCTGTCTTCTGGAGGGGGCATAACAGCCCTCCTCCCTTGCCTCTTCCGATGGCGGCCGCCATCTTGGTGACGTCACGGGGCGGGGCCAGATGACGTCACCGCCGGGTGTCATCGGGGCACCCGGCAGTTCGTTTCTCAGATGCCGGTGATGGCTGAGCGGGGAAGGAGGGAGGTAGGCGATCCTCTGATCGCCTGCCTCCCTCCTTCTCTGCCCAGCCATCACTGACATATGATCGCCGCGGGACACAGGAAATGAAGATCGGAGGTGAGTAAAGTAAAAAAAGTTTTTTTTTTTTTTAATAAAGTCATTTAAAAAAAAGTGTGTGTCTTTTTTTTTTACTTTAACCCTTTGTGAACTGGTAAGGGGTCCATGTGACCCCTTATACCAGTTCACAGGGCTCGGGGGTCTGGCAAGTCACCTGCGCTAGCGGGTGGCTTGCCATTAACCCCCGGCACCCCCATTACCTGCCTCCCCAAAGGCCAGGGGGGGGCAGAAGAGCCCGGGCCCACATGGGCTATGTGGGCTCGTAGGCTGCAGGGTGGGGGGGCCACCAAAGCTGGCCCCCCCACTCTGTGCCTACAAGCCCCCATAGCTGGTCCCGGGCTGGTTACTGTGGGTAAGGGGGACCCCACGTCAATTTTTTTTTTGATTTTTAAGGGTTTTTAACCCTTAAAAATAAAAATAAAAATGGGGTCCGCCCCCCCTGGGAGGGGGGACCCTATGTCATTTTTTTTTTTTTATTAACTCTTTGTGTTCTGTCATCCAGCAGCTATAAAAGGCTTCTAGCAAGTGAGCAGAAGCCAGTGATCGCCGAGGGACAGAGGGCTCCAGGATGGATGGGAGGTGAGTACAGTGTAAAAAAAAAAAAAAAAAAATTAATAAAATATTTTTTCTCTTTTGTGTGTCTGTGTCATTTTTTACTTTTAACCTCTTGTGAACTGGTAAGGGGTCCATGACCCCTATACCAGTTCACAAGGCTGGGGGGATGGCAAGCCACCTGCGCTAGCGGGTGGCTTGCCATTAACCCCCGGCACCCCCATTACCTGCCTCCCCAAAGGCCAGGGGGGGGCAGAAGAGCCCGGGCCCACATGGGCTATGTGGGCTCGTAGGCTGCAGGGTGGGGGGGCCACAAAAGCTGGCCCCCCCACTCTGTGCCTACAAGCCCCCATAGCTGGTCCCGGGCTGGTTACTGTGGGTAAGGGGGACCCCACGTCATTTTTTTTTTTGATTTTTAAGGGTTTTTAACCCTTAAAAATCAAAAAAAAAATGGGGTCCGCCCCCCCTGGGAGGGGGGACCCTATGTCATTTTTTTTTTTTTATTAACTCTTTGTGTTCTGTCATCCAGCAGCTATAAAAGGCTTCTAGCAAGTGAGCAGAAGCCAGTGATCGCCGAGGGACAGAGGGCTCCAGGATGGATGGGAGGTGAGTACAGTGTAAAAAAAAAAAAAAAAAAATTAATAAAATATTTTTTCTCTTTTGTGTGTCTGTGTCATTTTTTACTTTTAACCTCTTGTGAACTGGTAAGGGGTCCATGACCCCTATACCAGTTCACAAGGCTGGGGGGATGGCAAGCCACCTGCGCTAGCGGGTGGCTTGCCATTAACCCCCGGCACCCCCATTACCTGCCTCCCCAAAGGCCAGGGGGGGGCAGAAGAGCCCGGGCCCACATGGGCTATGTGGGCTCGTAGGCTGCAGGGTGGGGGGGCCACAAAAGCTGGCCCCCCCACTCTGTGCCTACAAGCCCCCATAGCTGGTCCCGGGCTGGTTACTGTGGGTAAGGGGGACCCCACGTCATTTTTTTTTTTGATTTTTAAGGGTTTTTAACCCTTAAAAATCAAAAAAAAAAATGGGGTCTCCCTCCCCTGGGAGGGGGGACCCTATGTCATTTTTTTTCTCGATTTAACCCTTTGTAGTGTGGATGGTTTTTGTGTTTTTTTTTGTGAATGTTATAAAATACTTGTTTCAGTTAGGGGGGGTCTCCTGGGCAGGAACGGGGGGCTACCGATAAATATGTGGTACCGTTCTAATCGGTAGAAATGGGGCTTTCACATGCAATATGATTTTCCTTAATAAAATACATTTTTTATTTAAAATAAAGGAGTCAATTTTCTAAAAAAAAAATTTTTTTTTTTTTTTTTTTTTTTCACTTAATAATATTGTAAAAAAAAAAAAAAAAAATTACAAACAACACATTTCATGTTAAAGTCTAAACTCTGCTGCAAAAAAAAAATATATAATTTTTCTGAAAGTTCCAGCAAAAATGGCGCAAAACATGTCGCAAAACATGACGCAAAATGGGGAAAAATGGCCTGTCAACAGAGGGTGACAAAATCTCAAGTAGGCTGGCAATTAAAAGGGTTAATAGTACCTATGCATGTTGGGTATTGTTCTGTTCGGGGGACCTTGCGCTTTCAGACTTAGCTTGTTTTTTCTGGTTTGCATATTTATATTTTAGGAAAAGGTGTTTTTTATTCAGCTTTTTTATAAATTTTTTAGGGAAACCCTGCGCAACCAAAGAATTCTTTGAGGAATTAATTCCAGAAAGATGAGCCCACTACAGCAAGCTGGGTACCCTTAGAAAGCTTAACGTGTGTACTTTCAGGGAATATATGGTTTATGGGGGATATTCCAAATGTAAAGGGTTGTTTTGGTTGAAAAATCGCAAGGTGCGCACTTTGTCTGCAGAGCTGAAATTTTCAAGTAAAATTACCGTTACGCACATGCTTTACTTTGGGGTGTTTGGCAACTCTTCCCTTGACAGAACCTATGCATGTTGGGTATTGTTCTGTTCGGGAGATGTTGCTTTTTCAGATTAAACTTGATTTTTCTTGTTTGTATATAGTTTTTTTAGGAAAATGTGGCTTTGATTCTGCTTTTTTATCCTTTTTTTAGGGAAACTCTTTGCAACCAAAGATTACGTTGAGGGATTACTTCCAGAAAACTATGGCCACATCCACAAGCCTGGTACGCCTAGAAAGCCTGAGGTGTGTACTTCCAGAGAATATATAGTTTGTTGGGGGTATTTTAAATGTAAAGGGTTGTTTTTCTGGAAAAACCGCAAGGTGCGCATATTGCATAGCATAGTTGTATTTTATCTGAAAATCTCCTAAAGCGCTGTTTCAGTTTGGGGGAGTCTCCTGGGCAGGAAAGGGTGTCTACCTATACATATGTGGTACCGCTGTAACCGGGAGAAATTGGGATTTCACACGCAATAAGATTTTATTGACAAACTTACATTTTTTATTCGAAAAAAAACTACAATATGTAAAAATTTTTTTTTTTTTTTTTTTTTTGCACATATTTCACCCAAAAATATTAAGAATACACCTAACAAATGACAAACAAGACATTTCATGTTAAAGCCCAGACTCTGCTGAAAAAAACAATATATCATTTTCCTGGGAAATCCCTGGAAATCCCCTCAAAAATCACAGTTGAACAAGGGGAGCGCAAAATAGTGCAAAATGGTCTGGCAACAAAGGGTGACAAAATCTCAAGGTAGGCTGGCGGTTAAAGGGTTAAAATGAGGCTGAACAACGCTTATTTAGTATAACAGATAGGGTGACGTGCTGGTTTGGGATGCCCATATGGGCTGGTGTATTTAAACCAGACAAAAAAATATTAAAACTAATCCAGTTATGAGAAATGCTTGTGTGTAACAGATAGGGTTAAATATGCCACTGCATAGATAGGATGCACAGTGGCAAGGCAGGTTTACAGCACAAAGAACTGAAATTGAATTGAAAACTAATTCCCTGTCACTTCAATGCTGTCCCTGCCTGGATCGTTCCGGTTTTTCCCTATATTTCACTATCTTTCCCTGGCTCTGTCTACCTCTCTGTCGGTCTCTCTGACTCTCCCTACCTATCTCTAACTCTGTCCCTGTCTGTAACCAGCTCTGCTCTGGTTGCAATACAATGCTGAACTGCGCACAAGGAAAATGGCTGCTGGTTTATATAGCACGGTGACGTCACCGGGCTTCCTGGCTGCTGATAGGCTGCATGTGACTTTCCCATGATACCTTGCCCCAGGGAATATGTCCAGACATGTGCTTCCACCATTTTAGAATGCCTGTAATTGAAATAAATGGAGTTTAAAGGAAAACTTCGATCGATCGAATCGCGGGGAAATTTGGATTCGTTCAGAATCAAATTTTTCCTGAAATTCGGAACAAATTCGCGTTCGTCCGGATCCATTCACTCATCTCTACTCAATAACCCCCAGTAAACTCTGTCACCTCTGCAGAGCCTCCTCAGAAGCGCATGATGGTTCATACATGTTTGTTTCAATGAGAGAGTTAGAAGTAAATTCCTTTCAAGAAACCCTAAAAAATTCTGACAGCCAGCATGTGGCAAGCAGAAAGCAGGCTACTTTAAATTGGACCCAAAACCAGGATTTGCACTATTCCAGGTTTTGAACCATCACTCCGGTTTGGGGAGCCCCACTGTGTGGAACCTCGCTGCTGGCCCAGGAAACCTACCTGTCTTCAGTCCGCCGGTGCATGCACGGCCGCTCACCCAATGAGCTCCTCCGGCCGCACATATTAATGTGCAGCCGGAGAAGCTGAATGGAATCCCCATCCCCACACATTGTCGGTCCACGCACAGCTGAGAAGGCATGTGAGTGATGCCGGTGCCATCCGCACATTGCACCTTGGGCTCAGCAGAAAGGTAAGCATAGCGGGGGACTGGGGGGGTTTCACACAGCAGGACATCCCAGTTCGGGGAGGGAACAGCCAGCCCTGGAGTCTCATATACTCCAAGGCCAGTTTTGTCCACTTTAACCCATTGCTTTAAGGTGATTTAACAGAACACTCACTTTGTGCAGGTGTGTGAATGCCAAGTGCACTTATAAGTATTGATGATTCAGAGCGGGGAAAATCCAGATTCGGAAGCCCTCCCATCTGGCATGTGGTACTCCAGATACAATAGCATAACACCTAAATTTTGAGTTCGGGAAAGAGGGACAATTGTTACATTAGGCCACGCCCCCTCATTGGTTGATGAATAGGAGATAGGATGTAACAGTTACAACAATATAAACTCGTCTGCATCTGTAGTGAGGGGGCGCACGTCTCCCTTCCTTATTCCTTGTTGCCCCACCAATCTAATGCCGGCCCACTGGGGCAGGGAGGCTTTTATACCACAGAGGAGGAACCCCTGTGAAACCCACCCATGGGAATATTGACATCACTGGAGGGGAGGGACATGAAACGAGATTCCTCCAGGTCACAGCATGCGTTACCAAGTGCTGAACCTTTCCTAAGAGAGGTTCAACCTGAAAAGGGTGGTTCCATCTCTTGAGCCTACCTGGCCAGCTCACCAGGCATGGGGCCATGCATCTGAAATTCATGACAAAACATCAGCCCATATGCACTTTAGCACTAATCCAGTACTCCACCAGGCAGGGTGGACAGGGCGCAAGGGGAGAATTCCCATTGGGCCACACTCCTTTTGAGCTGAATAGGTTTGAGAGATCTTCCAGCACCCAGCCCACCCTTACCCACAACTTGTGTTTAAATTCACTTATTTATCTTTTAACACCCTCTTCCTCTCCCTGCTTTTGAAGTCTCTCCCCAACCCCTCTCCCCACACCCAGACACACTTTACTCCCCAGCCAGGACAACCCAGCCCATGTCCTGCCTCTGGAATGCTATAGCCTTAACATAACAGCTTAGGGGGGGCATGTGCATTTCTGCCACAGTATCTGTCTCTAAATTTCTTAAAGCTTGGTTACTGTCTACTCCTGTCCACGATCTTCTGTACCTGTAATGTTAAAGCCTCAGCTGACATGTGCCCCCATTGACCTTCTGGGAAGCGAATTAGGTGCCAGGGCTCAGCAGATCAGGGACTGGTCATGAGCTGGCCTGGGCCAGTACAACCCCTGGGTTACTTTTGGCCCCAATCCATTCTTGCCACAAAGGATGCCCCCCAAAAAAGATGTCCCTGGATGACAGAGTGACACCAGTGAGGTCTGAGGAAACATCTTTCCAGGGTTTAGAAAGGAAGCTTTCTACTTTTACAAAGCCCCATGCAGCTTTTATTTTTAATGAAAAAACCTTGTGGGGATTTACTTTTAAAACTACATTTTAAAGAGGAACATAGGACCAAAAATAAAAAGTGACCTATCCTCCCTCCCCCCCCCCCCCCCCCCCCAAATCGGCTGCCTGCTGTGGCGACATTCGGCTGCTTCGGGCCCCGATAATGACGAGAAATGACGGCACGTGCTCTTCAAAGTTCTGCGCCGCTCAGCAAAGTCTCGCGAGATTTCGGGTAGCTCCATTGCATCCCATGGATGCACTGCGCAGGCGCGAGATCGGGGGCCGCGGGCAGTGCCTGATGGGATGCAAGATGGCGCCACACGTTGGAAGGTCGTCTGAAATCCGATGGGGCCCAGAAGATGGATCCCCCGGATAGGTGAGTAAATAGTGCCCAAAGGTAAAACCGGAGGGGGGGTTGGGGAGGTTTCAACCTCCCTCGATGTTCCTCTTTAAGCCTGCCTAGAACTGGTGTAAAATACATTATTAGGGGGGTTTTTCACCCCCCCCCTTTGATCTGACCTTGTATGAGTTGCTAGAATGTTTTCTACAATTCAAGATCCAACCTGAATATTTAATGGTCATCCATGCTCTCCAAATCTGATCTGCCTGTTCTTGTCACAATGGACATAGCGCATGGAAAGCCCTATAAGCGCTTTTCTGTCTTTTTAAAGAACATGCAGGCAATGTGCATCCCAATATAGGATGCTTACAGTGGCGTGACTAAATGTCAGGGGGCCCTGGTGTGAAAATTAAATGGAGCCCTCAAGGCTCATACAGTAAACATTTTTCTGTATTTTAACTCAGTAGTATAAAGCTAGACAACTAAAGAATAAAACAGCGCATGATGTTTCTTTATCTAAATGATGCCAAGTAAGCACAAATATGAATAAAAAAGGTGGAGGAGCAAAAATGATGGGGCCCCTCTGATCTTCTGGGCACCCCCTCATGTTATGCCCCTGGATGCTTAGCTGGTGGGTAATGTGGCAGCCCTAGAACCTGCAGTTACTTTGGCTGGAGTTGCCCTTTATAGTTCAGCTTGCCTCCCTTCATCTACATTTCAGTGCTTTGTGGAATTTTATGACCAAGCTACTGGTGTAAGTTTTCCTTTATCTCTATTGACTTCCTGCAGCTTTTATGCTCCGGTCACAAACACAAGTGCTATCCTATTTCATGTCGGTTTTAATCTTTTACGTTTTAAAAGGCTGTTCAGTAACAGCAATTATATAAGCTGTTCACACATTAGAGATGACAATCTTAGCAAAGAAATGCCGCTTTCCCGAATAATATATCTAGAGCAGGCGGACTTTGACTTTCTGTGTATTGTCTGCATTCAGGCTCAGCACAAGATTACCTTCATATATACATATATATACCTGAAACACAACACTCCAGTGAAGTCATTGTTACACAATGCTTTGAAAGATTGTGCTGTGATAAGTGCTGAATTGAAAATAAAGTAACCTATATGGTAAGAAAAGAACAGATCAACAGGTAGAGTGCCTGTAACAAAGATTCACACCCTATAGAAATTGTTTTGTCATTTGAGGAAGGTTATGTGGTCAGAGGCATAACTTAAAGTGACCAGGCTGTGGTGCAGACATTACATTTAGGCTTGTTATGGCTCATACCTCTTTAACAATATTGGCTACTGTTAGACTACTTAAAGGGATTGTCTAGGTAAAAACAAAAAACGTCTATACTCACCTTTTGTCCCCTGCAACTTCTCTTTACAGATCCCATGTTCCCCTGCAGCTCCTCTGTGCAGTGCTGACATCTTTATGCTTACCGATGGCGGGAAGCCAGCAATTACATCTTCCAGCAGCCTGCATGGTGGCGTCCATGGAGCTTTCACCGCTCCTTCTTTATTCATTGCATTGGAGAGAGTGTGTCAAGGTGGGTTCGACATACCTCCACCATTGCAATTGTTGGAATAGGCGCTAGGGGGCACACAGCTGCAGAGAAGCCAGGTATGCGCCATCAGCAGAGATTGCGTCGCGGGACCCCTGCCAGGATCAGTTAAAGCGGACCTTCACCCTGAATAAGAGCATATCTTATATGATTCCCCCACCCTGTACATAGAGATTGCCCACATTAAAAATCATCCTGCCTGCATCTACTGCATGTTATGAGCCTTTAAACATCCAAGATGGCGGCTTAAAATATATAAGATTTAGATGCTGGGGAATAGTTTTTTAAGGGTTTGGGCTTTTCATTAAATCATGCTGAAGGTCCAATTTAAGATCACCGGCGCCCTGGTGGTTTTACACATTCGAGGCACCCGATATAGTATGGCCCGGGGGCAGGCTAGCGGCCGGTCCTGGAATCTTTTAGATTCCAGGATGGCTGCAGGGGTAATTGGTCCAGTTTAAAGGGCAGTTGTTACAATGTTCTTTGTAATTCATTTACACAAACTTCACAGATCCGATTTCACTATGACATTAATAAATCTAAGGTGGTAATCCAAGAAATTTAGGAAAGCTAACAGATTTATTTTGTGCATTTAGTTTGGAAAGCTATTCACATGCATCACAGTGCAAATCATGAGAACAAAGCTGCTCCAGGCTAAATCATTAGGGTGAGCACATGGGCTGGGGTTGCTTGGATGGGGGGAAAAAGTGGTAAAGGGGATGGGGGAGGCAGGGATTGGATAGGAGTGTTAGTGAAGATAGAAGCCCAGACTGCCCCAAAGCAGTGGGTCCCCCTGGGCATCTGCCCTGGTCTCCCTATTGCCTCCCCATGGCCAGTCCACCCCTGCTGGTGGATATGCTGAGGACTGGCGACCTTAAGTTAATGATTTACTCCCTTTATGGTCTCCCTATTGCCTCCCCATGGCCAGTCCAACCCTGCTGGTAGATATGCTGAGGACTGGTAACATAGTAACATAGTATGTAAGGCTGAATATAGACTTTAGTCCATCCAGTTCAGCCTGTTTTACTCCTTCCAGTGGTCTAGTAACCATAGCTGGAAATGTTATTACATGCCAGGAAGGCATCAAGGCCACTTTTGAACGTTTTTACTGTATCCATCATTACTACCTCCTCTGGCAGCGAGTTCCATAGTCTCACTGCTCTTACAGAGAAGAATGCCCTCCTATATCGGTGGAGAAAGCACCTTTCCTCTAACCTTAGTGGATGCCCCCGGGTTATGGTTACACTCCGGGGTATAAATAGATTGTGGGACAGATCCTTGTATTGACCCCGAATATATTTATACATAGTTATTAGATCACCCCTCAATCGTCTTTTTTCTAGACCAAATAAGCCTAACTTGGACAATCTTTCCGGGTACTCTAGCCCCCGCACTCCTTTTATTAACTTTGTTGCCCTTCTTTGAACGCGCTCCAGTTCTGATATGTCCTTCTTAAGCACAGGTGCCCAGAACTGTACACGATATTCCATATGGGGTCTGACCAGTGACTTGTACAGGGGTAAAATGATGCTCTGGTCATGAGCACCTATGCCCCTCCTGATGCACCCCATGATCCTATTTGCCTTGGCAGCAGCTGCCTGGCATTGATTACTACAGTTGAGCTTATTGTCAACTAAAACCCCTAGGTCCTTTTCCATTGTTGTTTTACCAAGTGTTTCTTTATTTAATGTGTAATCATGACACAGATTTCTCCTTCCCATGTGCATAACCTTACATTTATCTGTGATAACTTCATTTGCCATTTAACTGCCCATGGTGACCTCGAGTAAATGATTTACTCCCTTTATGGTCTCCCTATTGCCTCCCAATGGCCAGTCCACCCCTGCTAGTGGATATGCTGAGGACTGGTGACCTTAAGTAAATGATTTACTCCCTTTCTGGTCTCCCTATTGCCTCCCCATGGCCAGTCCACCCCTGCTGTTGGATATGCTGAGGACTGGTGACCTCGAGTAAATGATTTACTCCCTTTATGGTCTCCCAATTGCCTCCCCATTGCCAGTCCACCCCTGCTGGTGGATATGCTGAGGACTGGTGACCTTGAGTAAATGATTTACTCCCTTTATGGTCTCCCTATTGCCTCCCCATGGCCAGTCCAACCCTGCTGGTAGATATTTGGGTTGATTCAAAGAAACATGTAACAGCTTGGATTTGGCTCACGATCATCCTATTTTTCACGTCCGCTCGTGCGTTCGTATGAACTTGCGAGTGATTCAATAAGCAAATACGTTTCTATCCTAAAATATACGTCCGTTCGTATGATATCTCCCGAACTTGCCTCAGTCAGTTGGCAATCGTAAAAATCACGTTCATGTGCTCACCTGTTGCGGCGGCAGCCTGTTTTTTCGGCTGCTTCCATCGTCAAGCTCTTCCAATTACTTGCATTTGCCTCTGGTTTTCATTGGTTTTTGGCCTCTTAGATTCGTGCGTTCGTATGTTTATAAGATCTTGCGCATGCGCACCCTCAACCAGAAACTTACCTAAACCCCGTAGCGGCTGCATCCAACTTCATTTCTCGGTCCCTCAAACTTACCTAAACCCTTTAGCGGCTGCATCCAACTTCATTTCTCGGTCCCTCAAACTTACCTAAACCCTTTAGCGCTTGCATCCAACTTCATTTCTCGGTCCCTCAAACTTACCTAAACCCTTTAGCGCTTGCATCCAACTTCATTTCTCGGTCCCTCAAACTTACCTAAACCCTTTAGCGCTTGCATCCAACTTCATTTCTCGGTCCCTCAAACTTACCTAAACCCCGTAGCGGCTGCATCCAACTTCATTTCTCGGTCCCTCAAACTTACCTAAACCCTTTAGCGCTTGCATCCAACTTCATTTCTCGGTCCCTCAAACTTACCTAAACCCTTTAGCGCTTGCATCCAACTTCATTTCTCGGTCCCTCAAACTTACCTAAACCCTTTAGCGCTTGCATCCAACTTCATTTCTCGGTCCCTCAAACTTACCTAAACCCCGTAGCGGCTGCATCCAACTTCATTTCTCGGTCCCTCAAACTTACCTAAACCCTTTAGCGCTTGCATCCAACTTCATTTCTCGGTCCCTCAAACTTACCTAAACCCTTTAGCGCTTGCATCCAACTTCATTTCTCGGTCCCTCAAACTTACCTAAACCCCGTAGCGGCTGCATCCAACTTCATTTCTCGGTCCCTCAAACTTACCTAAACCCCGTAGCGGCTGCATCCAACTTCATTTCTCGGTCCCTCAAACTTACCTAAACCCTTTAGCGCTTGCATCCAACTTCATTTCTCGGTCCCTCAAACTTACCTAAACCCTTTAGCGCTTGCATCCAACTTCATTTCTCGGTCCCTCAAACTTACCTAAACCCTTTAGCGCTTGCATCCAACTTCATTTCTCGGTCCCTCAAACTTACCTAAACCCCGTAGCGACTGCATCCAACTTCATTTCTCGGTCCCTCAAACTTACCTAAACCCTTTAGCGCTTGCATCCAACTTCATTTCTCGGTCCCTCAAACTTACCTAAACCCTTTAGCGCTTGCATCCAACTTCATTTCTCGGTCCCTCAAACTTACCTAAACCCCGTAGCGGCTGCATCCAACTTCATTTCTCGGTCCCTCAAACTTACCTAAACCCTTTAGCGCTTGCATCCAACTTCATTTCTCGGTCCCTCAAACTTACCTAAACCCCGTAGCGGCTGCATCCCACTTCATTTCTCGGTCCCTCAAACTTACCTAAACCCCGTAGCGGCTGCATCCAACTTCATTTCTCGGTCCATAAAACGTAAGAAAATCACATAATTTACATATGTCTATCCCCTCGATTCAAAGAGCAAAAGTTAAGTGATTTCGTATCGAGAATCGTAAGTTTGGGTGGGTGTTTGTCATTTTTTCTTGTTTTTTTGGCCATTTCGTATTCGCACGATCGTTCGCGCATAGACGTATATGAACATACGCATTTCGTACGAGAATCGTATAATTTGCGTTAGTTCGTGTGTTTTTCCCGTCCAAATCGTATTATTTGCGTCCGATCCTATTTTTTACGTCCTTC
The DNA here is from genome assembly GCA_027917425.1 of Gastrophryne carolinensis. Taxonomy (NCBI): domain Eukaryota; kingdom Metazoa; phylum Chordata; class Amphibia; order Anura; family Microhylidae; genus Gastrophryne; species Gastrophryne carolinensis. Next base: position 402,641,919 of record CM051237.1, read on the forward strand.
ACATGGGCTTGCGCCCAATTCAGAGAGGTGATTGCTAATTGTTTTGAAGCCCATTAAAGAGCTGCTTTACGAAATGTTTGCCGGCAGCTATTTGGCCTCGGGAGTAGGATGGAGCGGAGCGAGTTTGTGGCACATCAAGGGCTTATGCTTTTTGGCATTGAGTTGATCGAGATGTCTGAGAGCAGATTGCCCCTGCGTCGTCGCATGAACATCGATAGCATGAATGATGTTGAGCTGTTCGAGCTGACCAGGCTTAATCGCGCTTCCCTCCATAAATTATATAGTGAGCTGCGGCCATGGTTAGCCCGCACCACAAGGAAGGGGCATGCAATTTCAGGTATGACCAAGATGCTTGGCTGCCTGCAATTTTTGGCGAACGGCTCGTTCCAGAGGCTGGGTGCCCTCTCTGTGGGGATGTCACAGCCTACGCTGAGCCGCGCACTGTCTAAATTTTTGGAAGGCATGGCTGCCATAACTCAAAAATATATTTATTTTCCAGATGATATGGCAGCCAGAAACGCCATTAAGCTTGGGTTTTATAATGTGGCCGACATGCCCAACGTTATTGGTGCAATTGACTGCACACATGTGGCACTCGTACCTAGGGCAGCCGACGAGTATATATATAGGTATTGAGATTGGTTATTATGTTGCCCAACGTGTCATGTAACCTGTTTTCCTTTGCGGCAGCATATTTGTTTATCCCTCATTTGTGTAGCTGCTTTATCTCGGCTTTTCATTAGTCTTTCCCAATAGAGTGCAGACATGTTTTGTGGTTAATTTATTAGTTTGGGTCAAATATCAATTACCCTTTTTGTATGTTTTTTCCTTAAGGAATCGTAAAATGGGACACTCACTTAATGTCCAGGCCGTGGTTGGTCCGGATATGCGGTTTATGAGTGTCCTTGCCGGCTACCCCGGATCGTCCCACGACTCCTATATCCTCCGGCGATCTGGGTTGTTTCGGAGATTTGAGGCAGGTGAATTTTCGGGGGCATGGCTGCTTGGTAAGTGTGTCCTATTTGTGTGTTATTAAATGTGGCATTAATCTTGTATTTGTTGATATGTTTGTTTTGGTAAACTTTACAGAAGCGTCCAACTGCCTTTTTCTTGGCTCATATATTAGGAACTTACCCAAAAAATCCTTGTCTCGCTGTGGCCTTCAGAATGTTTTCCCTTTAGTTAGGATGTCTGTAAGTTCCTTGTGCCTAAATATATTGGTTTGGAGTTTATACCCAAGGATCTTGGACCTTTGGCTCCTTTTGTACTATTGGTCTTTAAATGTCAAAGTGGACTTAAACTGCATACATTGTAGTTTCCAGTGAAATGTGGATAGGGATCTTTGACCTTTGGCTCCTTTTGTACTATTGGTCTTTAAATGTCAAAGTGGACTTAAACTGCATACATTGTAGTTTCCTGTGAAATGTGGATAGGGATCTTTGACATTTGGCTCCTTTGGTACTATTGGTCGTTAAATGTCAAAGTGGACTTAAACTGCATACATTGTAGTTTCCAGAGAAATGTGGATAGGCCCTCAGCAGCATCCTAATTGTAACATGTCTGAAAACTACAAATATATGTAAAATACAAATACCCTTGGCCGTGCAGATGTTTGTTAATTAATTGGTATATAGAAGGGCCATTTTTATTTAGGTTATACCTTAGTGCAATTTTTGGGGGCCCTAATGTGCCCTGTTTTTTTTTGGGAACACTTTACCTTACATCATTATGATATCTGTGAAATTTTTGGTGTTGGTTGTGTTGCCTTTTTAATTTTGATTACATTTAATTCTCTGTTTAAGGTGATTCCGGGTACCCACTTCTACCCTGGCTCATGACGCCTGTGCTGCGGCCCCAGGATGCCTCTCAGGAAGCGTATAACCGTGCGCATCGCAAGACCCGGGCTGTTGTGGAGAGGGCCTTTGGTCTGCTGAAGACACGTTTTCGTTGCCTTGACCATACTGGGGGGGCCCTGCAATATGATCCCAAGAAAGTGATCGACATTATAATGGCATGTGCTGTTTTGCACAATTTTGCCATCATGGAACGTGTCCCACGTTATGTGGACAGCCTGCCCTCTTCAGCCGTCGAGGATGAAGTCGAGAATTTTGAGGGGCCCCCCAGTGAGTCTGGCCAATCTGTTCGAGCCAACCTGATCAGCCAGCATTTTAGTTAACTTTTTTCCCTGTCTCACCATTCTGTATGTCTGTGTTATCCTTTTTGTTACATATGTTGTTTTGCCGTAATGTGGCATTACCTCTAAGTAAAACATTTAGACCTTAATTGTTGCCTAATGTATTTCATGTAGTTTCCTTAGCTTTAGCTTTGCATTGTTACACCTCTTCAAACCAAAATTATCTGTTTTAGCCCAAGCTGTTAAAAATGTCTTCCCACTAAAAACGCCACAAGTATTGTAAGTGAATTTTTTGTTTTACTTTGAAAATGAAAAATTATAGTGGTTAACAGAAATCAGTCCACATACATCTGTGGTAACAAATGGATAACATTAAAAAAAATAATCGAGCACATCTACACCTGGAAGTGAGTGGCACAACCAAACAAGGACACCCAGTCCAAAGGCCAGCCTAGTCCAGTCATTAATATTGCCTGTGCCCAGGGATATTTGGGCATGGCCATAATGTCACACAAACATGTCTGCAAACAGGAGGAGCACCAACCAAATACATAGGTAAAGCCATAAGTGGCCAGATAAACTCCACATAGACCTATGGCATTGGCTAGTGGCCTTAAGCATTACTCTAAGGAGCTATATGGGAGCAAATACAAAACACAACCTGCCAGAGCAACACAAAATGGATTGTTTGAAACCTCAAAGGACAAGTAAATACAGTGGGGGTTAAGAGAAAAGATGTCCCACACACCCATGGCTTAATAGGGTGGCTGCCCATAATACCCAGGTGGAGGTCCAGGTGGAGGTCCATGGGAATGGGACCTAGCCTGGGCCATGGCAGCATTGTGAATTTGAAACTGCTCCACAATGTTTCTCTGCATATTGGTCATCTCAGTCATGGCTGACTGGATGCCATTACTTGCATTGGCCACGTTGCTGTTGAGGGTACGCAACTCCGCGAGGATGCCCTGTAGACTGGTATGGATGTTCACCATGTCGGCATGCCTTTGCTCACGCTCTGTAACGAGCTGGGCGTCATAAGAGTCCCTTTGTTGGGTCCATAATTGAAGCAGGGCACTCTGCCTCCCCTGGGAAATTGTGGGGCGGCGTAATGGCGTCCGCCGCACAATTACCCTGGCTCTTGGGCGGGCCCTGCCGCGTGGTGTCGTACCCTCAACAGCAACCGGCCTGCTTTGCAAATCCTCAGCAGCAGAGTGAACACTGGGGACTGTAGTGTCAGTCTCCCCATGTGCAAGCACAATGGATGGAGATTCACTCTGCTGCTGAGGATTGGCCAGAGAAACATTATGGAGCAGTTCCAAATTGGGACCCAGGGGGAGTTCATCCGACGTGCCCTGTACGGAGACATCATCATCTTCCTCCATGTCCTGGATCTCTTCCATGAGTGTGCGGGTCTGTAGGGACATATCAAAAAAAAAAGGCTAAGTTTGCGTCCAAATTTTGGATTTCAACAGTTTAACACATTCTTAAGCACTTGTTAGTATTTATGCTACTAAATTAACTTACCGAAAATCTCTGATCTGGGCTCCTATGCTGTACGGACCTGGTAGGCATAACCAAACTGGGGGGTGAGTTTACCCTTGCTGAGGGATCATGCTGGGCTGAAGAAGAGAAAAACAAACCACGTAAACACACACACATAACCTTTTTTAGGATAGGTAATCAAATATAGCTCTATTTGTAATATTATTCAACTCTAGAGCAATGGTGACCTTTGTTCAAACACACGCAAGTTTACATAGGTGCAATGGCTCTGAAAAACTGCTAAGTGACCTCAGTTCTAAGTCATGAAGTGTAACCAGTCAGCATACAACTTTCAAGGCACATTTTTGGATTTAGCCTACCATTCGCTAGGTCCGGGGTACTCAAACAATTGTTTGAAACGCCCATTTAAAGGTATGTGGTGAGAGGTGAATGTCTGGCCATGGTGCTGACGCAGGGGGTGTCTAGTTAAAAATAAATACACTGGTGGAGGGGCTGGAGATTTCAAAGTGCCAACTAATAAAGGCTGCTTGCCCTTGCTGGGCTGGATGGGCCAGAGCTGAGGGGACAGGGATTGGATGGCTAAAGGGGGGAGTTAACGTATTGATGGTGATGGGATGGATGGAGCCAATCTGTTACAAATGTATGGGGCTTATGTGGGGGGGGGGCATGGGGGGACTGTGGCAGATGGGCCAGAGCAGGGGCAGCGGGACACGATTGTGGCCAGAGAAAATTTAAATAAGTTACTGTGTACCTTGCAATGCCACTTCCTGGGCAGTACTTCATATTGCAATGCTATGTTTCACGGAGCCATGACATTGGGCAGGAGACCAACCACTACATGGCCGATCAAGGGGGCAGCTCTGAGCACGTCAACACAGAAGTAACTGAGTGCAGGGCTGTCTGGGCAGGGGTCCTTGAATGTGGTGCCAAGGTCCGCATTGGGACCCCGGGCCGCCAGTTGAGTCTCGCTGCTCTAGGTCAGATATGTTTGTGGGTGGCTAATTAAATTGTTAACTCAAACACAACTCACACAACCAAAAGGCAACCCATACATAATGATGTGTGTTTTGTGATTGATTCAAAATATCTCACTTATCTTGCGAAACTTCATGACTTTAACAATACAATTGGACATTTGAACTTTGCCATAATGGCTGTGGGCCTAAATGTGTGATTCCCAGGGACAAAAAGAGGACACAAACAGCCACAGTAGTGCGAGGCCAAGCAAGGCAAACCATAGGGGCATCCCGTTAGCTTGTTACTAGTGAACTGTAGATTATTTAGCAAACAGGCAAACATGCAGATTTAAGAGTACTCACCGTGGGTACGGGTCGGTGAGTCTGTGTCCCTTAGACCAGCATGTCCACCGACCGCGACCGGATGGAGAAGTCCAAGCACAATCTCCTCAGCAGGGGTAAACTCCAATTTAGATGGAAAGCCACCGCCAGTTTTCATGCTGAAAACAGAAAATCGTTTGGTAATCAGAAAAGGTGCATACAGTACATCCAAAACATTAGATTTAGCGTAAACATTTAGTTACCTGTAATTATGCCTTTTAATTTCTTTTTGCCGTACAGCATACTTCAGATCAGAGATTTTCTTCTGAATTTGGGACACATCTTTCCTCTCTTCCCCCGCTGCATTTACTTGTCGGAGGATGGTTTCAAACAATTCCATCTTGCGCTGCTTGGTGGTGTGTTTGGATTTGCTCCCATATAGCTCGTCATAGTATAATGTAAGGCCACTAGCCAATGCCATATTTTGGTCATGGGAGAATCTCCCACTCAACTGGCCGCGGCGCAATGTGCGGCCAGATGGTTGGCTTGGCTGCTCCTCCATGTGTGCAGACACATGTGGTGACATTATGGCCTGGGGCTGGGTAGGGGAATGGCCGGATTGGTGGCTTCCCAATGACTGGACTGGACTGGCCAAGGGACTGGGTGTTCTTGCGTGGCTGGCCACCGAACTTCCAGGTGTAGATGTGGTCATGGGGGCAATTCGGGGCCCTCTTGGGGGGCTAGGTTCCCGGCTGGTGCCAGGTCGGGGGCTCTGTTCCCGGCTGGTGCCAGGTCGGGGGCTTCTGGCCCTGGATTGGGTTCGTCGGGCCCTGTAGGGGCTTCTGGCCCTGGATTGGGTTCTTCTGGCCCTGTAGGGGCTTCTGGCCCTGGATTGGGTTCTTCTGGGCCTGTAGGGGCTTCTGGCCCTGGATTGGGTTCTTCTGGGCCTGTCGGGGCTTCTGGCCCTGGATTGGGTTCTTCTGGGCCTGTCGGGGCTTCTGGCCCTGGATTGGGTTCTTCTGGGCCTGTAGGGGCTTCTGGCCCTGGATTGGGTTCTTCTGGGCCTGTCGGGGCTTCTGGCCCTGGATTGGGATCTGCGGGCCCTGTAGGGGCTTCTCGCCCTGGATTGTGTTCGGCGGGCCCTGTCGGGGCTTCTGGCCCTGGATTGGGTTCTTCTGGGCCTGTCGGGGCTTCTGGCCCTGGATTGGGATCTGCGGGCCCTGTAGGGGCTTCTGGCCCTGGTTTGGGATCTGCGGGCCCTGTCGGGGCTTCTGGCCCTGGATTGGGTTCTTCTGGGCCTGTCGGGGCTTCTGGCCCTGGATTGGGATCTGCGGGCCCTGTAGGGGCTTCTGGCCCTGGTTTGGGATCTGCGGGCCCTGTCGGGGCTTCTGGCCCTGGATTGGGTTCTTCTGGGCCTGTCGGGGCTTCTGGCCCTGGATTGGGATCTGCGGGCCCTGTAGGGGCTTCTGGCCCTGGTTTGGGATCTGCGGGCCCTGTAGGGGCTTCTGGCCCTGGTTTGGGATCTGCGGGCCCTGTAGGGGCTTCTGGCCCTGGTTTGGGATCTGCGGCCTCTGGATGGGCTTCGGGGCCTGGATGGGGTTCGGGCCCTGGATGGGGTTCGGGCCCTGTCTGGGCTTCGTGCCCTGGATTGGGTTCTTCGCCCTCTGGCTGTGCTTCGGGCCCTGGATGGGGTTCGGGCCCTGCTGCGGGGCATGGGTTTCCGAACTGCCCTACTTGAAGGCATGGCCGGTGTGGGCTCACTGGTGCTGCCTGTTCTGGGGGCAGAGGTGGTGGGTGCTGCAGTTGCCAGCTTTTTGGCTGCAGGAGGGGCACGGGGCTTGGGGCCCCTTTTTTTGGTACCTGAGGGTCCAGGGTCCCTTGGTGGGGCCGAGGTGGGAGTCTTGGCTCTCAGTTTTCGGCCTGCTTGCTGGGACCTTGTGGTGGGGCCCTCCGCGGTCTTGCTTGCCTGGGGTCGCTTGCTCATCGCCTTTTTTGGTGCCATCGTACACAAATGCTCAAAGAGAATGAGCTTTGGGTGCAGGGACCTTTAAATAATGAGCCCAGCGTGTGACGCCTATGCGCACGACTACGCGCTCGTACGAACGTACGTTCGAGCGGAACCAGGAAACCGCTGGGGTTTCACTTATCTGCTGCCTGGAAGAAGCCTAAAGATGGCGCCCACTATCTTCACCCGTCAACAGGAAGAGATCCTCATGCTGGTAAGTGGCTGCCTGTGCATTTTAATAGAATAGTCAATGATGGCCTAAATGTAAATGATGCGTTTGGAACTAGTTTGGGGTCTCTTAATGTTTAATCACTGGCTCCTCACACTTCATCCTCAAGGGCCGAGCCTGGCCACGTTTTCAACTGTCTATGCTGATGTCCTAATTCGGCCAATTGCTCCGGCTTAGCAACAGTTAATTAACCTGTGGAGTAGCGGGGCGAGCTGGCAAACCTGGCCTGTCTCGGACCTTGATGCGGATGTTTGAGGAACACTGTTTTCCTAAGCCATAAAAACACAACGGGAAGCCACACACGTGGTCCAAAAGCCTAAGCATTAGGCTACATCTTGGATGTTTAAACCATCCTAACATGCCATAGATGCAGGTGGCCTGATTCTTGATGTTGGCTATTATCTGTATGTACATGGTGTGTGATACATATAACATAAGACCAGACTGTCAATCACAGTCAACGTCCTCTTTAAGGCACTCCCCAAAAATGGCGGCCACTCGAAATGTGTGTGTTAATGACATTAAATTCTCAACTTGTGATGCAACACATATGGGTCTGTGTGTAAAAGTAAAAGCTCTGTGTCCATTATGTTTTTCAGATCATGCTTCAGCGCCGGTATGACTTCGCGCCCAATGTGTGCGAGAAAAGGGACATCGCCCGGGAGATCATCGCCGAGATCCACCGTGTGACCAGCACCACCTTTACTCACACCCAGATAATGCAGCATTGGTCGGACCTGAAGCGTCTGCACATGCCCCGGGTGCGGAGGTTTTTTGGGATCCATTTCCCAAGTAAGTACAAAGCAATTGCATGGTATATGTTCAAAATGTCTAAGTTATGCCTTTATTTATAATGACTTTTCTTTGGTAGTGTTGGAAATGGATTTCAGAATTCGCCGCACCCGGAGACGTACAGGCCGACCAGTGCTGCATGACTCTGCATCTGTGAGTGAAGGTGGTGGATCTCCCGGGCGACGGACCTACCCCTCCTCTGTGGCCTCCTCAGACCAGCCCCTGGACCTTACCACAGAGGAGGGGCCAAGGCGCGTGGGCGTGGAGTCATACCTGGCCACGCATGGGGAAGGCTCTGGTATGTCACTCTTCATGTATAGGCACAAAGATATACATGGCAGGCCAAAAACTAAGTTATCCTTTATTATGTATTTGTAGAAGCTTCAGGAGCGGGTGAGATAGTGGAGGAGGAGGCAGCAGAGATGCTTGAAGTCGATCCTGGCGAAGGTGAGTGATGTCAGCCAGACTGGGAGCCAGATATGTTTGGAATAGTGACTCTATACAAGTACTAACCAAATGTCACATGTTTCTCCAGGGACTTCTTCACAGCAGAGCCAGGACCAAGGGCAGCCTGTTGGCCCCAACCAGCCATCTGTCGGCCACCAACTCCGTAAGTCTCCATGCCATTATTCATATTAATGTTTGCTTAGCTAATAACACACACATAACTAAAGGCGTAGCCAATGTGTAGTTCACACTTTCATGTGGGCACTTCGTTAGCTTAAAGAGGACCCTAACTAGTATTAAGAACCAAAGACTTAGCCATCACACTGTACCTACAGATTTGAAACATGGAAAAACACCCTTCACCCATCTAATGCATGTTATTAGACTGAACCAAACCAATATTGGGGAATATGGAATGCACAATATTTACAGGCAGCATGGGATACAGATTGAAAAAAGGAAGGTGCTGCCATGCATTGTGTGAGTGATGACCTTTCCCTCAACCCAGCTATGCTCTGGATTCCCAACGCACCACTGTAACCTACTCCCCTGTACTTTATCCAACTCTCCACTCCTCATTAAGTGTTATGCTTCAGAGTCCAGATGGCGGCGCTGTAATCCCCAAAAAACCCTAACTAACTTTGAGGTGGTGCAGAATCATTGGTGAATAGTTATTGGTTTTCATTAAATAATGTTGAAGGTCCGGTTTAAGGAGTTTAAACACTTACCTGTGGGAAATGCATTAACTGTATCCCTTTGAAGAAGGACATATGTCATGCATTTACATGTATTTGATTAACCCTAAATCTATTTCCAGCATACAAACCGGTCTGGGACTCCTATTTATGTTTCTTTCTCTATTGGTTACAGGGATGATCCCCCAAACCTTGGCGGGAAAAAAAAAAAGAATGAAGGAGTTGGTGGCCGAGCTGCTGGCCATACAGGCGACGTTGGGGCCAACAGATGAAGAAGACGAGGAGGATTAGTGCCCTTGGTCCTGGCTCCTTTCTTAAAGTTGTTTTAAAATTTTAACACATTTTAACACTTGTTTTATGTTTTTGGTTAAAAACCAAAAAAGATGTATTTTTACCAAAAAAAAAAAAAAAAAAAAAATAAGGTGTTTTACTGTTCAAAAAATCCTAAATATTTATATTTGTTTTTCGTTTAAAAAAAAAAAAAAAAGGTTTTCCAAAAAAAAACCAAAAAAAAATCAAAGTTTTTACTATTATTCCCAAAAAAACAAAGAAAATATTTTAAATAAATGATATTTTAATCCTTCAGAAATGTGTCTTTTCTAATATGCACACACCCAAAAAATTACACAAACCAGAAACAACACACTTAGAAACATATAGACACATGTAAATTATGTGATATTCTAACGTTTTATGGACCGAGAAATGAAGTTGGATGCAGCCGCTAAGGGGTTTAGGTAAGTCTGAGGGACCGAGAAATGAAGTTGGATGCAAGCGCTAAGGGGTTTAGGTAAGTTTGAGGGACCGAGAAATGAAGTTGGATGCAGCCGCTAAGGGGTTTAGGTAAGTTTGAGGGACCGAGAAATGAAGTTGGATGCAGCCGCTAAGGGGTTTAGGTAAGTTTGAGGGACCGAGAAATGAAGTTGGATGCAGCCGCTAAGGGGTTTAGGTAAGTTTGAGGGACCGAGAAATGAAGTTGGATGCAGCCGCTAAGGGGTTTAGGTAAGTTTGAGGGACCGAGAAATGAAGTTGGATGCAGCCGCTAAGGGGTTTAGGTAAGTCTGAGGGACCGAGAAATGAAGTTGGATGCAAGCGCTAAGGGGTTTAGGTAAGTTTGAGGGACCGAGAAATGAAGTTGGATGCAAGCGCTAAGGGGTTTAGGTAAGTTTGAGGGACCGAGAAATTAAGTTGGATGCAGCCGCTAAGGGGTTTAGGTAAGTTTGAGGGACCGAGAAATGAAGTTGGATGCAAGCGCTAAGGGGTTTAGGTAAGTTTGAGGGACCGAGAAATGAAGTTGGATGCAGCCGCTAAGGGGTTTAGGTAAGTTTGAGGGACCGAGAAATGAGAGTGGGATGCAAGCGCAAAGGGGTTTAGGTAAGTTTGAGGGACCGAGAAATGAAGTTGGATGCAGCCGCTAAGGGGTTTAGGTAAGTTTGAGGGACCGAGAAATGAAGTTGGATGCAGCCGCTAAGGGGTTTAGGTAAGTCTGAGGGACCGAGAAATGAAGTTGGATGCAGCCGCTAAGGGGTTTAGGTAAGTTTGAGGGACCGAGAAATGAAGTTGGATGCAAGCGCTAAGGGGTTTAGGTAAGTTTGAGGGACCGAGAAATGAAGTTGGATGCAGCCGCTAAGGGGTTTAGGTAAGTTTGAGGGACCGAGAAATGAAGTTGGATGCAGCCGCTAAGGGGTTTAGGTAAGTTTGAGGGACCGAGAAATGAGAGTGGGATGCAAGCGCTAAGGGGTTTAGGTAAGTTTGAGGGACCGAGAAATGAAGTTGGATGCAGCCGCTAAGGGGTTTAGGTAAGTTTGAGGGACCGAGAAATGAAGTTGGATGCAGCCGCTAAGGGGTTTAGGTAAGTCTGAGGGACCGAGAAATGAAGTTGGATGCAGCCGCTAAGGGGTTTAGGTAAGTTTGAGGGACCGAGAAATGAAGTTGGATGCAAGCGCTAAGGGGTTTAGGTAAGTTTGAGGGACCGAGAAATGAAGTTGGATGCAGCCGCTAAGGGGTTTAGGTAAGTTTGAGGGACCGAGAAATGAAGTTGGATGCAGCCGCTAAGGGGTTTAGGTAAGTTTGAGGGACCGAGAAATGAGAGTGGGATGCAAGCGCTAAGGGGTTTAGGTAAGTTTGAGGGACCGAGAAATGAAGTTGGATGCAGCCGCTAAGGGGTTTAGGTAAGTTTGAGGGACCGAGAAATGAAGTTGGATGCAGCCGCTAAGGGGTTTAGGTAAGTCTGAGGGACCGAGAAATGAAGTTGGATGCAGCCGCTAAGGGGTTTAGGTAAGTTTGAGGGACCGAGAAATGAAGTTGGATGCAAGCGCTAAGGGGTTTAGGTAAGTTTGAGGGACCGAGAAATGAAGTTGGATGCAGCCGCTAAGGGGTTTAGGTAAGTTTGAGGGACCGAGAAATGAAGTTGGATGCAAGCGCTAAGGGGTTTAGGTAAGTTTGAGGGACCGAGAAATGAAGTTGGATGCAAGCGCTAAGGGGTTTAGGTAAGTTTGAGGGACCGAGAAATGAAGTTGGATGTAAGCGCTAAGGGGTTTAGGTAAGTTTGAGGGACCGAGAAAGTTTAGGTAAGTTTCTGGTTGAGGGTGCGCATGCGCAAGATCTTATAAACATACGAACGCACGAATCTAAGAGGCCAAAAACCAATGAAAACCAGAGGCAAACGCAAGTAATTGGAAGAGCTTGACGATGGAAGCAGCCGAAAAAACAGGCTGCCGCCGCAACAGGTGAGCTCATGAACGTGATTTTTACGATTGTCAACTGACTGAGGCAAGTTCGGGAGATATCATACGAACGGACGTATCTTTTAGGATAGAAACGTATTTGCTTATTGAATCACTCGCAAGTTCATACGAACGCACGAGCGGACGTGAAAAATAGGATGATCGTGAGCCAAATCCAAGCTGTTACATGTTTCTTTGAATCAACCCATATATGTTTCTAAGCGTGTTGTTTCTGGTTTCTGTAATTTTTTGGGTGTGTGCATATTAGAAAAGACACATTTAGGAAGGCTTAAAATCTAATTTATTTAAATTATTTTCTTTGTTTTGTTTTTAATAATTTTAAAAACATCTTTTTTTTTTTTGGTTGTTTTTTTTAAAACTTTTTTTTTTTTTTTTTCTCGGTAAAACACATATAATTTTTATTTTTGTTTTTAACAGTAAAACACATATATTATTTTTTTTTGTGTTTTTTTTATAAACATATTTTTTTGTTTTTTTAAAAAACCTTAAAACACTTTTTAAAATTGTACAAACTTTAAAAACAAGTTAAAGAAAGGAGCCAGGACCAAGGGCACTATTCATCATCCTCTTCTTCATCTGTTGGCCCCAACGTCGCCTGTATGGCCAGCAGCTCGGCCACCAACTCCTTCATTCTTTTTTTTTTTCCCGCCAAGGTTTGGGGGATCATCCCTGTAACCAATAGAGAAAGAAACATAAATAGGAGTCCCAGACCGGTTTGTATGCTGGAAATAGATTTAGGGTTAATCAAATACATGTAAATGCATGACATATGTCCTTCTTCAAAGGGATACAGTTAATGCATTTCCCACAGGTAAGTGTTTAAACTCCTTAAACCGGACCTTCAACATTATTTAATGAAAACCAATAACTATTCACAAATGATTCTGCACCACCTCAAAGTTATTTAGGGTTTTTTGGGGATTACAGCGCCGCCATCTGGACTCTGAAGCATAACACTTAATGAGGAGTGGAGAGTTGGATAAAGTACAGGGGAGTAGGTTACAGTGGTGCGTTGGGAATCCCGAGCATAGCTGGGTTGAGGGAAAGGTCATCACTCACACAATGCATGGCAGCACCTTCCTTTTTTCAATCTGTATCCCATGCTGCCTGTAAATATTGCGCATTCCATATTCCCCAATATTGGTTTTGTTCAGTCTAATAACATGCATTAGATGGGTGAAGGGTGTTTTTCCATGTTTCTAATCTGTAGGTACAGTGTGATGGCTAAGTCTTTGGTTCTTAATACTAGTTAGGGTCCTCTTTAAGCTAACGAAGTGCCCACATGAAAGTGTGAACTACACATTGGCTACGCCTTTAGTTATGTGTGTGTTATTAGCTAAGCAAACATTAATATGAATAATGGCATGGAGACTTACGGAGTTGGTGGCCGACAGATGGCTGGTTGGGGCCAACAGGCTGCCCTTGGTCCTGGCTCTGCTGTGAAGAAGTCCCTGGAGAAACATGTGACATTTGGTTAGTACTTGTATAGAGTCACTATTCCCAACATATCTGGCTCCCAGTCTGGCTGACATCACTCACCTTCGCCAGGATCGACTTCAAGCATCTCTGCTGCCTCCTCCTCCACTATCTCACCCGCTCCAGAAGCTTCTACAAATACATAATAAAGGATAACTTAGTTTTTGGCCTGCCATGTATATCTTTGTGCCTATACATGAAGAGTGACATACCAGAGCCTTCCCCATGCGTGGCCAGGTATGACTCCACACCCACGCGCCTTGGCCCCTCCTCTGTGGTAAGGTCCAGGGGCTGGTCTGAGGAGGCCACAGAGGAGGGGTAGGTCCGTCGCCCGGGAGATCCACCACCTTCACTCACAGATGCAGAGTCATGCAGCACTGGTCGGCCTGTACGTCTCCGGGTGCGGCGAATTCTGAAATCCATTTCCAACACTACCAAAGAAAAGTCATTATAAATAAAGGCATAACTTATACATTTGGAACATATACCATGCTATTGCTTTGTACTTACTTGGGAAATGGATCCCAAAATACCTCCGCACCCGGGGCATGTGCAGACGTTTCAGGTCCGACCAATGCTGCATTATCTGGGTGTGAGTGAAGGTGGTGCTGGTCACACGGTGGATTTCCGCGATGATCTCCCGGGCGATGTCCCTTTTCTCGCACACATTGGGCGCGAAGTCATACCGGCGCTGAAGCATGATCTGAAAAACATAATGGACACAGAGCTTTTACTTTTACACACAGACCCATATGTGTTGCATCACAAGTTGAGAATTTAATGTCATTAACACACACATTTCGAGTGGCAGCCATTTTTGGGGAGTGCCTTAAAGAGGACGTTGACTGTGATTGACAGTCTGGTCTTATGTTATATGTATCACACACCATGTACATACAGATAATAGCCAACATCAAGAATCAGGCCACCTGCATCTATGGCATGTTAGGATGGTTTAAACATACAAGATGTAGCCTAATGCTTAGGCTTTTGGACCACGTGTGGCTTCCCGTTGTGTTTTTATGGCTTAGGAAAACAGTGTTCCTCAAACATCCGCATCAAGGTCCGAGACAGGCCAGGTTTGCCAGCTCGCCCCGCTACTCCACAGGTTAATTAAGTGTTGCTAAGCCGGAGCAATTGGCCGAATTAGGACATCAGCATAGACAGTTGAAAACGTGGCCAGGCTCGGCCCTTGAGGATGAAGTGTGAGGAGCCAGTGATTAAACATTAAGAGACCCCAAACTAGTTCCAAACGCATCATTTACATTTAGGCCATCATTGACTATTCGATTAAAATGCACAGGCAGCCACTTACCAGCATGAGGATCTCTTCCTGTTGACGGGTGAAGATAGTGGGCGCCATCTTTAAGCTTCTTCAAGGCAGCAGATAAGTGAAACCCCAGCGGTTTCCTGGTTCCGCTCGAACGTACGTTCGTACGAGCGCGTAGTCGTGCGCATAGGCGTCACACGCTGGGCTCATTATTTAAAGGTCCCTGCACCCAAAGCTCATTCTCTTTGAGCATTTGTGTACGATGGCACCGAAAAAGGCGATGAGCAAGCGACCCCAGCCAAGCAAGACCGCGGAGGGCCCAACAACAAGGTCCCAGCAAGGTCGGCGAAAACTGAGAGGCAAGACTCCCACCTCGGCCCCACCAAGGGACCCTGGACCCTCAGGTACCAAAAAAAGGGGCCCCAAGCCCCGTGCCCCTGCAGCCAAAAAGCTGGCAACTGCAGCACCCACCACCTCTGCCCCCAGAAGAGGCAGCACAAGTGAGCCCACACCGGCCATGCCTTCAAGTAGGGCAGTTCGGCAACCCATGCCCCGCAGCAGGGCCCGAAGCCCAGCCAGAGGCCGAAGAACCCCATCCAGGGCCCGAACCCCATCCAGGGCCCGAACCCCATCCAGGGCCCGAACCCCATCCAGGGCACGAAGCCCAGCCAGGGCACGAAGCCCAGCCAGAGGCCGCAGAACCCAATCCAGGGCACGAAGCCCAGCCAGAGGCCGCAGAACCCAATCCAGGGCACGAAGCCCAGCCAGAGGCCGCAGAACCCAATCCAGGGCACGAAGCCCCTACAGGGCCCGAAGAACCCCATCCAGGGCCAGAAGCCCCTACAGGGCCCGAACCCCATCCAGGGCACGAAGCCCCTACAGGGCCCGAACCCCATCCAGGGCACGAAGCCCAGCCAGGGCCCGAACCCCATCCAGGGCACGAAGCCCCTACAGGGCCCGAACCCCATCCAGGGCACGAAGCCCAGCCAGGGCACGAAGCCCCTACAGGGCCCGAACCCCATCCAGGGCACGAAGCCCAGCCAGGGCCCGAACCCCATCCAGGGCACGAAGCCCAGCCAGAGGCCGCAGAAACCAATCCAGGGCCAGAAGCCCCTACAGGGCCCGCCGAACCCCATCCAGGGCCAGAAGCCCCTACAGGGCCCGCCGAACCCAATCCAGGGCCAGAAGCCCCTACAGGGCCCGAAGAACCCCATCCAGGGCCAGAAGCCCCTACAGGGCCCGAAGAACCCCATCCAGGGCCAGAAGCCCCCGACCTGGCACCAGCCGGGAACCGAGCCCCCGACCTGGCACCAGCCGGGAACCTAGCCCCCCAAGAGGGCCCCGAATTGCAACCATGACCACATCTACACCTGGAAGTTCGGTGGCCAGCCACGCAAGAACACCCAGTCCCTTGGCCAGTCCAGTCCAGTCATTGGGAAGCCACCAATCCGGCCATTCCCCTACCCAGCCCCAGGCCATAATGTCACCACATGTGTCTGCACACATGGAGGAGCAGCCAAGCCAACCATCTGGCCGCACATTGCACCGCGGCCAGTTGAGTGGGAGATTCTCCCATGACCAAAATATGGCATTGGCTAGTGGCCTTACATTATACTATGACGAGCTATATGGGAGCAAATCCAAACACACCACCAAGCAGCGCAAGATGGAATTGTTTGAAACCATCCTCCGACAAGTAAATGCAGCGGGGGAAGAGAGGAAAGATGTGTCCCAAATTCAGAAGAAAATCTCTGATCTGAAGTATGCTGTACGGCAAAAAGAAATTAAAAGGCATAATTACAGGTAAATAAATTTTTTCGCTAAATATAATGTTTTGCATGTACTGTATGCACCTTTTCTGAGTACCAAACGATTTTCTCTTTTCAGCATGAAAACTGGAGGTGGCTTTCCATCTAAATTGGAGTTTACCCCTGCTGAGGAGATTGTGCTTGGACTTCTCCATCCGGTCGCGGTCGGTGGACATGCTGGTCTAAGGGACACAGACTCACCGACCCGTACCCACGGTGAGTACTCTTAAATCTGCATGTTTGCCTGTTTGCTAAATAATCTACAGTTCACTAGTAACAAAATAACGGGATGCCCCTATGGTTTGCCTTGCTTGGCCTCGCACTACTGTGGCTGTTTGTGTCCTCTTTTGGTCCCTGGGAATCACACATTTAGGCCCACAGCCATTATGGCTAAGATAAAATGTCCAATTGGATTGTTAAAGTCATGAAGTTTCGCAAGATTTGTGATATATTTGGAATCAATCACAAAACACACATCATTATGTATGTGTTGCCTTTTGGTTGTGTGAGTTGTGTTTGAGTTAACAATTTAATTAGCCACCCACAAACATATCTGACCTAGAGCAGCGAGACTCAACTGGCGGCCCGAGGTCCCAATGCGGACCTTGGCACCACATTCAAGGACCCCTGCCCAGACAGCCCTGCACTCAGTTACTTCTGTGTTGACGTGCTCAGAGCTGCCCCCTTGATCGCCGATGTAGTGTTTGGTCTCCTGCCCAATGTGCTGGCTCCCTGAAACATAGCATTGCAATATGAAGTACTGCACAGGAAGTGGCATTGCAAGGTACACAGTAACTTTGTAAAAATTTCTCTGGCCACAATCGTGTCCCGCTGCCCCTGCTCTGGCCCATCTGCCACAGTCCCCCCATGCCCCCCCCCCCCACATAAGCCCCATACATTTGTAACCGATTGGCTCCATCCATCCCATCACCATCAATACGTTAACTCCCCCCTTTAGCCATCCAATCCCTGTCCCCTCAGCTCTGGCCCATCCAGCCCAGCAAGGGCAAGCAGCCTTTAATAGTTGGCACTTTGAAATCTCCAGCCCCTCCACCAGTGTATTTATTTTTAACTAGACACCCCCTGCGTCAGCACCATGGCCAGACATTCACCTCTCACCACATACCTTGAAATGGGCCTTTACAACAATTGTTTGAGTACCACGGACCTAGCGAATGGTAGGCTAAATCCAAAAATGTGCGTTGAAAGTTGTATGCTGACTGGGTACACTTCCTGACTTCGAACTGAGGTCAGTTAGCAGTTTTTCACAGCCATTGCAC
Organism: Gastrophryne carolinensis; assembly: GCA_027917425.1. Lineage (NCBI taxonomy): Eukaryota > Metazoa > Chordata > Amphibia > Anura > Microhylidae > Gastrophryne > Gastrophryne carolinensis. The sequence goes on from CM051237.1 coordinate 402,659,582, forward strand.
CTATGTAAACTTGCGTGTGTTTGAACAAAGGTCACCATTGCTCTAGACTTGAATAATATTACAAATAGAGCTATATTTGATTACCTATCTAAAAAAAGGTTATGTGTGTGTTTACGTGGTTTGTTTTTCTCTTCTTCAGCCCAGCATGATCCCTCAGCAAGGGTAAACTCACCCCCCAGTTTGGTTATGCCTACCAGGTCCGTACAGCATAGGAGCCCAGATCAGAGATTTCCGGTAAGTTAATTTAGTATCATAAATACTAACAAGTGCTTAAGAATGTGTTAAACTGTTGAAATCCAAAATTTGGATGTAAACTTACCCTTTTTTTTTTGATATGTCCCTACAGACCCGCACACTCATGGAAGAGATCCAGGACATGGAGGAAGATGATGATGTCTCCGTACAGGGCACGTCGGATGAACTCCCCCTGGGTCCCAATTTGGAACTGCTCCATAATGTTTCTCTGGCCAATCCTCAGCAGCAGAGTGAATCTCCATCCATTGTGCTTGCACATGGGGAGACTGACACTACAGTCCCCAGTGTTCACTCTGCTGCTGAGGATTTGCAAAGCAGGCCGGTTGCTGTTGAGGGTACGACACCACGCGGCAGGGCACGCCCAAGAGCCAGGGTAATTGTGCGGCGGACGCCATTACGCCGCCCCACAATTTCCCAGGGGAGGCAGAGTGCCCTGCTTCAATTATGGACCCAACAAAGGGACTCTTATGACGCCCAGCTCGTTACAGAGCGTGAGCAAAGGCATGCCGACATGGTCAACATCCATACCAGTCTACAGGGCATCCTCGCGGAGTTGCGTACCCTCAACAGCAACGTGGCCAATGCAAGTAATGGCATCCAGTCAGCCATGGCTGAGATGACCAATATGCAGAGAAACATTGTGGAGCAGTTTCAAATTCACAATGCTGCCATGGCCCAGGCTAGGTCCCATTCACATGGACCTCCACCTGGACCTCCACCTGGGTATTATGGGCAGCCACCCTATTAAGCCATGGGTGTGTGGGACATCTTTTCTCTTAACCCCCACTGTATTTACTTGTCCTTTGAGGTTTCAAACAATCCATTTTGTGTTGCTCTGGCAGGTTGTGTTTTGTATTTGCTCCCATATAGCTCCTTAGAGTAATGCTTAAGGCCACTAGCCAATGCCATAGGTCTATGTGGAGTGTATCTGGCCACTTATGGCTTTACATATGTATTTGGTTGGTGCTCCTCCTGTTTGCAGACATGTTTGTGTGACATTATGGCCATGCCCAAATATCCCTGGGCACAGGCAAGATTAATGACTGGACTAGGCTGGCCTTTGGACTGGGTGTCCTTGTTTGGTTGTGCCACTCACTTCCAGGTGTAGATGTGCTCGATGTTTTTTTGTAATGTTATCCATTTGTAACCACAGATGTATGTGGACTGATTTTTGTTAAGCACTATAATTTTTCCTTTTCAAAGTAAAAAAACAACTTCACTTACAATACTTGTGGCGTTTTTAGTGGGAAGACATTTTAAACAGCTTGGGCTAAACCAGATAATTTGGGTGGGAAGAGGTGTAACAATGCCAAGCTAAAGCTAAGGAAACTACATGAAATACATTAGGCAACAATTAAGGTCTAAATGTTTTACTTAGAGGTAATGCCACATTACGGCAAAACAACATATGTAACAAAAAGGATAACACAGACACACAGAATGGTGAGACAGGGAAAAAAGTTAAGTAAAATGCTGGCTGATCAGGTTGGCTCGAACAGATTGGCCAGACTCACTGGGGGGCCCCACAAAATTCTCGACTTCATCCTCGACGGCTGAAGAGGGCAGGCTGTCCACATAACGTGGGACACGTTCCATGATGGCAAAATTGTGCAAAACAGCACATGCCATTATAATGTCGATCACTTTCTTGGGATCATATTGCAGGGCCCCCCCAGTATGGTCAAGGCAACGAAAACGTGTCTTCAGCAGACCAAAGGCCCTCTCCACAACAGCCCGGGTCTTGCGGTGCGCACGGTTATACGCTTCCTGAGAGGCATCCTGGGGCCGCAGCACAGGCGTCATGAGCCAGGGTAGAAGTGGGTACCCGGAATCACCTTAAACACAGAATTAAATGTAATCAAAATTAAAAAGGCAACACAACCAACACCAAAAATTTCACAGATATCATAATGATGTAAGGTAAAGTGTTCCCAAAAAAAAAAAGGGCACATTAGGGCCCCCAAAAATTCCACTAAGGTATAACCTAAATAAAAATGGCACTTCTATATACCAATTAATTAACAAACATCTGCACGGCCAAGGGTATTTGGATTTTACATATATTTGTAGTTTTCAGACATGTTACAATTAGGATGCTGCTGAGGGCCTATCCACATTTCTCTGGAAACTACAATGTATGCAGTTTAAGTCCACTTTGACATTTAAAGACCAATAGTACAAAAGGAGCCAAAGGTCAAAGATCCTTGGGTATAAACTCCAAACCAATATATTTAGGCACAAGGAACTTACAGACATCCTAACTAAAGGGAAAACATTCTGAAGGCCAAAGCGAGGCAAGCATTTTTTTGGGAAGTTCCTAATATATGAGCCAAGAAAAAGGCAGTTGGACGCTTATGTAAAGAATTCAAAAACAAACATATCAACAAATACAAGATTAATGCCACATTTAATAACACACAAATAGGACACACTTACCAAGCAGCCATGCCCCCGAAAATTCACCTGCCTCAAATCTCCGAAACAACCCAGATCGCCGGAGGATATAGGAGTCGTGGGACGATCCGGGGTAGCCGGCAAGGACACTCATAAACCGCATATCCGGACCAACCACGGCCTGGACATTAAGGGAGTGTCCCATTTTACGATTCCTTAAGGCAAAAACATACAAAAAGGGTAATTGATATTTGACCCAAAATAATAAATTAACCACAAAACATGTCTGCACTCTATTGGGAAAGACTAATGAAAAGCCGAGATAAAGCAGCTACACAAATGAGGGATAAACAAATATGCTGCCGCAAAGGAAAACAGGTTACATGACACGTTGGGCAACATAATAACCAATCTCAATACCTATATATATACTCGTCGGCTGCCCTAGGTACGAGTGCCACATGTGTGCAGTCAATTGCACCAATAACGTTGGGCATGTCGGCCACATTATAAAACCCAAGCTTAATGGCGTTTCTGGCTGCCATATCATCAGGAAAATGAATATATTTTTGAGTTATGGCAGCCATGCCTTCCAAAAATTTAGACAGTGCGCGGCTCAGCGTAGGCTGTGACATCCCCACAGAGAGGGCACCCAGCCTCTGGAACGAGCCGTTCGCCAAAAATTGCAGGCAGCCAAGCATCTTGGTCATACCTGAAATTGCATGCCCCTTCCTTGTGGTGCGGGCTAACCATGGCCGCAGCTCACTATATAATTTATGGAGGGAAGCGCGATTAAGCCTGGTCAGCTCGAACAGCTCAACATCATTCATGCTATCGATGTTCATGCGACGACGCAGGGGCAATCTGCTCTCAGACATCTCGATCAACTCAATGCCAAAAAGCATAAGCCCTTGATGTGCCACAAACTCGCTCCGCTCCATCCTACTCCCGAGGCCAAATAGCTGCCGGCAAACATTTCGTAAAGCAGCTCTTTAATGGGCTTCAAAACAATTAGCAATCACCTCTCTGAATTGGGTGCAAGCCCATGTGAAGGACGTAAAAAATAGGATCGGACGCAAATAATACGATTTGGACGGGAAAAACACACGAACTAACGCAAATTATACGATTCTCGTACGAAATGCGTATGTTCATATACGTCTATGCGCGAACGATCGTGCGAATACGAAATGGCCAAAAAAACAAGAAAAAATGACAAACACCCACCCAAACTTACGATTCTCGATACGAAATCAATTAACTTTTGCTCTTTGAATCGAGGGGATTCTGAGGACCGGTGACCTCGAGTAAATGATCCTTGTGCCTCCTGAGGGTAGTGGACCCATGGTCAATGCTAATACCAGCTGATTTTTGTAAGATTTCCTATGTTTTATGCCAGGAAATGTCTCTTCTTAAACTGTCCCCCTCCTGTCCTAGACTGTCTGCCTGGAAAGTACTTATTAATTAGAGATTTGAATATTAGAAGATGACATATACAGCTAAGAGTATCCCTCAAATGTTTAACAAAGTCTCTGGTTCCTGGATTTTTCACATCAAGTCTGTGCTAAATGGCTGGCCAGTAAGAAGAGGAGGCTTTTTTGGCAACAGTGCTCTAAGCCACTGTTTCTTAAACTTCGGTAGGCGTACCCCAGGTGGTACTCGGCAAGAGTGCACAAAGAGGGTATGACAAGTCTTGTATATCATAGAGTGGACCAAAACCCACATTTTCAAGTAGCATCCCCCAAATTGCTCCCCCATGAAGAGCACCTTCTGCCAATTTTAAATGCTCCTGCTTCACTCTAATCCCAGATAATTCCTCCTGTTTTAGCTGTAAATCCTCACCTCCTCCATTCATTTCCATTGTTATGCATGGCAATAATGTCATTGCCATACTTATGAAATGACTGATCACCTGCCATCTTACAGAGAGAGACAGGAAAAAAGTGATCCAGGATGATTCGAAGGGCGAAAATATCCATTTCTAGTTCTAGACCCTAAGAAGGGAATATCAGCAGGGGCTTTGGCCAAATGGATTTCACTAGTTCGGTGGGTTTTGGTCCTCTTTAACTGACTACATTAGTTATTGATTTCCTCCTTGGGGGTACTTGGTTGTAACTGCTTTTTCGCTAGGGGGTACTTGGCATAAAACGATTGAGAACCACCGCTCTAAGCAACTAAGGGCCTTAGTCATGAAGGGATAGCGCCAGGTAGTGCATTGTAAGTGGCAGGTAGCGGCAGGTGAACGCCGGACACCGCACGCAGTTACACATTTATGAAGGCGATTCTGGTGAGCGACTGGAACAACGCCATGTAGCATACGATCATCATTATCCCAGGCTCAGCGTACAGTGCCAGCGTTCAGTCTTGCAGAGCGCTACGTCTTACCTCTCGCTACCTGGCGCTCTCCCATACATTTCTATGGACGATCCTTAAATCCCTTTCCAGATCCCAGTTTTTTTTTGTTTTTTATTAAAAACCCAAATCTTTCAGACATGTATCCTGGCCTAGAAAATTTCATTTTTGTAAACTTTTTTGATTAATAATATTGTATGCAGAATTGTCCTTACGTGTCTGGTATTAAAGTGTTAATGTCACAATGTAATAACAATGTAATTGCATATGTTTTCGCTTTGTTACTAGTGGATACATGTTCAAAAACAGACTTTATTCACACAGCCTCTAGCGCTGTGGGCTACATCGACCCGATTTTGACCGCCGGAACTGTTTGAGGCTGTTTTTTTGATGAATGTGGTGTGAGTCAGATGCACTGAGCTGGTGCTACCATTCGCTCCCATACAGCGTAGTATTGCGAATCACATAACGTATTCAACAATGCCGGCCAGTGACGCTCTGAAACAGCAAACCCAGGGGTGAGCACAGCGACTACTAGCAGTCGCTCTGAAATCCTCGCTACAGATGCTCATCTGTCGCTACCTTGGGTTAGTAATGAATCAGCCTGTCCGCTATAATCAGACATAAGCATTGTGGTAAGGGGAATGGCTGAAAGAACTGAATATGAAATGATGCTTTCCCAGATGTTTCTACGTGGTGGCGCTGACAGAACAGAACCTCAGCCAAGCAGACAGAATTTTCAGAGGAAAGTCACCGTTGGCAGCCTTGCGGATTCTTTTCTGGCAGGTGTACTTCAACAGAACCAAGATCAGTGCAAGTTATATGTGTAATGCCGGGGAGTACCTGAAGGGGGAGATAAATTCAAACCCTACTCAGGTTAAGCTTTTATTCAAGTGATTTGCCTTCAGATATTTATCCAGTTTTATATGAGCTTTTCTCCTACAATTTGAGATTTATAACAAATGCATGAAAACAAAAATTGCTTTGTCATACACACTGTGATCACAAAAGAGAGAGAAAATATTTCACCAGCTAATCTGCTTCTTCATCAGCTGAAATTCCCGGCAGCTCTAATATCTATATACTAAGCTTTTCAGAAAATAAGGACCATGACCATGCTTTAGCTCAGAATATGAGTTAAAAAAATTAGCAGAAAATAAACAAAAAGTTGAGAAATGGTATATACATAAACCTTTTTCTGGACCAATGTGACAAGGGCCTGAATTTAATCATTTACTTTAAAATATCTCATGAAATTAAACCAGACCTTCAGCATTATTTAAGCCCAAACCTTTAAAAACTATTCTGCAGCATCTAAAATTAATATATTTTACGTTTTTAGTCACATACTTCTTATTCTTTCCCCCACTGGGCTGCAACTCTGTTCAGGACTCTAGGATACAGGCGCCGCCATCTTGCCTCAGAAGCATCACATATTGAGGAGAGGGGGACAAAAGTACAGGGGGCAGGATTATAGCTGTGCTCTGCACAGACAGAGCAGAGCCAGGGTCAGGAAAAGGACAGCAACCCCAGAATGCTGAGTGGCACAGTCAGAAGACAGCCTGAGACTCCATAGGCTCTTATTCAGGGTGAAGGTCCTGCATTAAGGTTTTAAATAAGCATGAGTTAAACTGGACCAACAGCCTGGCACAGTTGTAATTTTGAAGCTTCCTCTCCCAACTCTCTCTCTCTTTGCAGGTGGCCTGCAAGCCCATGGGCGGCCATCTTGTTTTTAAAATTTATCCCAGTAGGCGTTAGAAAAGGTAAATTAATGGTTATGTGCAGCAATCTAAATTTCCCTGGGGAAGGATGCATATGAGCGCTGTTTGTTGTGCTGGTCTGATTTAAGTCATTGACTGTTGGTCCACTTTAAGGTGTGATGCTAAAGGCAACAGATTGCAGCTGGTGAAAACAGCTTCCATAACGTCAGAAAATAAATGCTAGATAAGACAAATCTTTTGGCACTTTCCAAAATTCCACTAAAAGTGGACTTTTCCTTTTTAGTTTACTTTATGGTGGAATGAGCACTCCGGCCCAACAAAACTGAATGATCAGTGGAGGTCAGTCGATGGTCATCACTGGATGTGAAAGTGGTGAGTAATGCCATTTGCAATTCTTCTAATATGTGTAGATGTTCTTGCACAGGGGAGGTGTACATAGCCCTGATAGGGCTCCGTAGCAGGGCCCCCATCACAAGCTCCCACACAAGATCCCCCTGGAGAAGACACTGACCGCACGGGTCCCAGACAAAAGCAGGAAGCGCTTAACCGCTGGAGGTGCTGGGGAGGCATGAACGGGGGTGGGAGAGGTGAACACAGGAGCGGAGGAGGCCCACACAGAGGCAAGGTGCTGCAGGCCAAGAGAGGAGAAGTCCATGTGAAGGAATGAGGTGGCTTGGCTTGGTAAGCATGAAGCTCTGCTGCGACTGGCCTTAGGCATATATTTTATGGAGGTGGTGGAGAAAGCTTGCACTGGGCCCTCTTGTGCTACGGGCCTGGGGGCACCTGCCTTCGCTGCCTCTTTGGTATGTACAACCCTCCTGTTACCCATCATGCAATGCTCTGGGAAGCTATTAGCATAGGTCATGCTACTGTTCCCCACAGGCTGGATCAGGGACAATACATCTTTAAATTCCCTTAAAAAGGTAGGAGAGAGTTGGAATATACAGCCTATGCACTGCCGCACATACTCGGCGGCGTCCTACTAACCTAAACACACACTCAAAACAACAAAAAGGACAAATGGTTAATGGTAGGCCTGGCAAATAGGCTAAACGCACGAAATAAGCTGAGCAAACATCAATTTATTGCACCAATCTCAGCACACACATGGGACAAAATCTTACACATAAAACTAACAGAAGTGCTATAAAATCACGGGGGCCCTCCGTGCACCCACACACACAACCACGCACTCATGCAGCCCACCCCGCTAGCAGCGCTGCTTGTAAACTGCCTAAAGAAGAGCTAGACACACTGCTCACAGCTGGTTCCACCAGCACAATTATCGACATGAGACAGTGGCCAGTGTCCTCACACTCCAAATTGAAACAATGGATGCATCCAATTCCAAGTACTAAACATATGATAGTGTCATCCTGTAGAAATCTCACAAACTGCAGCATCCAAGGTTCAGGTGCGACTATCACACAACATGGCGAAATGCTTGGTATCTTGCATCATGAGTCCATCATGTATAGAGGTTAACACTGCATATTCAAGTCTCTAAGCTCACATCAATGCTGTACAATCAAATGTGTAACAACGCCTCACTGAGGTTGGTACTTAGCTGAGACAAGCAGTTATCCATGGCCGTGCACTGGTGCCATAACGTTGGTGTTGCGCAACACTTCAGGCCCGGAGGGGCTTAAGGCAGGAGCAGAGCTGGAAGCAGGGTGGCCAGCACGTGGTGAGGGCCGGCCGTCCGCCAGCTCTGCTCCTGCCTTAAGCCCCTCCGGGCCTGAAGTGTTGCGCAACACCAACGTTATGGCACCAGTGCACGGCCATGGATAACTGCTTGTCTCAGCTAAGTACCAACCTCAGTGAGGCGTTGTTACACATTTGATTGTACAGCATTGATGTGAGCTTAGAGACTTGAATATGCAGTGTTAACCTCTATACATGATGGACTCATGATGCAAGATACCAAGCATTTCGCCATGTTGTGTGATAGTCGCACCTGAACCTTGGATGCTGCAGTTTGTGAGATTTCTACAGGATGACACTATCATATGTTTAGTACTTGGAATTGGATGCATCCATTGTTTCAATTTGGAGTGTGAGGACACTGGCCACTGTCTCATGTCGATAATTGTGCTGGTGGAACCAGCTGTGAGCAGTGTGTCTAGCTCTTCTTTAGGCAGTTTACAAGCAGCGCTGCTAGCGGGGTGGGCTGCATGAGTGCGTGGTTGTGTGTGTGGGTGCACGGAGGGCCCCCGTGATTTTATAGCACTTCTGTTAGTTTTATGTGTAAGATTTTGTCCCATGTGTGTGCTGAGATTGGTGCAATAAATTGATGTTTGCTCAGCTTATTTCGTGCGTTTAGCCTATTTGCCAGGCCTACCATTAACCATTTGTCCTTTTTGTTGTTTTGAGTGGATCAGGGACAAGTTCTCCTCTATAGAAATGGAATGTTACGTTCAAAACATGTCACACCAAACCTGAGCAAAACCTCAGGTTTGGTAGGGTTTTTGTTTCCAATTTAGGTGTATAGGTAACTCTTCCTTTTACTATCCAGCATGTTTATAGGGACTATTAAATTAGACTATTATACAATTGCATTATAGAGCGCCTGTAAATCATGGTGTATCCACAGATATGAATAGATGAAATCCCAACAGGCTGCTGTTATTTCCAAACTGCGGAAAAAAAAAAACCTCATTGGAAAAATTATATACTTTACCTGTAGAACTGTCCATTTGCAGGTATGGGTGATATTTTATAATTAGAAGATTTTTTATTTTTTTATTTTACTTTAAACACTCTTAAAACGCAGCCTCGACAAAAATTACTGAGACTCTCAGAATAATTTGGATAACCCTCTACGAGTGATGCATTTCCATCCAAGAAGACATCAGGTTGGAGTTGCGATGCAGATGTGAATCATCAGATCAAGGGCTCCGGAGGTTACAGTACGATAGAGCTTGCATAAAACAAAGAGATCTAAGCAGAGCATACCTTTTAGATCCCTCATCTGTCCAGCAGCATGTAACAAGGCAACACATTATTTTGTACATTCTGAAAAATAAGTGGATCTTTAAATTAAGTTCATCAGACATTTAGCAACCCCAGACAAAGGGATACTCTTCCCTTCTTAGTGAACCAGTCACCTTAAAGCAACCCTCCAGTCCAAAATGATTAAAGAGTCAGTCAACTAGGCGGCAGAAGGGGTGGGGGGTTATGGCAGCTGGAAGCCAGAGGACAGGCATGAATACAGAACTTACAGGGGCGTACATAGGCCCGATATCACACCAGTGCTATGCCTCCCTCCAGGTTAGCAGTATTTACAGGGTAGATTGCGGTTGGGAAGCAATGCTAGTTGCTGCATTCTTCTCTCTCTCTCTCTCTCTCTCTCTCTCTCTCTCTCTCTCTCTCTCGGCTGTCAGTTCCCATGGGACACAATGTCACTTGGATTAGCCAATCATGGGACAGAGAGCTGCAGCAACTTGATGAGTACTAAAGAATCGCTTCCCATCCCCACTCTGCCCTGTCTATGGCCCCCAAGACACGTTCCAGCTAGTGAGTAAATACATCCAAGGGGCATTGTAAGCAGCTCACATCGTCTCCCTGCTGCCACCAGCCTGGTAGTAGCAGTCTGCTCTGCATTTATACTGTTTATTTCCCTGAATGCTTACGTACTTTTGCTTTTCCTTGCTCAGTTTGCTAGATTGCCACCATGCCGGTCCATCTGCTGAACCATGGGAGACTATAGAGGTTAGTTGTGAACTGCTGTTCAAGCCTACTCAACAAACTTCACTGGCCACCAGCGGTCACATGGGGCTGCGAACCTACAAGGGAACGTGGAAGTTGCTTTATGCCGCCTAGTCGCATCCAATCATTTTTGATTAGAGGGTGGCTTTAAAGCACTATTGCAACAAGGGTTTGGAATATAAACAGCCAAAACATGAAGAAAAGCCACAACCAGTAGAAGACAATCTTTCTGGAAGACCAGGAGCCTTACCAGGCTGAACTGCACAAATATGTACAAATGTTACCCTTTTTGGCCAGAAAGTGCCAGCATGATGTGTCAATGAAGTCATGGCAGCACGGTGCACTGCTGCGCTCATGCATTGCAAATAGATAGTGTAAGAGGAAATTTGATTTATTAAATATTTGCTGTACATTAATCTCCAATATTTCTATTTGAGATATGTTATAAATATTGCAAATACTAATAATCATATCAGCCCAATGGACATCAATCTGATACAAACCAATGGTTATTGAGGCTATCCTCACATATCCAGTGAAGTGTCCTAAGAAGGAATATTCCCTCAATTACTTTGCACATACAATCTATTGTGTGAGAACTTATCCAGCACACTCAGTAAGCACAGTAAATAACCTTCACTAATCCAATATGTTCCAAAAGTTTCCCCAAAAACACCTTACATGTTACAGGCAGTTATTACATGATAAGTTACAGTACAATAAATGTTATAATGGAGAGAGAGATCACAGGTAGATACCTAGCCATTATGCCTCGGGTAGTGGGGCCCATCCATCCACTGACTTGCTTCGATCTTCCTAATAAACTAAGCACTAGGGGGTGTGACCAGCATTCCCAGTCACCTGTGTGTGTCTAAAGGATCTGCATTATACTGCCTATAACCCGCCTCAATGAGATTAGATAAATATTCTATAAAGTAATCATGAACCCCATTAAACTGGACCTTCACCCTGAATAATACAATTCTGTGATTACTCACCTGTAGAATTGGTATTATATGTATACAGCACGTCCTGTTCCAGAAGATATTCCTTACACTTGAGATATACTCCAGTAGATGGCACTGGACTGCAGAGACAAAAAAGTGGCTACTCCCGGCCCCATATATACCAGGGACCTCCCACAAAATCCCTAGTATTGAAAAGCAGTTAGCAAGAGACTGGGAGAACTATAACCATTATATGAAAATTTGAACATAAGAACAATCACCATAAAGAGATAACTAAAGATAATGATAACAAGGGTGGGGTGGAACAGGAAGTGCTGTATACATATAATACCAATTATACAGGTGAGTAATCACAGAATTGTATTATTCTAAGTATACAGCACGTCCTGTTCCAGAAGATATTCCTTACACTTGGGACATCCAATAGCAGTGACCGTAAGGTAGGGTGGGATCCCCAAAAGTAACAGCAGACAGTTTAAACCACTGCCGCCTGCAGAACCTTGCGGCCAAAGCAGCATCAGCTGAGGCCCTAACATCAACCTTGTAAAACTTTGAAAAAGTATGAACAGAAGACCAAGTAGCGGCCTTGCAAACTTGTTCAACAGAAGCTTGGTGCTGAAAAGCCCAAGAGGCACCAATAGCACAAGTAAAATGAGCAGTAAGGCTAAAGGGAGGCTCCTTCCCCTTAGCAGAGTAGGCCTGTATCACAGCCTGACGGATCTACTTGCTGATAGTGGACTTAGCCGGAGCCAGGCCTTTCTTAGGTCCAGACGGAAGCACAAAAAGAGCATCAGTCTTCCTGAAGGGTTCAGTAGCCACCAAATAGAACTTCAGAGTTCTGACTACGTCCAAAGAATGTAAAACCCTTTCCTTGGGGTTACTAGGATTTGGACACAGAAAAGGCAAAACAATGTCCTGATTGAGATGAAAAGCAGAAACAACCTTAGGCAGAAAAACTGGCTTAAAACGAAACACCATCTTGTCCTGGGGTCTCTCAAAATAAGGAGGCTTGATGGAAAGCGCCGGCAACTCAAAAAACACGCCTAACAGAAGTAATAGCCACCAAAAAGACCACCTTAAGCATAAGAGTGGACAAAGGGGCCCCTTGCAAGAGCTCAAAGGGAGACCCCTGGAGGGCAGATAAGACCAAGTTCAAGTCCCAGACTGGTAACATAGGCTTACGTGGGGGACGCACGTTAGAAACTCCCTGGAAAAAGGTCTTGACCAGGGGATGCTGAGCAAAGGATCTTTGGAAAAAAATAGCCAAAGCAGACACATGGCCTTTCAGAGTACTGAGATGAAGACCCAGATCCAAACCATGTTGGAGAAACTCCAGAATCCTAGGAATAGAAAACACACGACAGGGAAGCGAGTGGGACTCGCATCAGTCAATGTAAGTACGCCAAACCCTGTAATAGATGGAAGAAGAGGACCTCTTCCTAGCCCTGATCATGGTATTCACCACCAAGGCAGGCAGCCCTTTCTGCATCAAGATGGAGGTTTCAACAGCCAGGCCGTCAAAGCCAGCGTTTGTAAATTGGGGTGGCGTAGATGCTCCTGAGTGGGCAGATCTGGAACCCGTGGCAGGGCGTACTGATCTACTGCCAACTGCACGATGTCTGCGAACCACACTCTTCTTGGCCAACAGGGGGCCACCAGGATGGTTGGCACCCCTTCCTGAACTATCTTGGGCAGCACCCTGCCCAGCAGTGGAAACGGGGGAAAAACATACAGGAGCTGGAACCTCGTCCAAGACATTGCCAGGGCATCTGTGGCCAAGGCCAGAGGATCCTGAGACAGAGAGACAAAGACTGGAAGCTTGTGATTGTGACGGGATGCAAACAGATCCACATCTGGCTGACCTCAGCTGTGGCACAGTGAGCCCTGCTGCTGAGGGACCATTCTCCCAGACGAGAGGTCCCCCTGCTGAGGGAGTCTGCCTCCAGATTCTCCACCCCCGGGATGTACACAGCTGAGATGCAGGTAACATTCTCCTCCGCCCAGGACAGTATCAGGGACAATTCCTTGAGGGCCCTCTTGCTCCGGGTCCCTCCCTTGATTGATGTAGGCAACCGCCGTCTGTTGTCCGAGCGGACCTGAACAGCCCGACCCCTCAGGTGTGGGGTTAAGTGGCCGAGAACCAACCTGATTGCCCTCAACTCCAGAATGTTGATAGGAGCATGTGCCTCCTGAGGGCCCCACTGACCCTGAAATTTCAGGGACTTCCAGAATCCCCCTCAACCTGTCAGACTGGCATCCATGGTGGCAGTCTCCCAGCAGGGGACCAGAAAGGACCTGCCCCCCCAGCAGGTTCCTTGAGTCCAGCCACCACACTAGAGACCGGCTGACCTGAGGGGACAAGCCAAACACCTGATCCAGGGACACAGGGTCCCGATCCCATACTGACAAGAGGTGAAGCTGAAAAGGCCTCATGTGGAACTGAGCATATGGAACCGCCTCGAAGCAGGACACCATCAGGCCCACCAGTTGCATTCCCTGCATGATGGATGGATGAGGACAAGACAGCAGGAGCTGAGCTTTCTCCTGAAGGACCTCCACCTTCTGCTGAGGAAGAAAGATCTTGACCTGAGCTGAATCCAGAATCATGCCCAGAAAAGACTTCACCATGGAAGGAGACAGGGAAAATTTGGGGTAATTGATCACCCAGCCGAATGATTCCAGTGTGGACACCACCCTCTGAGTGTCCAGCACTGCCTGATGGAAGAACTGAGAAGCAATAAGCATGTCATCCAGGTAGGGAAGAATGCGAATGCCCTGAGATCTCAGCAGGGCCATAACTCCTGCCAGCACCTTGGTGAATACCCTGGGAGCCGAGGTGAGGCCGAAGGGCAAGGCCACAAATTGGTAGTGCTGATCCTCCAGAGCGAACCTGAGGAATCTCTGATGACCTGGAAAGATAGGTACGTGCAGGTAAGCATCCCTGATGTCTACAGAGGTCATGAAGTCCCCTGGGCGTAGGAAAGTCACAGCTGAGCGCAGAGTTTCCATACAAAAGTGTCTGAATCTGACAAACTTGTTGAGAAGCTTTACATCCAGGATAGGTCTGATGGACCCATCCTTTTTGGGCACAATGAAAAGATTGGAATAATAGCCTTTGCCCCTTTCCTTCAAGGGCACCCGGCAGATGACACCTAGGTCTAGATAGCCTTGGACAGCCAGGAAGAGAGACTGAGCTGACAAGGGGTTTTGAGCTAACCGAGATTTGATGAATCTTGCGGGCGGCCAGGCTGTAAACTCTATCTTGTAGCCGGAGGATACTACCCCCTGAATCCACCAGTCTGAGAATCAGATTATTAAAGTGAGCTTGTTCAGGAAACTCCAAACGTGGCTTAACAGTATGAAACAGCTCCTCCTGCTGCCGCGGGGCCACGGCAGGAGGAGAGAAACAGAGCACTTCAAAAATGTGAGCCAAAAGTCTGTCAGTATCATCTGAAGCCCATGGGTCAGACCCAGACTCAGCATAACCCCTAGGCTGGTCCTCAGATGATTCTGAATCAGAGAATAATTCCACTTCTTCCAGGGGGGTATATCCAGAAATATTCAAAAACTCCTCAGCTTCCACAGGAAAGAGAGTAACACCGGGTGCCAGATGCCGCCGCTTAGCAGGAGCCTTACGCGGACCAGACCCAGCAATATACCTTTCAATACTGGCTACCCGGGCAGCCAAATCAGGTTGAGACTCCCCACTGGTATGCACCTCACTAGGAGTCAGATGTAAGCGTGGGGGGGTAGGCGAAGCCAGAGGGGGCGCAGCACTAGGCCCAGCCGCAGGTAACCCAGACTGCAACGCAAGTACCTGCTGGGCGCAGGGTACACACACCCTGACATCATCACTTATAAGGGATACCCCATACGCCACACACAGCCGGGCTTGTCCCGAAGGAACCCCGAGCACATTATCCTGAGAAGCCTTTATATGGTGATTATCATGGCACAACAGGCCAATAGGGATTGACGCTAATAATAGCAACCCGGGATGCCCCAATAGCCCGCTAGGGAAGTGGGAGTAATGAAATATAATAGCCCTCCAATAAGAGTTAACACTAAATAGAGGGGAAAGGACCGGGAGAAACCACAATTAAGTTTGATCCGCCTGCAAGACATAAGCAAAAGATCACATAAGCGATATGCAATACAGATAATTTATATAAAATAAATCAGCCTGCAGGGGCACTTATGGACCACGATAGGGAGACGCCAGGCACACGCAGCAGAGAACTAAAATGGCGCCCGCATATACCTCGAGGGGCCGTGGAGACAGTGATGCAGAACGCGTCAGCTGCAAGGCCCGCTTCCCGAAAAACGCGAAAACGCGCCCACCTGACAAGGCCAGCCAATGATGGCGCAGCAGCGCCTGAGGCGATGTCGCCGCCAACCGCGGAGCGTAGTACAAACGTGCTGCGGTGGCAAAAGAAACCAGTGCAACCAATACAAAAGGGATCAAAACGCAACACACATGTGGCAAATACATGCACCCCCCGAGATCTACAAGGGAGAGCGATGGGGGAAGCGACGCCCAGCCTAAAGGGAGCCAACTGCGGGGACAGGGGGCGAGGGGCATAACATTTGGGAGGGGCATCCCATAAGGCTCACCATGGGCCTATACCACCTACCCTTTGGTAGGGGTCTGCGGTTGGAGCAGCGCTCCTTAGCACCTAGCAGCGGTGCTGCCTACCTTCACCCGAACCAGTGCAGCCTGAGCTGGGAGGCAGTAAAAGGAAACGGGTAGGAATAGTCCTACAGGGCCGCAGGCTAATAGCCCCGCTCACCTGCGAGTAGAGAGAGCCATCTTCTAGTCATCGCAGCCAGGACTGCAGAGAAGAACTGGAGATTTTGTGGGAGGTCTCTGGAATATATGGGGCCGGGAGGAGCCACTTTTCTGTCTCTGCAGTCCAGCGCCATCTACTGGAGTATATCCCAAGTGTAAGGAATATCTTCTGGAACAGGACGTGCTGTATACTTAGAATAAGAGTCTATCTTGTATGTTTCTCCCACCCTGTACATACAGATTGCCCACATTTAAAATCATTCTACCTGCACCTATTGCATCTTCTGAGCCTTTTAACATCCAAGATGGCGGCCTGTGGAGTCTCAGGCTGCCTGTAAACAGGAAGTGTCTTCTGGACTTTGGCACTCTGGTATGGCTGTCCTTTTGCTGACCCCAGCTCTACTCTGTATGTGCAGAGCACAGCTATAACCCTGCCCCTGTACTTTTCACCCCTAAAATATATTCATTTTAGATGCTGGGGAATATTTTTTATATTAAGGTTTGGGCTTTTCATTAAATTATGCTAAAGATCTGTTTTCTTAGTTAAATGAACCCAAACCAAATCCAAATCTTCCAGAGTCTGATACTAGGCAGATAATTAGTCTCCGGCCAATACATCATGTGTATCCAATGTCTAGGTTAGGTTAATTGAGTCTGGGTACAAATTCAAGGATTCCTTTTCAAGAGGAAATGACTCAGAGCACACCTCAGCTATTGAGGTACCTTCCTGGAGTCTATTATAGTCATGGGGCATGGTCTGCTTACTATAGACAAATGGCAGGATCTCATCCTATTGGAGTGTTATTAAAAATTCAGGAGTATAATTTGGGGAATATCTGTAATCATATATAGTAAAAGAAATATACCTATATTACACTTCCTTTCCCCAATCGATAGATCAATCAATATTTATTTTGTTTTACAAGTTAGAGAGTTAATAAACAAACAATCCTAAAGTAAGAGGAAAGGAAAACCAAGTCCAGTCATTTGCCACTAAGACACTTAGAGGACAGAAGCTGTTTTGATGCCCTTCTATTCTCAGGCCTGTTGGTAGGGTGCTGAAAACAGTGTATCCTGGATGAGTGGAGTCTCCCAAAATTGCTTTTGGTTTGAGTTTTTCGATATTTTTCCGTTGTTTTTACAAACTTCCTTAGGCACAGATTGTCCTTCCTGTAGGTACTTCCATACCAGTATTTCAAGATATCAGGCGCACACCAATTATCATCTATAAAAAACTTTTTCTTTTTATTTTGCAATTTTAGGACCCATATTCACAGCTTATTTACAGAAATTCAGTGACACTTTATCTCAAATACACATGGGGATAATAGTGCATTAGTTGCTACATATTAAACGCATATGAGCAAGTGGATTGAATAATAATCTCATTAGATATACAGGCACTTCCTGTGGTAACAATATTGACCACTGCTATGTAACCTTAAGCATACAGCAAACATATTCAGATACCAAATGTATCCACAATACGGTCTTGTTTACAAACTAAGAGCAAAAAATGTACATCTGTGCTAGTTACATGAGTAGTTACATTAGGGTATGTCTGCAAGCAACATATACTTCTGCTGCATAGTTCTGCTACCCTTTCATCTGTACATACATCTGTAACTATTGTTATAAACCACAGCTTAAAGTGGACCAACACCGAGAGGTGATCGGCCCGGAAATCTATAAGATTCCCGGGCCGATCACCTCCCACCCCGCGGGACATCCGAGATCGGGATGTCCCGCGGGGTGAAACCCCCCCAGACACCCCAAATCGCTTACCTCCCTCGTGCCCCTGTAGGCGTGCGGGCGCCCGCGCCGGCCGTCTGCGAATGGGCGGCGGGGGCGCGCGCGCGCCGAAAGTGACGCGAGGGAGGCGACGGCGGCGGCAGCCGCTTGGACGTTCCTGATCCCCGCCTGGACGTTGGCGGGGATTGGACCGTCCAGTCACGTGGCAGCGGGGACAGGTAAGATTTTGGGGCTTTCTGGGGGGTTTCACACAGCGGGGCACCCCCGATCGGGGTGCCCCGCCGAAGTGGACCAAAACCCAGGATAGTCAAAATCCTGGGTGTTGGTCCACTTTCAAGAAGCAAAAAAGTCTCATATAAGCATACAAGGGACATTATATCTTTACAAACTATGATATACAGTCAGCAGTAAGTGTCCCCACATTATGCTTCAACAGCAACCATGGAGGTTAAACCACAGCAATTTTAACAATCAATCCAACATAAGATTGTATCAAACATCAACAGTGTAATATTACCCCAGTGATCTTAATAGCAAAGGTGGGGGCGGTCCTCCCACGTTCCGGGGATCACGTCCCCTTTCTCAAGGAAATAGCGCCCTACTCTCTGCAGCCTTCCGCGCGCTTTTAAATAGATCCCCCTGGCCGGCCGGCCATGTGACCTGACGCGGCGTCGCGTCACTTCCGGTGCGGCGCTGCGTGTCACTTCCGGTTTTGGCGAGTCCCGATCTCGCAACCGCAAGAGGCTGGGTCAGTGACCTCACAGGCGAGGAGGACACTGAACACCAGTCTGCGATTGCGCAGACGCACGGGGCTCGTCGCACCGGACATTTTATTGGAGCACAACACTTTACTTCCATAGTCATTACAAATAAACATTTGTTGTCTGAATTTTTGCTTGGGGATCCACTGAGGGGGTTTCTTGAACCATTTTAAGGCTGCAGCACCTATGAAAATGAATATAAAAATATATTAAAACCTTTAAAAACAATACTATAGGGTATGTATATATATCTCTCCTTCACTGATGAATATGAATATTCCCGGGCCGATCACCTCCCTCCCCGCGGGACATCCGAGATCGGGATGTCCCGCGTGGTGAAACCCCCCCAAAACCCCCAAACCCCCTCACCTTAGTTTCCCTCGCGCCCCTCTAGGCGTGCGCGCCCCCGCGCCGGCCGTCTGTGAATGGCCGGCGCGGGGGCGCGCGCGTCAAGAGGGACGCGCGGGAGGCGGCGGCGGAGGAGCCACGGACAAGCGGCTGTCAAATCGCTTGTCCGTCGGCGCTGGGAGCCCGATCGGGGGTGCCCCACCGAAGTGGACCAAGACCCAGGATAGTCAAAATCCTGGGTGTTGGTCCACTTTAACCTTCATCTTAAAGCGTACCTCAAACCCAAATGATAATCCTATTCTCTACATCTATATTAAAGCATACCTAGACCTTAGATGTTAATCTGAATCCAAGATGATAATCTATATATTTAAATTTCCATACCAGACTTCCCTACCAGACCAACAATGATGTACATACGATTTTTGCAACTCTATAGAACATGGTCAGGATTTTTGAAAGGCCTATATTGCCTTAGGAACTAAAGTCTTTGCTGGACTATTTTTTTCACTAGCGTATATGCATGCATGGTCCGTTTCAAGTCTCTGTTCTCCATCCTTGGAAATACTGCTCTGTCAATGAGTATTGGACATGGCTATATGGACAAATTTCTGAAGTCTAAGACCATCTCCACTCTCTTGTTCATGTTTATGATCAGGTTGTTTTGCCTGCACCATCTAATTCTCCAAACATTTTGTAGTGTGCCTGAGAATCATCATTCCTGATGAGCCCAATGATTATGGCGTCTTGACAAAGACCTCATTGTGCATGCAGTCATTCATAAAGAGCGAAAAGAGCAGGGGGTGACAGCACACGCCCTTGTGGGGCTCCAATGCAATTTTTTGGTGGGGACTAGACAAGAACTCTCCTAATCAGTCAAGAAGCTCATTATCCATTTGAAAATGGACCAACACCCTCTGCAGCGATTGTGTTGGTAGCCGCTGGCACGACTACTATCTGACAGTCCGGGGGGGGGGGGGCATCCAGAATGCTGGAGCCCCCCCTGCACAAAACCCTCCAGGACACCCGTAAACCTTACCTTAACCTTGCTTCCTTGCTGGGAATGCAGAGCTGTGATTGGCCTCCTGGTGCTTACGTTGGCAGTGACGTTCTGGCTGATGAATGTCCTGCCCATGTGAGCGCCAGGCAGCCAATCGTGATACTGTCACTGCCCACGTGAGCGTGGGGCAGCCAATTGCAGCACTAGATTCCCAGCAGGGGAGGGAGTAAGGTTTACAGAAGTTCCTGTGGGCAGTCAGCATTCTGGACGCTCCCCCCAGCCTGTCACATAGCAGAAAATCTGGTGGTTACCAACACCCTTGGTTATTGGTCCTCTTTAAGGAACTCCAACAGGTCATGTTTTGTGAATGTTCACACAGAGGCACAGGTGAAAAAATCAATGCAGCAGCAGAGCTCTAGAGTCAACTATGGGAAGATCCATAAAACATGACCTGATGGCAGGCCCTGAAGAGGAGGGTTGGGGAACACTGTTCTTAGGGACTGCCATTTGTCTCAGTTTGCTGTAAAGTCTGCCAGGATTGATTGTATTGAACGCTGAACTGAAGTCCACAAACAACATTGTGACACAAATGTTAGGATATTCTGTGTGCTCCGGAGCATACTTCAACACGGATTTGCTCTATGTGCAAGCTGTTCTTAAAGACATTGTTCACCCAAGTGTTAAAAAACAAGTGTGTACAGGACACTGGGTTTTAGCTTTCTATCTTCAAGTCATCTTTATCAGTCTTTTCCCTTACCTGGCCATTCCTCCCCCCCTCGCCATGGTCAACGTATATCGTACATCGATGTGGACCCTCGACTGCCCCCACACAATGTCCCCTTCTTCCATCCCTCAGTCATGCCCTCTCTTCTGCCCTCCCATTGTAAACCTTTACTGTGAATGCACCGTGAATGGCCTATGCGGGTAGATTCCTGTGTAATTCATATATTAAAGTGGACCCCTCCCCGTGGGGCATCCAAAATTGGGATGCCCAGCTGTGTGAAACCCCCTAGGACGCCCGCTAACCTTACCTGAATCCTGGTCCAACGGCGCATGCGCAGGCCGCAGCTGCATCTCGCACTTCTCTCTAGCAGGGCGCGTACCCACGCCAGCCAATTGTGAATGGCAGGCGCGGGCGCGCCCACTGTTACAGGGAAGTGCAAGATGCAGCCGCCAGCGTGCTCGGAGCCGCTGAGGTTTGACGCAGCTTTGACGCACATACCTCAGCGGCTCCGAGCACAATGATTGGACGAGCGGCCGCACATGCGCCGTAGGAGCGGGTGTTGGTCCACTTTAAGTCATATTGTAGGCAAAGGCAATTGTTACACCATTGTATTGGGCTATGTTTTAAACTGTTACTGTTTTTAAATTGACAAAATGGCCAAGATATCAAGGTTTACAGTTTTCCCTCAAGATTTCTCTTCTGAAGCAAGCGGCGTGGTCCTTAGACCTGTGATGCTGCATAATAATCAGCACAATGGGATATTTGATATGATTAATTAGGTGGAGGAGCAACAATGATGGAGCCCCCCTGACCTTCTGGACCATAGGCGGTCACACCCCCTTCATCCCCTCAAGTTAAGCCCCTGCCCAGGGGGTCGGAGGGGGTCACCATTGTCGCTCCCCCCCCCCCCCCCTTGTTTATCAGATTTTTAATCACTTGGTATCATTTAGAGAAAGGAATAACTATTTGCCTTTGCTGTTTCAGTCTTAAAGCGGAACAAAACCCAGGAATTTGACTGCTAAATAGCACCTGCATTCAAATTAAAGCCATAAGAATATATATTTGCACAGTGTTGAATCAGCCCTAATAGGATAAAAATACTACTCACCTGATCGCTTGCAATCCTCCTCTGATCGAGGATGAGAATGGGCACTCTACCATGAAAGCTGGATCTGGGACCCAGTGGCAGTCACCCAATTTCTGGAGTTGCTTGGCCACACTCATTGCTGGGATTGGGTGACTGAGCTGTCACTGAGTGTTCAGTCATGACTGTTCAGAAGGAGGTTAGTGTTGATCAGATGAGACATTTTTTTACTTCATTGGTCGAATCTGGTCTTAGCGTGGATGGGGAAGAGCTGGGTAGCTGGAGGTCCTCTGTAAAGCAAACCTAAACTATCCCTCGGTACCCTGATTTTACTGGGTTACCTTACCTCTTCCCTGCTTCCTGAAAGCATGCATGGGCACTTCTCCAATCAGCATTCTATGCCACGCACATTAATGAACAGCACAGAACCACCCCCCTCCAGCTTTGCATCCCATTTCTGCTGTGCAAAAGCGCACAGCAGCCAGAGGGATGCTGGGGATGCTGCCACTAATTGTGCATGTGCCATGGGATCACTGGAAAGGTACTAAATTTAAATCTCTCACATATGCATTGAGCCATTAGGGAGCACTCCTGGGCTTCACTATAGCAGAGAGCTTTGGCCTGTTATCAGTCAATAGGCTCGATTCAGAGACACATTTGTCTGGACTTCCGTAGCTGTCTGTGAAAGTTTTAGTGGGTGTTTGTTATTTTTTTGCTTTTTTTCGTCCATTTTTCATTCGTACTAACGTTCGGGAAAATGTGTATATGCGCTTTCGATGAACGAAAGCAAATTGGATCATTTCCGTAAGTTCGGATCATTTTCCAAACAAAATCTGATATCATACCAATTTGCAATTCCTATTTTATCTAAACTGGTTTGCTTGTTGTGGTATATGTTACACCTGGGCTCCTGGAGCACTGCACAGATATTTTGGGGTTTAACCCTTTAGTTGCCAAGCCCGTAACACCTACGTGCTGGCTTGGCTGGGCGTTAAGTGCCAAGCACGTAGGTGTTACGTGCTTGACACTTACTTACCTTGTGGCGATCAGGGGCTGCAGAAGAAATCCATTCCAGCGCAGGATTGAAGAGAAGACGTCGGAGGGTCATGTGGAGGTGACCCTTACCTCACCCCAGTCAGCAGATCGGCGCTGGACCAATAGGAAGGGAGGCGCATGGCTGCTGTCATCAGCCGGCGCCTCCCCTATATAACAGCATTCGGTCCTCATGCTGTTCTCCTTCATCGCCGATTCTGAGGTAAGTGGGGTGTGTGGGGGGGTGGTGAGTGGGTGGGTGGTCGTAGGTACCCCTGATCGCCGCCATCGCCGCCATCCGGGGGGGGGGGGTCATTCTAGCACTTGTAGTGCGCCGCCGCCGCCGCCATCCGGGGGGGGGGAGTGTTGTGATCTGGGGTGGGTGGCCGTAGGTACCCTTGATCGCCGCCATCCGGGGGGGGGGGGGGGCATGGTTGTGGTGGGTGGCCGTAGGGTCATTCTAGCACTTGTAGTGCGCCGCCGCCGCCATCCGGGGGGTGGGGGTGTTGTGATCTGTGGTGGGTGGCCGTAGGTACCCTTGATCGCCGCCATCCGGGGGGGGGGGGGCATGGTTGTGGTGGGTGGCCGTAGGGTCATTCTAGCACTTGTAGTGCGCCGCCGCCATCCGGGGGGGGGGTTGTGATCTGGGGGGGGGGGTGTTGTGATCTGTGTGTGTGTGGGGGGGGTGTTGCGATCTGTGGGGGGGGGTGGAGGGTGTTGCGATCTGTGTGTGGGGGGGGGTTGTGATCTGTGGGGGGGGGGTTGTGATCTGTGTGGGGGGGGGGGTTGTGCCGTCAGATCTGGGGTCAGATCTGTGTGTGCCGGCGGTCAGATCTGGGGTCAGATCTGTGTGTGCCGGCGGTCAGATCTGGGGTCAGATCTGTGTGTGCCGGCGGTCAGATCTGGGGTCAGATCTGTGTGTGCCGGCGGTCAGATCTGACCCCAGATCTGTGTGTGCCGGCGGTCAGATCTGGGGTCAGATCTGTGTGTGCCGGCGGTCAGATCTGGGGTCAGATCTGTGTGTGCCGGCGGTCAGATCTGGGGTCAGATCTGTGTGTGCCGGCGGTCAGATCTGGGGTCAGATCTGTGTGTGCCGGCGGTCAGATCTGGGGTCAGATCTGTGTGTGCCGGCGGTCAGATCTGGGGTCAGATCTGTGTGTGCCGGCGGTCAGATCTGGGGTCAGATCTGTGTGTGCCGGCGGTCAGATCTGGGGTCAGATCTGTGTGTGCCGGCGGTCAGATCTGGGGTCAGATCTGTGTGTGCCGGCGGTCAGATCTGGGGTCAGATCTGTGTGTGCCGGCGGTCAGATCTGACCCCAGATCTGTGTGTGCCGGCGGTCAGATCTGGGGTCAGATCTGTGTGTGCCGGCGGTCAGATCTGGGGTCAGATCTGTGTGTGCCGGCGGTCAGATCTGGGGTCAGATCTGTGTGTGCCGGCGGTCAGATCTGGGGTCAGATCTGTGTGTGCCGGCGGTCAGATCTGGGGTCAGATCTGTGTGTGCCGGCGGTCAGATCTGGGGTCAGATCTGTGTGTGCCGGCGGTCAGATCTGACCCCAGATCTGTGTGTGCCGGCGGTCAGATCTGGGGTCAGATCTGTGTGTGCCGGCGGTCAGATCTGACCCCAGATCTGTGTGTGCCGGCGGTCAGATCTGGGGTCAGATCTGTGTGTGCCGGCGGTCAGATCTGGGGTCAGATCTGTGTGTGCCGGCGGTCAGATCTGGGGTCAGATCTGTGTGTGCCGGCGGTCAGATCTGGGGTCAGATCTGTGTGTGCCGGCGGTCAGATCTGGGGTCAGATCTGTGTGTGCCGGCGGTCAGATCTGACCCCAGATCTGTGTGTGCCGGCGGTCAGATCTGGGGTCAGATCTGTGTGTGCCGGCGGTCAGATCTGGGGTCAGATCTGTGTGTGCCGGCGGTCAGATCTGGGGTCAGATCTGTGTGTGCCGGCGGTCAGATCTGGGGTCAGATCTGTGTGTGCCGGCGGTCAGATCTGGGGTCAGATCTGTGTGTGCCGGCGGTCAGATCTGGGGTCAGATCTGTGTGTGCCGGCGGTCAGATCTGGGGTCAGATCTGTGTGTGCCGGCGGTCAGATCTGGGGTCAGATCTGTGTGTGCCGGCGGTCAGATCTGGGGTCAGATCTGTGTGTGCCGGCGGTCAGATCTGGGGTCAGATCTGTGTGTGCCGGCGGTCAGATCTGGGGTCAGATCTGTGTGTGCCGGCGGTCAGATCTGGGGTCAGATCTGTGTGTGCCGGCGGTCAGATCTGGGGTCAGATCTGTGCGTGCCGGCGGTCAGATCTGCGGTCGCGCGTGTGTGGGTGCCGGCGGTCAGATCTGCGGTCGCGCGTGTGTGGGTGCCGGCGGTCAGATCTGCGGTCGCGCGTGTGTGGGTGCCGGCGGTCAGATCTGCGGTCGCGCGTGTGTGGGTGCCGGCGGTCAGATCTGCGGTCGCGCGTGTGTGGGTGCCGGCGGTCAGAGATCTGCCGGTGGGTGAGTGCGTGCGTGTGCCGGTGGTCAGAGTGAATCCCCTCGATTGCCAGTAAAACTTACCTTACCTTACCACCGCTCTAGGTATAGCATAGTGCGGCTGTTGTCCATGCATGCGTCCTAAACACTCCCTAATCTTAACTTTTTCTCTTAGGTTGTTCGCTGAGATCTCTACTGCCTTTGTTTCGTTGTTTGGACCTTTCGCTTGCCCTTTCAGGACCCTAGCCCCCGCCCCTCCTTTTGGGAGCCTAGCCCCCGCCCCTCCTTTTGGGAGCCTAGCCCCCGCCCCTCCTTTTGGGAGCCTAGCCCCCGCCCCTCCTTTTTGGAGCCTAGCCCCCGCCCCTCCTTTTGGGAGCCTAGCCCCCGCCCCTCCTTTTGGGAGCCTAGCCCCCGCCCCTCCTTTTGGGAGCCTAGCCCCCGCCCCTCCTTTTGGGAGCCTAGCCCCCGGCCCTCCTTTTGGGAGCCTAGCCCCCGGCCCTCCTTTTGGGAGCCTAGCTGGGATCCCGTGACCTGCTGCTCCTGACTCCACCACTTCTCATCGGGTTGTAACTATACACTTTTATTTCTATTTTTGTCTGTTTTTTTTGCTTTGTTTTATTGTATTGTATTTTTTTGTTTCATTTTTTGTCTGTTTTTTTGCTTTGTTTTATTGTATTGTATTTTTTTGTAATTTGTCTTTAGTTTTAGCCTTTAGTTTTAGCCTTTAGTTTTAGCCTTTTTTTTTAGATTTTTTTTTGCATTGGGGTATGGCTGGTAAGCGGTACACTGCACAGGAAGCTGCGGCTTACCTGATTAAATTTTACCAATTATGCGATAGTGTGACCGGCTACATCAAATATTTTCGAATCTATGAAAGAAAGGACACCTATCTGGACCCCCCTGGTTGTCCCCTTGATTTGTCAATAAGTGGAAAGATCGTTTGGGACCTTATGACTTCATTGTTGGGTAGAGGTTACCACTTATATGTGGACAACTTCTATACCAGCATCCCCTTATTTCGCGCCCTTTATTCGTTGGATCCCCCGGCCTGCGGCACCATCAACCCTAAACGCAAAGGATTGCCCAGGCCACTACTTGAAAAAAAATTAAAAAGGGGGGAGTCTTATGCTCTAAGAAGCGATGAGGTCCTGGCCATGAAATACATGGGCAAAAAAAATGTATTCCTTCTGACAACACTCCACGATGAGTCAGTTGTGAATGTAAGGCAACGTGGTCCCCGAGCCCCTTCCCAAAAGCCACGTTGCATAACCGATTATAATAAATTCATGGGTGGCGTTGATAAAACTGACCAAATATTAACTTATTACAACGCCACCCCGAAAAACTCGAGCCTGGTACACTAAAGTTGCTATCCATTTGGTCCAAATGGCAACCTACAACAGCTTTGTTGCCTTCAAGGCAGCAGTGCCAGGCTCCAATTTATCGTACATAAAATACCAGCAGCAGTTACTCCCTGCTTTGTTGTTTGGGGATACTGCGGAAGAACCAGATCTGCCTACCAATGACAACCAGGCCAGATTAGTAGGGAAGCACTTTATAAAGTTGCTTCCCGAAGTTGGTAAAAAGCGGTATCCCCAGAGAGCTTGTAGGGTTTGTAGGAAGCGTGGCATTAGAAGAGATGTGCGGTATTATTGCCCGACCTGTCCCAGCCAACCCGGGTTATGCCTCGAAGATTGTTTTGAGGTATACCATACTCAACTAAATTATTGAGCAATGCATTTTTTTTTTTTGGTAGGTAGGCCCCTTTTAGGATGAGGTTTCTTAGGTATTTTGTGTTGCCGTTACATTTTATTTTCTTTTAGTTTCTTTTCGCTGTTGCTAATCCGAAGGGAAATGGTGGAGCAGGAGCAGCTGGTTACTTGTGGCAAGTGATGATAAAATGTGACCAATTTCAGGTTCTTGATTCCTAATATTGGTCATTGATCACTGCACTGATCTTATAGTCTGATGACACAGCTACAGTATCCTATAATCTGATGACACAGCTACAGTATCCTATAATCTGATGGCACAGCTACAGTATCCTATAATCTGATGGCACAGCTACAGTATCCTATAATCTGATGGCACAGCTACAGTATCCTATAATCTGATGGCACAGCTACAGTATCCTATAATCTGATGGCACGGCTACAGTATCCTACTTGCACTTCTTAGAACAGGTAAGAAATTGTTTTGTTTTTCCATAGCGCATGTGTTAGTTTTGGGTGATTGGTAACTGTACCCTTCAAAGTACCTATGCATGTGGGGTATTATTTTGTTCAGCAGATGTTGTGCTTTCAGATTTACTGTGTTACTTCTTGCTTGCTTATTGTTTTTATAGGAAAATATGGTTTTGAATCTGCTTTTTGCTTATTTTTTTAGCGAAATCCTTTGGAACCAGAGATTCTGCCAATCAATAGAGTCCAAAGGAAGTCACCGACGTCAACAAGCCCAGTAGGCTTAGAAACCTTGAGGTATGTACTTTCCAAAAATATATAGTTTGTGGGGGGTATTTCAAATGTAAAGGGTTGTAAATTTGGAGAAACTGCAAGGTGCGCACTTTGTGTGCGCCGCTGATTTTTTCAAGTAAAATTACCCTCAAACGCATGCTTGACTTTGGGGTGTTTAGCAACTCTACACTTCAAAGTACCTATGCATGTGGGGTATTGTTTTGTTCAGCAGCGGTTGTGCTTTCAGATTTACTGCGTTACTTCTTGCTTGCTTATTGTTTTTATAGGAAAAAAATTTTTTTCAATCTGCTTTTTGCTTATTTTTTTAGCGAAATCCTTTGGAACCAGAGATTCTGCCAATCAATAGATTCCGAAGGAAGTCACAGACGTCAACAAGCCCAGTAGGCTTAGAAACCTTGAGGTATGTACTTTCCAAAAATATATAGTTTGTGGGGGGTATTTCAAATGTAAAGGGTTGTAAATTTGGAGAAACTGCAAGGTGCGCACTTTGTGTGCGCCGCTGATTTTTTCAAGTAAATTTACCCTCAAACGCATGCTTGACTTTGGGGTGTTTGGCAACTCTACACTTCAACGTACCTATGCATGTGGGGTATTATTTTGTTCAGCAGATGTTGTGCTTTCAGATTTACTGCGTTACTTCTTGCTTGCTTATTGTTTTTATAGGAAAAAATGTTTTTCAATCTGCTTTTTGCTTATTTTTTTAGCGAAATCCTTTGGAACCAGAGAGTCTGCCAATCAATAGATTCTGAAGGAAGTCACCGACGTCAACAAGCCCAGTAGGCTTAGAAACCTTGAGGTATGTACTTTCCAAAAATATATAGTTTGTGGGGGGTATTTCAAATGTAAAGGGTTGTAAATTTGGAGAAACTGCAAGGTGCACACTTTGTGTGCGCCGCTGATTTTTTCAAGTAAAATTACCCTCAAACGCATGCTTGACTTTGGGGTGTTTGGCAACTCTACACTTCAAAGTACCTATGCATGTGGGGTATTGTTTTGTTCAGCAGATGTTGTGCTTTCAGATTTACTGCGTTACTTCTTGCTTGCTTATTGTTTTTATAGGAAAAAATGTTTTTCAATCTGCTTTTTGCTTATTTTTTTAGCGAAATCCTTTGGAACCAGAGATTCTGCCAATCAATAGATTCCGAAGGAAGTCACAGACGTCAACAAGCCCAGTAGGCTTAGAAACCTTGAGGTATGTACTTTCCAAAAATATATAGTTTGTGGGGGGTATTTCAAATGTAAAGGGTTGTAAATTTGGAGAAACTGCAAGGTGCGCACTTTGTGTGCGCCGCTGATTTTTTCAAGTAAATTTACCCTCAAACGCATGCTTGACTTTGGGGTGTTTGGCAACTCTACACTTCAACGTACCTATGCATGTGGGGTATAATTTTGTTCAGCAGATGTTGTGCTTTCAGATTTACTGCGTTACTTCTTGCTTGCTTATTGTTTTTATAGGAAAAAATGTTTTTCAATCTGCTTTTTGCTTATTTTTTTAGCGAAATCCTTTGGAACCAGAGATTCTGCCAATCAATAGATTCCGAAGGAAGTCACCGACGTCAACAAGCCCAGTAGGCTTAGAAACCTTGAGGTATGTACTTTCCAAAAATATATAGTTTGTGGGGGGTATTTCAAATGTAAAGGGTTGTAAATTTGGAGAAACTGCAAGGTGCGCACTTTGTGTGCGCCGCTGATTTTTTCAAGTAAAATTACCCTCAAACGCATGCTTGACTTTGGGGTGTTTGGCAACTCTACACTTCAAAGTACCTATGCATGTGGGGTATTGTTTTGTTCAGCAGATGTTGTGCTTTCAGATTTACTGCGTTACTTCTTGCTTGCTTATTGTTTTTATAGGAAAAAATGTTTTTCAACCTGCTTTTTGCTTATTTTTTTAGCGAAATCCTTTGGAACCAGAGATTCTGCCAATCAATAGATTCCGAAGGAAGTCACCGACGTCAACAAGCCCAGTAGGCTTAGAAACCTTGAGGTATGTACTTTCCAAAAATATGTAGTTTGTGGGGGGTATTTCAAATGTAAAGGGTTGTAAATTTGGAGAAACTGCAAGGTGCGCACTTTGTGTGCGCCGCTGATTTTTTCAAGTAAAATTACCCTCAAACGCATGCTTGACTTTGGGGTGTTTGGCAACTCTACACTTCAACGTACCTATGCATGTGGGGTATTATTTTGTTCAGCAGATGTTGTGCTTTCAGATTTACTGCGTTACTTCTTGCTTGCTTATTGTTTTTATAGGAAAATATGGTTTTGAATCTGCTTTTTGCTTTTTTTTTTAGCGAAATCCTTTGGAACCAGAGATTCTGCCAATCAATAGAGTTCAAACCAATGGACCCACGCCAACAAGCCTAGTATGCTTAGAAACCTTGAATTGTGCACTTTCCAAAAATATATAGTTTGTGGGGGGTATTTCAAATGTAAAGGGTTGTATTTTTTGAAAAACTGCGAGGAGCGCAAAGTATTTGTATTTTATCTGAAAATCTCCTCTAGCGCTCTTTGCAGTTTCTGGGGTCTCCTGGGCAGGAAATGGTGTCTACTAATACATGTGTGGTACCGTTGTAACCGGGAGAAATGGGGCTTTTACTCTCAATATGTTTTTATTGAAAAACCTTTATTTTCGATTAAAAAAAAACACTGCAAAATGTAAAAACGTGTGTATTTTTTATTTTCTTTCACATATTTTGCCCAAAATAATTATGATAAAACTACAAAATTGATAAACAAGAGATATGATGTTAAAGCCCAGATTCTGCTGAAAAAAACAATATGTAATTTTTATGGGAAGTCCCATAAAATCCCTTCAAAAATTACAGTTGAACATGGGGAGCGCAAAATAGTGAAAAATGCTCTGGCAACAGGGAGTGGGAAATGCTGCAGGTAGGCTGGCACTTAAAGGGTTAATATTTCGGCTTAAAAAACATTTTTGCCTTGAAACCACTGCTTACCTTTACCACATTCTACTTTAGCGATCGTGCTCCCACAGCCCCAGTATCAGTGTGTCACGTACCTGGGTGTCTTCTGGCAATTGCTTAGTCTCAACCACCACCAGCGGTAGCCAGCAGTGTCCTCCAGAATAAGCAACAGGGAGGGCACTCAGCAAAAGAAGCTGGAGTGTCGGCAGTGGACTGAAACCGACAAGCACAGAAACAGATGATTACTGGAACAGGTGAGTCCTGGAGCAAATGATAACCACCGTGTGTAGGCTCAGGAGCTGGGAGTCTTCTGGAAAGCCTGATCTTCACTGGGTAGCCCTCTGCAAGGGAGGAAAGGCTGGGCTACAGGCAAAACCAATGGACAAGTTGGGGTCGGAAGCTAGAGCGGATAGTCAGCCTGGGTCGGAAGTCAGAGGGGGTAGTCAGCCAAGCCGGGATCAGGAACCAGAGAGGATAGTCAAACAAGCCAGGGTTGTCACCAGGAAAACATGAATCAGAAACCAGGAAGGCGAGTGTCACTCCAAGAATATCAGCTGGCATCTTATTGCTGTCTCAGGCTTCCCTAAATGTGCATATGCAGCAGCGCCCCCTGTCGCTTTCTAGCAATGATACATTCAGTTACAAGCTAAACTGCTACATGAGGTATATATGGCAATTTAGCTTGTAGTGCTTTCAGATTTATTGTAGTTACATAGTTAATACAGAGGGGGAAATAAAAAGGGTGTTGGGGTAGGGGAAGTAATTATTATTTTTTTTTTTATTGATAACAGCTAATAGTTACTGTTAATGTTATTTTCTTCTAAATAAGTATCTAATCCTTTTTGAAGCTGTCAGTGGTTGATGCTGTAACAAGCTTCTGTGGGAGGCTATTCCATAGATTTATAGATCTATTGTCGCCTCCAGAGACTGAATTTCTTTTTTTCCAGTCGAAGGGAATGCCCCTCGTCTTTAGAGAGGATTTTATCTGAAATATTTTTCCCCCATATTTTTTGTATTGGCCATTTATGTATTTATACAAGTTAATCATGTCCCCCCTCAGTCGTCTCCTCTCAAGACTTAAAAACTTAACAGATTTAATTCTTGTAATCTTTCCTCATAACTAGGATCCTTCATTCCCCTTATTAGTTTGGTGGCTCTCCTCTGCACCCTGTTAGTGTTCTTATGAATTTGGGGCAAAGAAAAAGATAAAGAAAGAAACTGGCTGTTTTGTAGCATTGGCCTAGGGAAAGAAGGTGACTACATAAACCTTATTTCTAGGTATATTTCTGGATATAGGATCAATTTTCTGTTAAGTAATCTACTATACAGTGCCTGTCTCTGGTGATCACCCAGAAACTGGAGCTAGATCTCCTCAGTAGGGTCACTATAGGAGGAAAGCGTTTGGCTGACAGGCTTATGGCTGGAAATGGGGCATGGACAAGGAGATACTGACTTGAGAGCATCCAGCAGTTGCTGCACTAAAAGAGGGTGTCACGGTCCAGTACTTACCTCCTCATCACCCCTGGGCTGCTTGCTCAGATAGTGCAGTGGCGAGCTATTGCTTCATGAGAGCCAGCAGCACCTGAGACATGGAGCACTGCTTTCCATGTTTGCTGCACTCTAACACATCTCAGAGGATTGGGAGTTGGTTCATTTAAAAGCCATCTCCAGAAACAGCAAAGCACTTTCTGTATTGCTTGTCTTCCATGCCGCTCAAGCTGTCCTGTTGCCATTGTCCTGTGGCCAATCATTTGAACAAGTCCTTGTGCTAAGCCCTGTTACTAACCATTGCCATGTCTAACCATTTCTCTGCGGCAAGTCCTATTGCCAACCATCGCCATGTCTAACCACTTCTTTTTGCCAAACCCTGTTGCTAACCATTGCCACATCTGACCACTGTGTTGTGCCAAGCCCTGTTGCAAACCATCGCCACATCTGACCACTTCCATGTGGCAATTCCTGCTGCCAGCCATTGCCATGTTTGACCACTTCTCTGTGCCCAGTCATGTTGCCAACCATTGCCATGCCTGATCACTTCTCGGTGCAAAGTCCTGTTGCCAACTATTATTATGTCTGAGCACTTCTCTGTGCCAAGCCCTTTAGCCAACTGTCAGGGAACCGTGGGTCACATGATCCAACTAACAATCCAGCACCGACGATCACTCAGCCTGCTTTCCCAAAACAACCATCCATTTGCCCACCTAGCAGGGCTACCAGCACAAGTTTTGACTATGGTGGAATAAATACAAATGTTGTTCTGAGAGGTGGGTTACAGGTTAAAGTGAGTTACACACAGATTTACCTTAAAATGTAGATGCTGAGAGATGATGATGAGCTTCCACAAGGAGGTAGGTCAAGAGCTTTTAGATGGTTCGGGCACCTCCAGCATGCATGCCCCCAGAGAGTGACAGCCGCTGGCCCATGGCCCCCCCCCCCCTTTATGCCTTGGGACCCTTTCATCCCCTCCCTTCTGTGGGGTGGACGGTTCCCTCCCCCCTGTTGTGGAACTTGTTTTAGAACCTAAAACCCTTTATGGGTTATAACTTTGTGCAGGGGGGTCATATGGCTCTGGATATGGTACCAAACGATTAGGCTGGATACCGGGATGAGCCTAAATACGTAGTCCCTAGATGGGTCAGAACCTGAGATCTCCATTTCTATAGGTTGCTGTGCTCGCTTGGCCCTGAGAATCTTACGTCTACGTGCGGTTTTGTTGGCCCCGTTCTGGTTCTGTATCTGGCTTGGTGCTGGGGCACACAGTGGCTACAGTCCAATTTGTGTTGGTACCGGATGTCTGAGGCACTGGTGTTTTATGCGAGGGGGCGCTCTCCAGGGTTCACTCCTGCTTCAGCCTTAGTGGGGCCTTCCCAGTGCAGAGGTGTGAGTGAATCAGCAGGGAGCCCATGATCTGAGATTGACTCATCTCACAGATGCTAATTCTCCTTCCTGGAGAGATTAGGTCTGGTGTGTGTTTATGGCTAGAAAGCCTTAATGCTACAGAGGGATATAAAGGGTGACATTTGCTAAGAATTGAGAATTGTAAAGAGGGGGGGGGGCATCAGCAATAAAATGACATATAATATTTGCCCTCTTCTTCACACCAACCATTGCAATATGTAACCATGCCTCTGTGCCAACCATCATGTCTGCCCACCAAGCACATCTGACCATTTCTCTGTGCCAAGCCAACAGTGTTGCCAATCATTGATGTGTCTGATCATGTCTCTGTGCCAAGCCCTGTGGCCACCCACTGCCATTTCTGATCAATCTTCTGTGTCAATACCTGTTTCCAAATAATGCCACTTCTGACCACATATTTGTGCCTGTTGCTGACCATTGCTACATTTGAACATGCCTTTGTGCTAATCTCTGTTGCTTTATCACAGATAACCCATCTGACTTCATCTATTTCCATGCTCAGTTGCCAACCTTTGCCACATCTGTCCAAGCCACAGCTATTGCCGGTGTTCCCTGGACTGATTGGCAGTGCTGGCTGCTACCAAGGGGTCCACCATAGCAAATCCACTCTGCCCGCTTTATTATTGGGTATAATATGTGGACCCTGCCTTAGCAGGCTCACTCACTCTTGGACTGTTGCCAGTAACTACCATCTGTGAGTCTCTATATTAGTGGGACCACCGGCACCAGAAACAGCTGCTTCATTAATTTTATTGAAAGAAGACTATGGGGTCAATTTGAAAAACTCACTCCTTTTTAAGAGAGAAAATTGCCATTCAATTACATTGTCTACCTTGGGGTTGATTCCACAACCAGATGCAATTTGTAATCAGCTGGTGTTGAATCAGTTCCAAGGTAGATAATAAAAGTAAATGAAAGTTTTCCCTTCTAAGGAGTGAGTTTTCTCACCTGGCTCTGAATCGATCCCTGCAACTGAGGAGGAGGATCAAAGGGGATCAGTGGTACTAAAAATAATCAGTTGATGGAGAGTGGCACTTCATAAAAAGGCTGTGAACTCCAAGTTATGAATCTATTGTCACTTATCGGATCTATGAGAAGGTGTGTATGTGGGGAGGGGGGTGCTTTGGTGTTACAGGAGATGATGAGTTGGTGCTGCTTTGCTTCTCTCTTGTCCAGGTGGGAAGGGGGAGTCTGTAACAGTAAAATACCTCACATTAATTACCATGAAAGAAATGTACTTCAGCAAATCTCTCTGAATTCACCCACATATCCCTAATACAACAGCCAGATTCATCTCTGTCATTTCATGAGGCAGTAATAAAACATTTCATCGCAATTTCTTTCATGTCACCTCTTTTTTCAACAGATGCACGAATATTAAAAACACATAAACATTCTTCAGCTCACAAAAGAAAAAGTATATTGATTGTGAATGTTTATGAAAAAGTAAAACATTTTCGAAAGCTACTCATAGTAACATAATATGTGAGGCTGAATAAAGAAAGTCTATCCATTTCAACCTGTTTATCCCCTACCAGTGGTCTAGTAGCCATAGCTGGAAATGTTATAACATGTGTCAGGAACTGGGGCGAACGGCAGTGGCACAGACGACAGTTCTTCAAAATCAAAGGCAATTTTATTGAAAATAAAATATTCACCAGCAAAAGTATCTCTTAGTTCACAGATGGTTGCAGCATACAACGCAGTATAGCAAGCGGTTACTATGAAAGTCCAGGGTTTGATAGTCCAGCAAACTACACGTCCAGGCTATATCAAGTCCGGTTACAGGGCATACCAGCCCACGCTGCTCATCCACAAGTCCAAGTTCAGGGACACAAACAAAGTCCTTCGGCTGCATACAGTTCTGTTAGTCACTTTGAGCAGTACTGCCTGAACTCCTTACTCCAGACTGTTCAACGGCAAACTGAAAGGCTCAGCGGCTCCTTTTATTTAGGCTTCCCCTGTAATCAGCATCATCACCTGTGCGAGGCCTGGGATCAGGGAACAAACCTGTATAGGACTGGGGAATGTGAACTGGGTCCTGAAAACCTGGCATGGATCGTGAGCATAGCAGGGGAAAAATAGGCTCCATTCATTACTTTCCTATGCACCTTACCACACATGCCAGGAAGGCATCCAGGCTACTTTTAAACGTTTTTTACTGTATCCTACATAACTACCTTCTCTGGCAGCGATTTCCATAGTCTCACTGCTCTTACAAAGAAGAATCCCCTCCTAAAACACCTTTTCTCTAACCTTAGTGGATGCCCTCGGGTTATGGTTATACTCCAGGATTTAAATAGATCATGGGACAGATCTTTGTATTGGCCTTGAATATATTTATACATAGTTATTAGATCACCCCTCAGATGTCTCTTTTTCCAAACTAAATAAACCTAACTTTGACAATCTTTCAGGGTACTCTAGTCCCCGCACTTATTTTATTACCTTAGTTGCCCGCCTCTGAACACACTTCAGTTCTGATATTTCCTTATTAAGCACAGGTGCCCAGAACTGTACACACTATTCCATATGGGGTCTGACCAGTGACTTGTACAGGGGTAAAATGATGCTCTGGTCATGAGAACCTATGCCCCTCTTGATGCACTCCATGATCCTTTTTGCTTTAGCTGCTGCTGCCTGGCATTGATTACTACAGTTAAGTTTATTGTTAACTAAAACCCCTAGGTCCTTTTCTATTGTAGTTTTACCAAGTGTTTCTTAATTTAGTGTGTAATCATGGCACAGATTTCTCCTTCCCATCTGCATAAACTTACATTTATCTGTGTTAAACTGCATTTGCTATTTAACTGCCCATGCTTCAAATTTATCTAAATCTGTTTGTTGTTTTCTGCCTGGTGTCCTCTTTTGTGTTAATTACTTTACACAGCTTAGTATCATCTGCAAAGATTGAGACTTTACTGCTTAATCTGTGCCCAATGTCATTTATATGTATATTAAGGAGAATTGGGCCAAGAACTGACCCTTGTACCTATAACCACCCTATGCTTCCTATCATTAGGCCAATTTCTCACCCAAGTACACACGTTTTCCCCCAGTCCAAGCATTCACATCTTTTGTACCAGTCTTTTATGTGGCACCGTATCTAATGCTTTACAATAGTCAAGATATATGATATTCAATGACTCCCAGTGATCCAATCTTGAACTTAATTCCTCATAAAAGCTGATTAGGTTTGTCTGGCAGGAACCATTCCTCATAAATCCATGCTGATACTCAGTAATAAGGTTATCTTCACATATATACTCCAGGATAACATCCCATAAAAAATCTTCAAATAGCTTGCCCACCACAGATATTAAGCTTGCCGGTCTGTAGTTCCCAGGTTCCCCGTTAGACCCCTTTTTTAAATATTGGCACCACATTTGCCAATACCTCGGAGCAGCCCCCTTAATCTTTGAATGTACAAATATTAGAAATAAATAATAAATACTGTAAATAAATAGCTAAAGTCTTATGGACTCTAATTATGGTTTGTGTAATATTTGATGGCATTGAATAGAGATGAGCAAACTTTTTAACAGTCTGGATTGGACGGTTCGGCAAATCTTTACAAGAAACTCAGGTTTGTCTGAATTGAACTTTTAAGAACTCTGCTCATAAAACTAAAAAATAACCTTGGGGCTATTTATACCAGCGAGTGAGCTGACTCTGCTGGTATAAAATGCCCCTCCCTGCAGCAGGCGCAAGTGATTGGCAGAAGCCAGGCACGAAACGCATGAGGAGGGAAGGGTTAAACCCTTAAAAATGTTAAAAAAATGATTGAGGTCCCCCCTATCCAGGCAAAACCAGCCTGTGCACAAGCTATGGGGGCTGGTAGGCCAGAGCGCAGAGGCCGAGTAGCCGGCCCCTGGCCCTGAAGGCTGCAGCTTGCGGAGTCGTCACAGGCCAGGGGCTCCTCTGGCTCTCCCTGGGCTTTGGGAATGCAGGTAATGGGGCAGAGGGTTATTGTAAGTCACCCACTTGCTGGTAAAGGTTTTACTTGGATATGGGAGACTCCATGCTGTTGTTTTTAAACACATAGGATCTCCCTTTCCAGGAGGGGGGCTATTGCAAGTGCTTGACCAGATTAGATGGTTGGGTTCCACTGCTACTAGTCTTCTTGAGTAGCCCTGAGCTCCTTCCTCCACTGCTGCCTAATCTAGGTTCCTGTATCACCTCTGCTCTGGGGGAGGGAGGTGTACATTTCTACTGCATTGTGATGGAAATGCACAATGTGAAATATGCCTAATCTACATAATATTAACAGTTGGGCTTAGTGTGCGAGTGTGTGGGAGGGGGGTTTATTGATGAGGGCAGGCACTGGGGGCCACTATGAATTTTGCATGCCCCTGGGAGGACACATCAACTAACAATCTATTAGGTTAGAAGGGAGAATAAAAAAGATAGAGCATCTCCCAATCTATCAAGTTAAAATAGGAATATAATGTAAGTTAGCTTACTCACCCTGGACCCATGGCTGCCATAACTGCCGAGGGTCCACAGCAGTTGCACATAGGTCTATAGCTCCAGTTTTGCGTGAAGGGTGTTTTTTTGTTATGTAAGTGTACAATAGGCCATGTAGTATATTTGGTTGGTTTAGAAGTGCATCCTGGTTTAAAAAGAAAGACTTTATAGCATAAGAGCCTGTCCCAGCCAGTTTGGAGTTCCCAAGTATTCGGAGCTTTAATTCTTAGTCACCACACCAAATCTTTACTGCTGGAATGCAAACTCCGGGTTCAGCCAAAGAACTGTTAGCAGTGAGTGAGAGTTAATGGATCAATCTGCTCTGTCTTGTCAGTGCTTTTACTGCTGACTTCAGGAATGTGTTTGATGAAAAGAAAGCTGCTTCTTAAGACAGAAGATACAGATGCAGCATGGAGGGGTTAGGACCTACAGGAACAATAAAGCAATGTTATGAGTGTTGTGTTTTTCTAGTGCCCCATGCCAAGCTGACAATGGAAGACTTAAAAAACTATTTTCCTTTATCTTTCAATTACAGGCGGCTCTCAATGGACATGTCATTTTTATACATTTTTTTTGCCATGACTTCCTTTCAAATGATGGGATTCGTGTTTCTTTTTAGAGGCAATGGACCTAACACATTAATATCCTGAGCAGTATCTCCACTTGGATTGATGGCTGTGCATTGCACGCTAGTCAGAGCTCGAGTCTTTAAACATCAGTAATGCTTGGAAATAAATGCTGTAAATGATACCGATTTGAAGACTAACAATGTTTTCCTAAGCTTGAATAACTCAGATATGTGTCGAGCAGCTGGGATATGTTTGGGTGGCATTTTTCAAGCCACAGTACAGCTGTCACCATAGAAGCCCATGAGGCTGCTGAAGTGGTGGACTGGGGCCACAAATCAGCCCAATTATTTTAGCCCAGCCACTCCCATGACTAGTCCATGACATCTCCACTGAGCCAGAATGCTCTCCAACACTAAGACCACAGCATTGCAGAGAAAGATTATGAATAGGAGCGAATATGGGCAATGTGAAGGTACTGAGTATTACAGAGCTCCCTCTGAGCTCTCCTTTCGGTGCACCAAGCTTACTCTAGCCCGGCTGATGCCTCAGTCTTGGGTGCCGGCTTAAATGACAGCTTCTTTCTCCGGCCACCCCTGCTTCCCTGCTTGTGTGCATATAGGCTTGATTGCTATTTGCCCCCCAGTGACGATGCACAGCCAGTGGAGGAATCCTGAAAGAGCCAATGAGCCCTAGTCTCGTTGTATGGGCATTAGCCCTTGTTTATGTGCTGGGCTTATCAGCCCTGTAATCACTGCGGGCCAATGAGCCCTGGGTTCCCCCAGCCAATGCCCTCACTCTTGCCCCTATAAAGGTGTCCCAGCCCGTTTCATCAATGCCTGTTATAGCTGTCGCTGTTGTGTTTGTGTCTTTGCTATTTCCCCTTGTATAACCTTGAAGCCCATTTGACCTTGTCCTTGCCTGATCCTCGGTACAGCAATTTTGAACTACTGTGTTTGACCTTTGATATCCTTAACTTCATCTCTGCTAACCCCTCTTGTACTGTGATTGTGAAAGGGAATTCATTTTGGCCTGCCTCCTCTTGAGTATTCTTCATCCCAGTACCTTGACGTTAGTTTGGACTGACCACCTTTGTATGATTTTTGGCTATACCATGATCACCTGTGATAGCATGACCACTTGTAGCCCCAACACTCAGGGGCAACTATACCCAGACAAATGTGTCCAGCTTCCTTCAAAACAGGGGCTTGTCTACTTAAGGGTGAAGCAGTGGTGAAGTTTGGCAATATCCTCTGAACTAGGTTCTGTAGACTGGTGAGCCTTACACTAAGGTTATAGTATTGGTGGCAGATAATGAGGTAAGTTTACCACCACCCACAACCAAGATTTCGAGGCTATAGTATTGGGCAGAACATGGGCTGGGGTTTGTTGGCTACGGGGGTAAAGTAGGACCAGGTACAGAGGTGCTAGGAAAGGAGAGTAATGAGGCCGGAATCAGATGGCGGCATAATAAGCAGTGGTCCAACTGGCCCCAAAGCAGTGAGTCCCACTGGAATTTTTACAAGCTTCCCTATGGGCAGTTTGTTTCTCAGCTTTTTTTCGGCCCAAAGAGGAGTAAATCATACACTAAAATAAATTAGTTAATTAACTTTGAACCACCCCCCTTCTGCCAAGTGCACAGCAGTAGCTACCTCCCCTGCCTCTAATAGAAGCTTATCATACTACAGCTGACCCCTACTGTCCCTGGACTACCTTATACACACCTCCATGTCACATCACGTAACCCTTTAGCTCTGCTGCCATGATTGGGTCCTCTTCAGCCATTGATTACCTTCTGATCCTCATTGCTTACTACACTGCCTCTAATCTTCTCTATCTTCTTTGTTGCAGCTGATCATCCTCTGGTTCTTGTTGCCTCCCACACTGCTGCCAATTGCCCTCAAGTGCTTATTACAACTGCTGATTTCCTTGATACTAATGATCACCCTAAAGTTCTCATGACCTTCTTTGCTGCACTTGAGGAGTCTAAATGCGCCCTAAAGATACCATGGGCTCCGCACTTGTCCATATTTCCCACGTTTTGATGCTGGCCTTTTATCTGGGCAAAGAAAATAGAAAAGATGAAAAGGATTACTTACCTGCCAGCCCAGTTGCTTGATCATATGCTGAGCTGACCTGGTTGTGGCACTATCATCTCCAAAGCTGAGGTACACCCCCGACTGGCTTCAGACTTTTTCGTGACTAGCAGCAAAGCGGGGCAGGGAGCTGATAGAGCTGCCACTGGACCAGCTAAACCCACAGGATTGTGTGAGATCATGCCATAGGGACATTGGACCATCCTGTGCACTGTCCATACTATCCAAGGACCCCTTTATCATCCCATGCCCTTACACAACCCTGCTAGTCAGTGATACCATTCTGGCCCCCTCATACCAATAAAAGACATCTATGCCATAACAAGATTTATCTGTGCTATCCAGCGATATTATAGCTGGGCCCAAAAACCCCTTTCCAACATTATTATTATTATTATTAATAAAAATAAGATGGAGTGGGACTCCTTATGTACTCTTGTGAAGAGAGAATGCTGTCGCTACACACGTGAGTGGTGGCAGGCAGGATACTTCAGGGTCCAGGTCTCACTATGATGCACCCCCAATGATCCAAGGGTTGTGGTCACATGGACACTCAAACAACTCACCAAATGACTATTGATAGCGATGCTATTAACATTCGGACATATGATCACGTACATGGTCTTGTAGCACCTCTACTTACGTTTATGTGAGCTACCACTAGAGGATGACTGCAAGGCCACAACATTTTTAATTGTATGGGAGAGTTTAAGGGAGTTTCTTGTTATAGCCCTCTCAATGACACACTGCATTTCTGGCCACAGGACTGGGTGACCAGGAGCAAAAGGAATGAAAAGGCTGACTCTGTCTGCATAATGGCACCTTGTGCACCCTTGGGTGACGCCGCTGAGGACTGGCACTTCTATAACCTTGATGGTGTGAACAACAAAAGGAACACAAAGATAGACAAGTGCTGGTGGAAGCTATACATCATATTTTTTTAAGGTATGGGAACCCGGCAGGTCCACTTTTACAGTAGGAAGTTATAGAAGCAAAATCAATACACATAATATAGATCAATGAGAAACCAGGAAAATATAAGAAAGTCACATAACAATGCTGGGAGATAAAGATTATAATGTCTTTTTCCTGAAAATGTATTCCTCTAGTTTTCTTAGTATGTAATCTGTTATAGTTGTGCTGATTTATTACAAGGTAGAAAATGCAATAATAGTGATCTGGCTGTGACCGTCACTCTTGTGGAATGTTCTATAATGATTTTAGATAGTTCAAAAGCTTTCCTGACCGGTGACAGATGGAGGTAAAATAATGAATGATTAGCAGATTACTGCCTTCACCATCTGTGATTGACATCTGTTTATGTCACTGCTCATAGCCTCTGGAAGTTCCCGCACTAAATGCTTGATAGCATTATCAAGCCCCAGCAGATGAGTGGGGTATCAGTGGAGCTAGTATCTCTTACTAATGACTATCTGTAGTGTAAACAAAACAGGTCTGTTGCAGCAATAGTAGAAAGTGAAACATTCCCTGACAGATAAGTGACATTCATTAGAGATAAGAATCAGCATTTCTCATGTAAATTTCCAAGTCCTCTTCTTCAGAAAGCCTGTCCAAAGCTTGGGCAGATATCTGACCAAGAATGACCATTGCGGGTGTTTCCCTGATTTGTTTTGTAGCTAGACTAGTTACAAATATGTTGTCAGATAATGACCATTAAAGAAATGTTTCTCCAGCCGATTGTGTTTCCAGAGTAGTTGTATGGTGCCAGAGAATGACCATTGAAGAAATGTTTCTACAAACTATTGTGTTTCCAGAGTAGTTGTATGTTGCCCGAGAATGTCCATTTAGGAAATATTCCTCCAATCTATTGTGTTGCCAGACTAGTTGCAAGTAACTTACATTTACATTTGGTCCTTCATTTAAACACTTGAATGTTTTGGCACCAAAACATTTTTGGTCTACAAAAATTGAGAAAGATTTCAACTTTTCCAACAATATGTTTCTAGTAATATGTGTGCATATTGTTAGCCACTGATGCAAAACAAAATCCAACGTTAAAGTAATACCATTTTTTGACTAATCAATAGATTGAATATGCAAGCCTTTCCAAGACATACATCTCCAGTCTATTGAGTTAGCCTAAAAGCTTAGTAATCAGTAATCAGTTTATTGTCGCCAAGTACATTACATATATGGAATTAATTATGACACCCAGGCACTTGTGCATTGAAATAATTAAATTAGGATAACAAGAGGAACGGAAAAGGGAGGGCAAGATATGTTAGGAAGTTGAAAATCAGACTTATTTTACATAAATTTAAATAGATTTAAGGTGATCCAACACCCATTTTTTCAGAAAATGGATGTTTGTTGCAAGGCATTGACCATCAGGATGCCTCCCCTTCAAGCTTACCGGCTCCTTGCTTCGTCTGCAAATCCGGACCGCACAATTGGCAGTAGGTAGTCACTTCTTCTCTCCTTTCAGTATGTGGAGATCTGAAAGAATTCAGATCAAGTAACAGCCGGTGACCAATTGTAGGGCCTAGTTTCGCCGTGGGGGGCCAAGGAGGAGGTGCACCCCCCATACTGCAATCAATACCCATAAAATGGGTTTTAGAACAGCTTAAAGATGTGTGTTGGAAAGAATGCAGCATATTTTCCTCACTAAAAATACAATTCTGTGATTACTCA
The DNA here is from genome assembly GCA_027917425.1 of Gastrophryne carolinensis. Classification (NCBI taxonomy): domain Eukaryota; kingdom Metazoa; phylum Chordata; class Amphibia; order Anura; family Microhylidae; genus Gastrophryne; species Gastrophryne carolinensis. The sequence continues at coordinate 402,703,029 of CM051237.1, forward strand.
CCTGTAGAATTGGTATTATACGTATACAGCACGTCCTGTTCCAGAATAATCCTTACTCATGGGTAATACATCCTCTAGATGGCGCTGGACTGCAGAGACAGAAAAGTAGCTCCTCCCGGCCCCATATATACCAGGGACCTCCCACAAATTCCCCAGTATTGACAAGCAGTAAAAATGAAGCCAGGATAACTATAACCCTTATCAATATTGAACATAAGAACAATCACCATAAAGAGGTAACTAAAAATAATGATAACAAGGGCGGGGTGGAACAGGACATGCTGTATACGTATAATACCAATTCTACAGGTGAGTAATCACAGAACTGTATTATTCTAAGTATACAGCACATCCTGTTCCAGAATAATCCTTACTCATGGGGCATAACATAGCAGTGTCTGTAAGGTAGGGTGGGATACCCAAAAGCAACATCAGACAGTTTAAACTACTGCCTCCAGCAGAACCATCAGCGGAGGCCTTAACATCAACCTTGTAAAACTTAGAAAAAGTATGAACAGAAGACCAAGTGGCGGCCTTGCAAACTTGTTCAACAGAACCCTGTTGCTGAAAAGCCGAAGAGGCACCAATAGCACGAGTAGAATGAGCAGTAAGGCGGAAGGGAGGCTCCTTCCCCTTAGCAGAGTAGGCCTGTATCACAGCCTGATGGATCCACTTGCTGATAGTGGACTTAGCTGGAGCCAGACCCTTCTTAGGTTCAGACGGAAGCACAAAAAGAGCATCAGTCTTCCTGAAGGATTCAGTAGCCACCAAATAGAACTTCAGAGTCCTGACCACAACCAAAGAGTGTAAAACCCTCTCCTTAGAGTTAGTAGGTTTAGGACACAGAGAAGGCAAAACAATGTCCCGATTGAGATGAAAAGCAGAAACAACCTTAGACAGAAAATCTGGCTTAAAACGAAACACCACCTTGTCCTGGTGTCTCTCAAAGTAAGGGGGCTTGATGGAAAGCGCCGCCAACTCAGAAACACGCCTAACAGAAGTAATAGCCACCAAAAAGACCACCTTAAGCATAAGAATGGACAAAGGGGCCTCACCCAAGGGCTCAAAGGGAGACCCCTGCAGGGCAGATAAGACCAAGTTCAAGTCCCAGACTGGTAACATAGGCTTACGTGGGGGATGCACGTGAGTAACCCCCTGGAAGAAGGTCTTGACCAGGGGATGCTGAGCAAAAGATCTTCGGAAGAAAATGGCCAAGGCAGAAAAATGACCTTTCAGAGTACTGAGCTGAATACCCAGATCCAAACCATGTTGCAGAAACTCCAGAATCCTAGGAATAGAAAACACAAGACAAAGAAGCGACTTAGACTCGCACCAGTCAATGTAAGTACGCCAAACTCAATAGTAGATGGAAGAAGAGGACCTTTTCCTAGCCCTGATCATGGTATTAACAACCGAGGCAGGCAGCCCCTTTTCCATCAAGATGGAGGTTTCAGCAGCCAGGCCGTCAAAGCCAGCATTTGTAAATTGGGGTGGCGTAGATGCCCCTGAGTGAGCAGATCTGGAACCCGGGGCAGGGCGTACTGATCTACTGCCAGCTGCACGATGTCTGCGAACCACACTCTTCTTGGCCAACAGGGGGCCACCAGTATGGCTGGCACCACTTCCTGAGCAATCTTGTGCAGCACCCTGCCCAGCAGGGGAAACGGGGGAAACACATACAGGAGGTGAAAACTCATCCAAGACATTGCTAAGGCATCCATGGCTAAGGCCAGAGGATCCTGGGACAGAGAGACGAAGACTGGAAGCTTGTGATTGTGTCGGGACACAAACAGATCCACATCCGGCTTACCCCAGCGGTGGCACAGGGAGCGAAAAACCCTGCTGCTGAGGGACCATTCTCCCAGATGAGAGGTCCCCCTGCTCAGAGAGTCTGCCTCCAGATTCTCCACCCCAGAATGTACACAGCCGAGATGCAGGGAACATTGTCCTCCGCCCAGGACAGAATCATAGACACTTCCCTGAGGGCCCTCCTGCTCCGGGTCCCTCCCTGATGATTGATGTAGGCAACTGCCGTCTGGTTGTCCGAGCGGACCTGAACAGCCCGACCCCGAACGTGTGGGGTTAAGTGGGCGAGAACCAACCTGATCGCCCTCTACTCCAGAATGTTGATAGGGGTGTGGGCCTCCTGAGGGCCCCACTGACCCTGGAGTTTCAAAAGCCCCCCCAACCTGTCAGACTGGCATCCGTGACAGTCTCCCAGCAAGGGGCCAGAAAGGATCTGCCCCCCAGCAGGTTCCTTGAGTCCAGCCACCACGAGAGAGACCGCCTGGCCAGAGGGGACAGAACAAACACCTGATCCAAGGACACAGGGTCCCGATCCCATACTGACAAGAGGTGAACCTGAAGAGGTCTCATGTGAAACTGAGGATATGGAACCGCCTCAAAGCAGGACACCATCCGGCCCACCAGCGGCATTCCCTGCATGATGGACGGATGATGACAACACAGAAGGAGCTGTGCTTGCTCTTAAAGACTCTCCACCTTCTGTTGAGGAAGAAAGATCTTGACCTGAGATGAATCCAGAATAATGCCCAGATAGGACTTGACCATGGAAGGAGACAGGGAAGATTTGGGGTGGTTGATCACCCAGCCGAATGACTCCAGTGTGGACACCACCCACTGGGTATCCAGCTCTGCCTGTTGGAAGGACTGAGAAGCGATAAGCATGTCGTCCAAGTAGGGAAGAATGCGGATGCCCTGAGATCTCAGCAGAGCCATCACACCTTGGTGAAAACCCTGGGAGCCGAGGTGAGGCCGAAGGGCAAGGCCCCAAATTGGTAGTGCTGATCCTCCAGAGCAAACCTGAGGAATCTCTGATGACCTGGAAAGATTGGTACGTGAAGGTAAGCATCCTTGATGTCTACAGAGGTCATGAAGTCCCCTGGGCGTAGAGAATTCACAGCGGAATTCTCCATGCGAAAGTGTCTGAATCTGACAAATTTGTTGAGGCGCTTTAAATCCAGGATGGGTCTGATGGACCCGTCTTTCTTGGGAACAGTGAAAAGATTGGAATAGTAGCCTTTGCCCCTTTCCCACAAGGGAACCCGGCAGATGACTCCCAATTCCAGAAGACCTTGGACAGCAAGGGACATACCCTGAGCTGACAGTGGGTTTTGAGCCATCCGGGATTTGATGAATCTTGGGGGCGGCCAGGCTGCAAACTCTGCCTTGTAACCTGGAGGACACTACCTCCTGAATCCACCGGTCTGAGACATGACGCCTCCAGACGTGAGCAAAGAGCCGAAGCCGCCCCCCCACCCGGATGGGTGAGGGTGCCCCTTCATGCCTGAGGGGGCTTGGGGGAGGACTTGGGACCCCAGGAGGGACCAGGGCAGCCACGTCCTCTGCCCCTGCCCCAAAAATCTCTGCGGGCTCCAGCAGAGGACGCTCCCCGTCCAATTCTGGAACCCCGTAAGGAGGGAAGAAAGGCACCTGAACCCCGAAAGGACCGGGGCTGCCTCCTATGCTGAGGTAATTTGCCTCCTTTAACAAACAAGTCCAAACGTTCACCAAAGAGGCGCAGCCCCTTGAAGGGAAAACCAGTGAGAGCCTTCTTAGCAGCATTGTCAGCTGCCCACTGGCGCAGCCAGACCGAGCGGCGTATCGCCACCAACAAGGCAGAAGCCCTGCCACACATTCTAATGGTATCATCCAAGGCAGAGAGAACAAATGCAACAAATTCCTCACAACGCAGAAGAGCTCTATACTCTTCACTACCAGCATCATCATGGGCCCCATCTAAGAGACTCCTGAGCAGGCTTTTAATAGCCACAGCCATAATGGCAGAGGCACAGACCGGACGCAGCGCAGTCCCCACACAGGCAAAGGCATGGCACGCCAGCTGATCTATGAGCCTGTCCTGCCCATCCCTCAGGGTAGTAGAGTCAGGGGAATGCATGACAGATGTGTTGGACAACCCCAGAACTGGTGCATCCACCTCGGGAGGACATGACCAACGTTTAACCATCTCAGCGGGAAAGGGATACCTCTTATCCCAACTCTTTGGTACCCCAGGAAGCCGGCTAGGCCGTTCCCACTCTTTGAGCACCAGATTATTAAAGTGAGTTTGTTCAGGAAACTCCAAGCGTGGTTTAACAGTATGAAATAGCTCCCCCTGCTGCCGCGGAGCCACGGCAGGAGCATATGGTGATTATTGTGACACAATAGGCCAATTGGGATTGATGCCAATAAGGCTACCTGGGATGCCCCAATAGCCCGCTAGGGAAGTGGGAGATATAGAAATACAATAGCCCCCCAATAAGGAGTTAGCGCAGCCTAAGCTGGGAGGCAGTGAAAAGGAACGGGTGGGAATAGTCCTACAGGGCCGCAGGCTAATAAGCCCCGCTCACCGGCGAGAAGAAAGAGCCATCTTCTAGTCATCGCAGCCCAGACTGCAGAGAAGAACTGGGGAATTTGTGGGAGGCCCCTGGTATATATGTGGCCAGGAGGAGCTACTTTTCTGTCTCTGCAGTCCAGCGCCATCTAGAGGATGCATTACCCATGAGTAAGGATTATTCTGGAACAGGACGTGCTGTATACTTAGAATATTCTGCTTTAATCTGAACTGATGAGACTGAAGCAAGTAAACGCTATTTTGCATGAGAATAAAAAGATCCACTTCAGAACCTTATTTACAAAGAATCTCCTTTTTTGTAGCAAATCCAAAGTTAAAGTAATACTGTTATAAAATATAAAATATCAAACTTCACTAGTAGTGTCGGGAGAACCTGAACCGCAAAGTTTGGCTTCATACAGAACTTTACGAGCTCTGGTTTGGCATTTGTAAAGTTGGTTAATGAGCTTCTGAGCAGGGGGTGTTTGTGTTGTGATGGGGGGCTCTGTCACACAATCTGCTATGGGGTGATGGGGGGTTCTGTCACATAGTCTGCTATGGGGTGATGGGGGACTCTGTCACACAATCTGCTATGGGGTGATGGGGGGTTCTGTCACACAGTCTGCTATAGGGTTATGTGGGGTTCTTATTATTTTTTGCGTAAAAAATATACGTAATACTTAATATTAGTACTATCCCTAAACCATTGCAAGGCAATCACCCTGGTGTTACTCCCAATTTGCAGCCCTCTACTCCTTACTACCCCCATTTTACAGTCATTTTTGGGGCCCAAAGTTCAGATTCCAATTGACTTTAATGAGGTTCGGGTCATGTTCGAGTACCCGAACCAAACTTTTGTTCACAGTTCGGCCGAACTTGCCGAGACCGAACTTCTACGGGTTCGCCCAACACTATTCACTAAATATTTCACTTCGCACAAGAGTAAGCTCATACCAAGGGCCACAAAAATTGCTCAACACTCACAACTATGTCTCTGACCCAATAATCCAAGATTCATAAATAACTAGCAAAACATTCAGTCTTATCACATTATCCAAATTCCTTCTGAGTTAATATCCTCTGCCCTTGTTTTTCCTATATGTCTGTGATTATGGTAAATGGAGGTTGGAGGGGGAGCTGGAACATTCTGGATTTATTAAAATTTAAAGCATTTCTGGCTATATACAAAGTGATATGACCCATTCTAGTTGGTGGTGGGACATGTGCCAAGACACCAGTGTTAAGGGAAGAGGATAGTAAGTCACACTGAATTTTGTGAAAGCACAGCATGCTATGCAATTTATTGTTAAATATTTCGGACTGCATCATATGCACTAAGTGCAATTACAAGCACAAGTACAATTATGATCCAATTATTGAGCATTTGGATTGGACAATATGGACTATGGTCAAAGCTCACTTTTGAGAAATGCTGAGTTTTTATGATATAGACTGTATTATTTTAACTTTGGATTTGCTACCAACTGGTATTGTTGGCACTAGGAGTGTCTTCACTCATGGGGAGCGGTGGTCATCCGTCTGTGGCCATAGCCATGGACCATTTCAAAGGACCGCCGCAGCTGACCTGGGGCCGCAGATCGGACTCAGGTGAGTTACAGCAGCTTCCTGCTGCTGCACCCTTAGGCGAAGAGGGTTGATGGGCTGCTCAGCCAGATGCCAAACTCCACAAAACGGACGACAAACGGATCCCTTATGTTTGGTCTAGTTGTGTGGAGTTTTAGAAATTAGTGGTCTGTGGTTGAAGATATCGACTGACACAAGTCTCCAGTCTTAATTGGACTGAATGTCTGACCTGTTGGCCCCATTGAAATAATACATATGTTTGTACATTATTATATTTTGTGCTAATTTATATTCCAGAATCTGGCAAATAAATAGGTAGAATATGTATATAGAATTCAGCTTACAGACACCACAGACTTAAAGTATGATTTCCAGAATGTGGCATATTCTGTTGTTAATAAAGACAAAAGAACAGTAATTATGTATTTAAAGCTCATGACTAAGTTGAGAAGGAATGTGGCTACTGTAAAACTTTTTCTGAATCAGGACATGGCACTTAGAGCAAAAAGAGGATTTCAGATGAAAGAATTTGACCTGGCTTTGTTGCAATAGCTTCTATTGTTTTATACCTTGATATCTTACAAATTACGCACTTTGCTGATCCCTTTTTCAAAGGTATAATGTGTGACAGCTGACGTCCAGCAGATAAGCTGCAGTCGAAATATTTGGATGAATGAGTCTAAATGAGATTTTCCTAATTCACCGGGAAATGACGTGGATGGTCAGTGATTGCTCCAGTTAAAGAGTTGTGGTTATAAAGCACATTGTAGGTTTACTCTGGTGTCGTAGCTCACACCAGAATGGGGACAGAATTGTATTAGACCCTTTGACATCAGCAATCCCTGGGATTGATTCAGCACTAGGTGCAATTAGGTGCAAAAAGCACACAACTTTTTTTGGAATAAAAATTGCTATTTATTTTTATTTTCTATCTAGGGGTCAGGTTAGCTCCAGGTGTAAAACAAGCCCATAAATTTCATTTCTCACCTATAGTATTTGCACCTGTTGCTGAGTCCCCCTCATTGTATAAACATTTCATTTTTTATCTCAAACTATATTTAGCCGAGGTGGTTGCGCCCCCCATTCTCCTCCCCTCTCACTCTTTTTCTGTAACCTCTCTCTATTTCTCTTGCTCTTTCTTACTTTTCTTTGTATATTTTTGTTACACATTTCTTGTTCCATTATCGCCTAGTTAAGTACTAATGCATTTTTGTTATCTGCATGGGTATCGCTGCAGGGGTCTATACTGGTCTCTCGCAGGAGCTGCAGATCTTCTTTCCCGCATGGGGGCAGCCTGCTTTAGGTTTAACTATCTGGTAAACGATTTGTAGCGATGTTTGGTAGAGTTGGTAGCACGTAAATTAGATAGAATCTACTCCCCACCCTTTTGCAACTTACTGTGTATATCAATATATAACGGAACTTATACATACCAATTTAGCTCAAATTTATTGTATACTGTATATGGCATATATCTCCTACCTGCAAAAGATGCTGGAAAATGTTCTGAAAATACCTAGCCAATAAACAGGGTGCCATCAGAATGCTCCCTGCTTGTCCATCATCTATGGTCTCTGTTAAGTTCATTACAGAGCCACGCCCCCCCTCCTTTGAGCAATCCAGCATCGACAATTGACCGATCGCAGCACTGCCATCTTTCTTCGATTACCTGATGCAGCCCAAAAAGTACATTCCCCGATGTGTGCGTGCTACTGTACGCCCCTGGATGGTTGGGTAGAGCTGTGCATAGCGCACTGCACCGTACACTCTCCCGCCTGCCCATTCAAGTAAATGGGCAGGCAGGAGCGGGCACAGTGCGGGGTATGTGCTCTACAGGAGGCATCATGCAGCTGAAGAAAGGTAGCAGTGCCCAGCGCTGTATTCACACAGTCGTCGGTGCTGTATTGTGGGCCAGGTGTTTGTGTTTCTTTATACCCCCTGCCCTGCTTTGGTACTAGGGAAGCGTGGGGGGGGGCTTTTAAAATGAGCAGTCATGCTGGACTGGCCCTTTAAGATATTTGGAAACTAGTTGTGGTTCACAACGAATAGGTTAAAAATTTAATCCGAAACACCCATTTTTCTTTAATGGGTGTTGGTTCTGCAGACAGCTAATCAAACAAGCTGGGGGGGGGGGGGGGAGACAGCGCTGGGAAAGGAGTCTCGCTATTGGCCACCAGGCGGTCATGTGGGCCATGGTCGCGTCCTCGGCACCAGCCACCGCAATGACCTGCCCCGTGACCGCCCACTGGCCAATTGCTGGACTGGCTGGTAGTGAAGGTGGGGATTAAGGACGATCTGGGGGTTAAGTTTGTGGGCGGGGGGGACTCCAGCATTCTGGATGCCCCCTGAGCTTGTTTTGATTAGTTGTCTGTCGAACCAGCACACGTTAAAGAAAAATGGGTGTTGCTGCAGTTTAAGGATACCCATTGCCTCCACAAACTCCATTTGTAATTTCTTTTACACTCATATGTCCTTCAACCACATCGCCTCACTAACACATTCATATGTACATAACAAGAAACAAATTGGTGATGGCACCACTAATAGCAACAAAGCCAAAATAATATAAATAACCAGAAGGTGCACCTTGGGCTCCTTACATATGTATAGCAAATAGCTAGAAAAAAGATCCAACCAAGGAGACCGTATAAAGCCAGGGCACTCAACTAGGTAACATGTATAGCAATAAGTTTATTATGTACATTGAGCCATCATATAAAAAACACGGAACAAAATAACAAGACAAATTAAAAACATGACTATAACATACCCGGGAGGTATATGATACAATAAATATATAAAGCTGATACGGATCTAATCAATCAAAATGCTATTAAGATAATAAAAATAGTTCTTATAAGCCAAAAAAAAATATATAATACATGCGGCTAATCCAATGATGTAAAATCCTGAATATTAAATTAATATAATAATAGTAAACCATATAATAATAGTATACTAAATTTATTTACCAATATCTCCTAAAAACTAGTGTATAAAGTGACCGTGCTCTAATATTGCTAAAAACTACAATGTGCTAAAGAATTAGGGCCTTATTTATCAAGGGATAGCGCCAGGTAGTGTCTCACTAGCGCCAGCTATCGGCGGCTACCGACTCCAGAACGCCAGGCTGCGAACACAATCACGCATTTATCACGCTAAATGAGGCTAGCGCCGGCGAGAGCGTCAGCTAGCGCGGGATTCATCATGTTGCAGACTTCAGCGAACAGTGCCGCTGCTAATCCCATCACAGCGCCAGGTATGACCTCTCGCTACCTGGCGCTCTCCAATGCATTTCAATGGAGCAATCTTTAAATATTCATAATTAATTGATATTAATGTTTTTTATTTTTTTTTTTTTTAAATGTCAAAAATTCGGTGACCACTTCTGCAATGTTATTTTTTTTTTAAGGTAAAAAAAAAAAAAAAAAAAATTGTGCAGAATTGATATTACAGGTCTGATATTAATGTATTCATATTACAAAATGTTTATAAAAACTTGTTTATTATTTTTTTCCAAAAATAAGGTTGTTTGGGGGTTAAAAAACGACTTTTAACACATCGCCGCCAGCGCTGTGGGGTTTAAACATGCATTTTACAGCGCAAGAATTTTTTGAGCGTGATTTGTTAATGAATATGCTGGGAGCCGTTCGCTATGGCCATTCGCTGTCATGCGCTCCCATACAGCGCGGAACCTGTCAAACAGCGACTCCCAACCCCGTATTCAACATTACCGCACACCGACTGAGTCGCTGTTAACAACCGAACAACGGCCAAGCACAGCGAATACTATCCGGCGCTGTGAAAATCACGCTACTGTCGCTCATCTGTCGCTACCTGGCGCTATTAATAAATCGGCCTTCTAATATATAACAAGATACAATTCATGACAAAAAACCTCTATGTGTAGTGGTATACATATAAGTTAAAGTGCTGGTGGAATAAATACACTATGAAAAACTAAAGTAAAAGAGAGTGGGCTAAGATCTCTAAGCTCCAATGGTTAACATAGGATGTGATAGTAACCATATGAAGGCCAGCACCAGCTGGTCGTTTATATCACAGAAGAAAACAGATCACAAAAATAACAGGGAATTGAAGTAAAGTCAAAGGTACCGCAAGTAAAATACTAATCCATCACGGGTATATGAAGCTGCCCCCACGCGCTCCGCTGTGCGCCCACAGCTTCTCTAGGGGGTAAAATGGACGGACCTGCATCTCCTTTTGTGCTTGCCAGCCCCTCCCACCGATGACGCCTGGATGTAACGTGTATCTGCTGAGGGAGTCCAGCAGGTGGAGCGCGTTAAGCGTCTCTCACCCAGCGGGTCCGCAGTCTAGCCACGCCCCCTCGTACGCAGGATACCTGCAAAGGGAGTGCCTGCTGCACCTCCGCCCCTCACACGCCGCCAATTAACCCCTGCGTGTGCAGTCACGGGGTCGCAGGGCAGATGCAGACCCAGGACGGTCACGCTGATCGCCTCCCATCCCACCACCCATCCCACCCCATCCCGCAGGACAGTGATCCGGCTGCCATCACTGCCCCAGCAAGGAGGGGGCTGGGAAGGGGGAGAGGGGGGAGGGGGAAGAGGAGCAAACCCGAGCCGCAGATGTAAACAAAAGAGGGAAAGAGGTGCAGAACGTCACACACAGGCGCAAAACGGAGGGGGGGGGGAGAACAACAACACAAAAAGCAACCCAGCCTATATACTCTAAAATACTGCAAACAGGAATGGCTATAAGATTATACTCAAAAAATGTTATATATAAATAAATATATAATTTTAATCACAAGCAATAATGTAATAAATTTATCTAATCATGGTAAATCATTTCAATAATCAATTAAAATACAGATATATGTACAGTGGATATATGGACAGTGGATCAACTCACCACATCAAAACACATCTTTCTATATACAATATGCGAAAAATACTATTTAGGCAATGTCAACAATTATTTCAAGGCCCCAAAGAAAAAAAAAGAAAAAAAGAAATAAATACATTTTTTTGAACTTCTCTTGCTTTTCTGTTACATTCCTCAATGTTCTTTATTTCAAAACTTCCAGCATTGTCATGTGTAGTACAATGCCCCACCTGCGTCGTTCTTGTTTATTTATTTGCACTCATCATAACCCAGCCTAAAAACACAAACCATAATGAGTATTTTTGTGTTGTTGTTCTCCCCCCCCCTCCGTTTTGCGCATGTGTGTGACCTTCTGCACCTCTTTCCCTCTTTTTTGTTTACATCTGCGGCTTGGGTTTGCTCCTCTTCCCCTTCCCCCCTCTCCCCCTACCGCCTCTCCCCCTTGCTGGGGCAGTGATGGCGGCTGGATCACTGCCCTGCGGGATGGGGTGGGATGGGTGGTGTGATGGGAGGCGATCAGCGTGACCGTCCTGGGTCTGCATCTGCCCTGCGACCCTGTGACTGCACACGCAGGGGTTAATCGGGGCCGTGTGAGGGGCGGAGGTGCAGCACGCACTCCCTTTGCAGGTATCCTGTGTAAGAGGGGGCGTGGCTAGACTGCCGACCAGCTGGGTGAGAGATGCCTAACGCGCTCCACCTGCTGGACTCCCTGGGGCAGATACACGTCACATCCGGGTGTCATCGGTGGGAGGGGCTGGCAAGCACAAAAGGAGACGCAGGTCAGTCCATTTTACCCCCTAGAGAAGCTGTGGGCGCACAGCGGAGCGCGCAGGGGCAGCTTCATATACCCGTGATGGATTAGTATTTTACTTGCGGTACCTTTGACTTTACTTCAATTCCCCTTGATTTTTGTGATCTGTTTGCTTCTGTGATATAAACGACCAGCTGGTGCTGGCCTTCATATGGTTACTATCACATCCTATGTTAACCATTAGAGCTTAGAGATCTTAGCCCACTCTCTTTGACTTTAGTTTTTCATAGTGTATTTATTCCACCAGCACTTTAACTTATATGTATACCACTACACATAAAGGTTTTTTGTCATGAATTGTATCTTGTTATATATTAATTCTTTAGCACAGTGTAGTTATTAGCAATATTAGAGCACTGTCACTTTATACACTAGTTTTTAGGAGATATTGGTAAATTAATTTAGCATACTATTATTATATGGTTTAAGAATTTAATATTCAGGGATTTTTACATCATTGGAGTATATTTTTTGATTAGCCGCATGTATTATATATATTTTTTTGGCTTATAAGAACTATTTTTATTATCTTAATAGCATTGTGATTGATTAGATCCGTATCAGCTTTATATATTTATTGTATCATATCACCTCCCGGGTATGTTATAGTCATGTTTTTAATTTGTCTTGTCATTTTGTTGCTTGTTTTTTATTTGATGGCTCAATGTACATAATAAACTTATTGCTATACATGTTACCTAGTTGAGTGCCCTGGCTTTATACGGTCTCCTTGGTTGGGTCTTTTTTCTAGCTATTTGCTATACATATGTAAGGAGCCCGGGGTGCACCTTCTGGTTATTTATATTATTTTGGCTTTTTTGTTGCTATTAGTGGTGCCATCACCAATTTGTTTCTTGTTATATGCATAACCGTCCGGATAGGGCTTGATGACTTTTGCCTGTAGCCCTACCTGGTAAATTTTGGGTGAGAAGTGCACACATATACATATATATTATTTACCATGTTGTTTAATATTGAAGCACTTGAGAAACAATGGAACAACAAGGTTCATGATATTTTTGGAAATGTGGATCTTGAACCTAGGGGCTCCATCCCTGGAGAATTTAAAGAGATATCCCGGGAGTTGAAGCAAGCTTATTTTACACATATTAAACTCTGGTGGAACAGTTTGGAGAGCTATATAGAACAGGGCCTTTGCCCCCGCGGGCTGCGGGTACAAATCTTTCCGGCCTGGGAGCCTACAGACTCTTTTAAACGGACGTGGGAGATAGGTCTAACTAAGTGTTCCACTATAATCATGGAGATGTTGATCAACCATGACAGGGAATTGTTATCTAAGGTCAAGGCCCGTATTGTTGAATTGGAGAAATCATTAGAGAAATTTGAGCAGGAAGAACTGGTTATGCCCTTCATGCAGTCAACCCAAAATGAGATTTCTAAGTATGAAGAAAGAATATTTGAGGGGAAAAAGAAAAAGTTTTCCCGGGACAAATATGATGCCAGCCAGCAGAAAATCTTTAGGTGGGGAAATCAGAGGTACATCCCAATAAAAGGGGATGTGGAACCCAGGGACAGATACCCCAACACTAGAAGTGGGGCCATTTCCAGAAACAGTCACTCACTCAGTTTCAAAGTTCTTTTCTTATCAAACACCACAGACGAATCAGACGGGGGGGGGGGGCGGACGAGACGCAAGAAACGAGAGAGATGTGCGTCTCAGGGACCGCAAGAGATGGGGGTACGGCAGGCAGATGCGCCCATCCCTGAAATAAATATCATGCTGCCCAAGTCTGATATAGATGAGGGGTCCCCTGGTGATGCTTTGAGTCCAGAGATAGTACATGACACCCCTCAAGATCCTTCTATGACCTTTCAGGTCATTAATTTGTCTGAGACACCTCTAACAGAAGATGAAGGGTAAGTTTTAGGCATGGGCCTCTCGTTTTCTCCCACTAGAAATGTCAATAAATTTGAAATGACAAAAGATGTCTTCCTTTTTTACAGACGGCTGTTACTGAAAAAACATTTTGCTAATGTTCAAAGACGCTGTGATGGAATTGATTGGGATCCAAGTGAATTGCAGGCCCTAAGAACATTGGGGGACCTGAGCACCCAAAATGAGGAACACAATGGAAGCTCCGGCCATCCAGGTATTCTTCCAGCTTGTTAGTGAGGACATAAAAAAATAAATAAACATAACATCACTAGGAGTCAACGTCAATCTCTGTACAACCTTGAGCACATACAAGATATTGTGATAAAGGAGGCCGATAAGGGGGGAATATCGTGGTCCTCCCCGTCGGCCTCTATATGGAGGAAGTACTCAGACAACTTAATGATGAGAAGTACTATGAAAGATTATCTTTCAACCCCTTACAAAAATACAAACGACAAGTAGATTGTTTGTTGGTTTAAGCATTAACACATAAAGTTATCACTAAGAATGTATATGATTTTTTGAAGGTTGAGTCCCTAGTGACCCCCACATTCTATATCCTACCCAAGATCCATAAGGACATGAGGAGACCTCCATGACGTCCCATTGTTTCCGGCATCGGGTCCTTGACGGAAAAGATGTGCACATGGTTGGATAGCCTTTCTTCATATTTATGTGATTCCCTAGATCTTATGTCCAAATTAGAAGCTATACACCTCCCAAGAGATTGCATGATGGTAACCTGTGATGTAGAATCTCTTTATTCAAACATCACACATTACTTCCTTGACATGGAGCTTAATTCACAACCTTCACGTCATGACTTTATCGTGACTAGTCTAAAATTCATCCTGGAACACAACTATTTCATTTTTGATGGTTGTTTTTTTAGACAGAAAATGGGTGTAACGATGGGGGCACGTTGTGCCCCTTCAATCACAAACTTATTCCTTGGATGGTGGGAAAGGGAGGTCGTTTTCAATGAACAATTGGACTGATATCACAAAAACATTGTGGTTTGGTTTAGATGAAATGAATATTAAATTGACCTCCCATCTATCCACAGAACAGATCATATTTTTGGATCTATCTTTGACTCGCTATTTGGATGGCACGATAGTCAGCACCCTATATCGTAAAGAGACAGCAACGAATAGCTTGCTTCACTTCAAAGGTGCCCACCCGATACATCTCAAAAAGGGAATTCCAACAGGGCAATTTTTGCGAGTCAAACGTAACTGCACAAGATTGGATGAATTTGATAGACAAGCTGCGGAATTGGGCAAAAGGTTTTGAGCACGCGGGTATTCGATAGGAACCCTGAAATCGGCCCTCAAGAAGGCACGCTCCCTATAGAGAGCACAATTGCTCCAACCGAAAAAAAAGGGAGAACGGAATAATGTAGGGCTGGTTACCACCTTTAATCAACAGTGGACCGATATAAGAGCTATACTGTCACGACATTGGGGGGTACTTAAAAGTGATAGGGATCTAACAGAATAGATATCGGAAACACCGAGTCTCATAGCAAAACGGTCGAAAAATATCAGGGACCAACTTTGCCACAGTCATTTTTCACGACAGGAGCACTTGGCTCACACGGTCTGGCACCAAAGGATCATCATCGTGTGGAAAATGAGCAATATGTAGATTCATGACCAAGACCAAAAGAGGTAAAAAATCAACACACGGGCCAGACCATCAAGCTGCAAGATTTCATTAATTGCCAAACTAAATCGTTAATTTATCTACTGAAATGTCCCTGCTTTAAATGCTACATAGGTGAGACGAAGAATAGCCTGAAAACCAGGATACAATCACACCTATCGATTAGCAGGACGGGACTTGGATAAAGGTAAGACGTTGACACCAGTGGAGAGACACTTCTTGTTTCAACATAACTCCCGGGTGGAGGGTTTACACATAGTGGGACTTAAAAGAGTACGTTTAGGGCCAAGGGGTGGGGATTTAAAGAAGAGGCTCCTACAAGAGGAGCTTAAATGGATTTACATTTTGGATACAGCGGTTCCTCATGGTCAAAATGAGGACGTATCTTTCGGGCCCTTCATTAACTTAGGCACCATATAGTAATGGTTTACATAATAATAAAAACTTAACTAACAAGAATTATATAAAAATACAATTCTGTGATTACTCACCTGTAGAATTGGTATTATATGTATACAGCACGTCCTGTTCCAGAATATTCCTTACACATGGGTAATACATCCACAAGATGGCTGGACTGCAGAAAACAGCTTGTGGCTCCTCCCGGCCCTATATAAGTCAGGGACTTCCCACAAATTCCCCAGTATTGACAAGCAGTTAACAAGAAGCCGGGAGAACAATAATAACAAGAATTTAAAAATGAACATATGAACAATCACCATAAAGAGGTAACTAAGAATAATGATAACAAGGGTGGGATGGAACAGGATGTGCTGTTTACATATAATACCAATTCTACAGGTGATTAATCACAGAATTGTATTATTCTAAGTATACAGCACGTCCTGTTCCAGGATATTCCTTACACATGGGACATCCAATAGCAGTGTCCATAAGGTAGGGTGGGATCCCCAAAAAGTAACAGCGGGCAGTTTAAACCACTGCCGCCTGCAGAACTTTGCGACCAAAAGCAGCATCAGCTGAGGCCCTAACATCAACCTTGTAAAACTTAGCAGAGTAGGCCTGTACCACAACCTGACGGATCCACTTGCTGATAGTGGACCCGTCAGGAGCACAAAAAGAGCATCAGTCTTTCTGAAAAATTCAGTAGCCACTAAATTGAACTTCAGAGTCCTGACCACATCCAGAGAGTGTAAAACCCGCTCCATAGGGTTAGTAGGATTACGGCATAGAGAAGGCAAAACAATGTCCCCATTGAGATGAAAAGCAGACACAACCTTAGGCAGAAAATCTGGCTTAAAACAAAACACCACCTTGTCCTGGTGTCTCTCAAAGTAAGGGGGTTTGATGGAAAGCCCCGCCAACTCAGAAACATGCCTAACAGAAGTGATAGCCACTAGAGATGAGCGAACTTTTGAAAAATTCGATTCGACTGATTCGCCGAATTTTCCGACAAAAATCGTTTCGACCCGAATAAATTTGCGACAAATCGCTATTAAAAACGGCTATTTCTGAGCCTCCTAGAGCCTCAATAGGGTTGTAAACCATTCTGCCTTGCTGTAACACGCACAGGATGCGTGCTGGGTTAGTTAAATAATACTTTGAATAAATATCACATGCAGATCAGAGGCATCGCTAATAGAATCGCAGAGCGGCACAATTGCAGAGAGTTGAAGTGGCATCACTATGAGGGGCAGGAGCCCAAACATTGCTTTAAAGAGACACTGGAGTTGGCAGCAGCAGGAGCCCAAAAATTGGATGAATCACACCCTGGAGTTGGCAGCAGCAGCAGGAGCCCAAACATTACTTTAAAGAGACCCTGGGGTTGGCTTCAGGAGCCCAAAAATTGGATGAATCACACCCTGGAGTTGGCAGCAGCAGCAGCAGGAGCCCAAATATTACTTTAAAGAGACCCTGGGGTTGGCTTCGGGAGCCCAAAAATTGGATGAATCACACCCTGGAGTTGGCAGCAGCAGCAGGAGCCCAAATATTACTTTAAAGAGACCCTGGGCTTGGCTTCAGGAGCCCAAAAATTGGATGAATCACACCCTGGAGTTGGCAGCAGCAGCAGGAGCCCAAACATTACTTTAAAGAGACCCTGGGGTTGGCCTCAGGAGCCCAAAAATTGGATGAATCACACCCTGGAGTTGGCAGCAGCAGGAGCCCAAATATTACTTTAAAGAGACCCTGGGGTTGGCCTCAGGAGCCCAAAAATTGGATGAATCACACCCTGGAGTTGGCGGCAGCAGCAGCAGCAGCAGCAGCAGGAGCCCAAACATTACTTTAAAGAGACTCTGGGGTTGGCTTCAGGAGCCCAAAAATTGGATGAATCACACCCTGGAGTTGGCAGAAGTTGGCAGCAGCAGCAGCAGGAGCCCAAATATTACTTTAAAGAGACCCTGGGGTTGGCCTCAGGAGCCCAAAAATTGGATGAATCACACCCTGGAGTTGGCAGCAGCAGGAGCCCAAATATTACTTTAAAGAGACCCTGGGGTTGGCCTCAGGAGCCCAAAAATTGGATGAATCACACCCTGGAGTTGCAAGCAGCAGCAGGAGCCCAAACATTACTTTAAACAGACCCTGGGGTTGGCTTCAGGAGCCCAAAAATTGGATGAATCACACCCTGGAGTTGGCAGAAGTTGGCAGCAGCAGCAGCAGGAGCCCAAATATTACTTTAAAGAGACCCTGGGGTTGGCCTCAGGAGCCCAAAAATTGGATGAATCACACCCTGGAGTTGGCAGCAGCAGCAGCAGCAGGAGCCCAAACATTACTTTAAAGAGACACTGGGGTTGGCTTCAGGAGCCCAAAAATTGGATGAATCACACCCTGGAGTTGGCAGAAGTTGGCAGCAGCAGCAGCAGCAGCAGGAGCCCAAATATTACTTTAAAGAGACCCTGGGGTTGGCCTCAGGAGCCCAAAAATTGGATGAATCACACCCTGGAGTTGGCAGCAGCAGCAGCAGCAGCAGGAGCCCAAACATTACTTTAAAGAGACACTGGGGTTGGCTTCAGGAGCCCAAAAATTGGATGAATCACACCCTGGAGTTGGCAGAAGTTGGCAGCAGCAGCAGCAGCAGGAGCCCAAATATTACTTTAAAGAGACCCTGGGGTTGGCCTCAGGAGCCCAAAAATTGAATGAATCACACCCTGGAGTTGGCGGCAGCAGCAGCAGCAGCAGGAGCCCAAACATTACTTTAAAGAGACCCTGGGGTTGGCCTCAGGAGCCCAAAAATTGGATGAATCACACCCTGGAGTTGGCAGCAGCAGCAGCAGCAGGAGCCCAAACATTACTTTAAAGAGACACTGGGGTTGGCTTCAGGAGCCCAAAAATTGGATGAATCACACCCTGGAGTTGGCAGAAGTTGGCAGCAGCAGCAGCAGCAGCAGCAGGAGCCCAAATATTACTTTAAAGAGACCCTGGGGTTGGCCTCAGGAGCCCAAAAATTGGATGAATCACACCCTGGAGTTGGCAGCAGCAGCAGCAGCAGCAGGAGCCCAAACATTACTTTAAAGAGACCCTGGGGTTGGCCTCAGGAGCCCAAAAATTGGATGAATCACACCCTGGAGTTGGCAGCAGCAGCAGGAGCCCAAACATTACTTTAAAGAGACACTGGGGTTGGCTTCAGGAGCCCAAAAATTGGATGAATCACACCCTGGAGTTGGCAGAAGTTGGCAGCAGCAGCAGCAGCAGGAGCCCAAATATTACTTTAAAGAGACCCTGGGGTTGGCCTCAGGAGCCCAAAAATTGGATGAATCACACCCTGGAGTTGGCAGCAGCAGCAGCAGCAGCAGGAGCCCAAACATTACTTTAAAGAGACACTGGGGTTGGCTTCAGGAGCCCAAAAATTGGATGAATCACACCCTGGAGTTGGCAGAAGTTGGCAGCAGCAGCAGCAGCAGGAGCCCAAATATTACTTTAAAGAGACCCTGGGGTTGGCCTCAGGAGCCCAAAAATTGGACGAATCACACCCTGGAGTTGGCAGCAGCAGCAGCAGCAGGAGCCCAAACATTACTTTAAAGAGACACTGGGGTTGGCTTCAGGAGCCCAAAAATTGGATGAATCACACCCTGGAGTTGGCAGAAGTTGGCAGCAGCAGCAGCAGCAGGAGCCCAAATATTACTTTAAAGAGACCCTGGGGTTGGCCTCAGGAGCTCAATAATTGGATGAATCACACCCTGGAGTTGGCAGCAGCAGCAGCAGCAGGAGCCCAAACATTACTTTAAAGAGACACTGGGGTTGGCTTCAGGAGCCCAAAAATTGGATGAATCACACCCTGGAGTTGGCAGAAGTTGGCAGCAGCAGCAGCAGGAGCCCAAATATTACTTTAAAGAGACCCTGGGGTTGGCCTCAGGAGCCCAAAAATTGGATGAATCACACCCTGGAGTTGGCGGCAGCAGCAGCAGCAGGAGCCCAAACATTACTTTAAAGAGACCCTGGGGTTGGCCTCAGGAGCCCAAAAATTGGATGAATCACACCCTGGAGTTGGCAGCAGCAGCAGCAGCAGCAGCAGCAGGAGCCCAAACATTACTTTAAAGAGACACTGGGGTTGGCTTCAGGAGCCCAAAAATTGGATGAATCACACCCTGGAGTTGGCAGAAGTTGGCAGCAGCAGCAGCAGCAGGAGCCCAAATATTACTTTAAAGAGACCCTGGGGTTGGCCTCAGGAGCCCAAAAATTGGATGAATCACACCCTGGAGTTGGCAGCAGCAGCAGCAGCAGGAGCCCAAGCATTACTTTAAAGAGACACTGGGGTTGGCTTCAGGAGCCCAAAAATTGGATGAATCACACCCTGGAGTTGGCAGAAGTTGGCAGCAGCAGCAGCAGCAGCAGGAGCCCAAATATTACTTTAAAGAGACCCTGGGGTTGGCCTCAGGAGCCCAAAAATTGGATGAATCACACCCTGGAGTTGGCGGCAGCAGCAGCAGCAGCAGCAGCAGGAGCCCAAACATTACTTTAAAGAGACCCTGGGGTTGGCCTCAGGAGCCCAAAAATTGGATGAATCACACCCTGGAGTTGGCAGCAGCAGCAGCAGCAGCAGCAGGAGCCCAAACATTACTTTAAAGAGACACTGGGGTTGGCCTCAGGAGCCCAAAAATTGGATGAATCACACCCTGGAGTTGCAAGCAGCAGCAGGAGCCCAAACATTACTTTAAACAGACCCTGGGGTTGGCTTCAGGAGCCCAAAAATTGGATGAATCACACCCTGGAGTTGGCAGAAGTTGGCAGCAGCAGCAGCAGCAGCAGGAGCCCAAACATTACTTTAAAGAGACTCTGGGGTTGGCTTCAGGAGCCCAAAAATTGGATGAATCACACCCTGGAGTTGGCAGAAGTTGGCAGCAGCAGCAGCAGGAGCCCAAATATACACTGGAGTTGGCTTCAGGAGCCCAAAAATTGGATGAATCACACCCTGGAGTTGGCAGGAGTTGACAGCAGCAGCAGCAGCAGGAGCCCAAATATTACTTTAAAGAGACACTGGGGTTGGCTTCAGGAGCCCAACAATTGGATGAATCACACCCTGGAGTTGGCAGAAGTTGGCAGCAGCAGCAGCAGGAGCCCAAAAAATGGCCTAAAGACATAAATATGTTTTGCACCATTTGGAAAGTGTAAAACGTGGCACCATGCTGAATCTAGTCGCATGCATCAGGCATTGGTGGGTGGAAATCCTGGCTGATCCATCCCTGATTCATTTTGACAAAGGTGAGTCTCTCCACATTTTTAGTTGACAGACGAGTTCTCCTCGCCGTAACTATGGCCCCCGCCGCACTAAACACCCGCTCAGATGGCACGCTACTTGCCGGGCAGGACAGCTTT
Organism: Gastrophryne carolinensis; assembly: GCA_027917425.1. Taxonomy (NCBI): domain Eukaryota; kingdom Metazoa; phylum Chordata; class Amphibia; order Anura; family Microhylidae; genus Gastrophryne; species Gastrophryne carolinensis. The sequence continues at coordinate 402,723,981 of CM051237.1, forward strand.
TCCAGGGCAAACTCTGCTAGTTGCGGCCACAAATCAAGTTTGGCTGCCCAGAAGTCCAGCGGATCCTCAAGGTGTGTTGGCATGGTCATGTCAAAGTATGACATGACCTGCTGGTTGAGGTCCTGCTCCAGGTCTTCCTGCTGCTCATGAGTAGCCTCACTATGCGGGTGTAGAAAGCTACTCATTAGCGACTGAAGACTGAGGCTGCTGCTGCTGCTGATGGAGCTGCTGCTGCTGCTCCTGCCAACCCCCCCAGCGGCCATGGCAGTGGAAGGTGAGCGCAGAGGTCCCCTCGAGTCAGACCTGCGAGAGTATGGACCATGGCGCAGATAGGCATCGGCCAACTGCCTACGTAGAATGTCTTTGTAGTAGTTGAGTTTGTCCTCCCTCTCGGTGGGTTTAAAAAATGCCCCCATTTTGTGCCGGAAGCGAGGGTCCAATAAGGTGGACAGCCAGAAGTCATCCCGCCGACAGATGGAAACAATTCTGGGGTCACTACGCAAGCACGTGAGCATGCTTCGTGCCATTTGCGCAAGTGACTTGGATGGACTACCTGTCTCCATCTCCACTGCATACTGCCACGGTGTGCCCGGGTCCTCTGTCTCGCCTTCCTCAAAAACCTCTAGCTCCTCTGGCTGCTCCTGCTCCTCCTCTCCTGTCCGCTGACTAGATAAACCAGCCATTTCGCCAAGCCTAAACTGTGTTTTGCTGGGCAACTCCTCCTCCTCCTCTTCCTCCTCCTCCTCCAGTTCAGCTCCAACGGGGTTCATGTGGCCGTAAGATGTAAACGCCATGTCTCCAGTGTCCTGACCAGCCATGGTTTCCAACATGTGCTGTAGTACATGAAGCAGTGGAATCACGTCGTTCATCCCGTAATCCTGCCGACTGACAAATAAAGTGGCTTCCTCAAAGGGCCTGAGCAAACGGCAGGTGTCACGTATGAGCTGCCACTGGTTGACATTGAAGTTACACAGGGGAGTCCCCCTATCTGCTTGGATCATCAGGAAATCCGTGATGGCTTTTCTCTGTTCATATAATCGGTCCAACATGTGAAGGGTGGAATTCCAACGGGTGGAAACATCGCAAATCAGACTATGTTGGGGGATACCATTCTGACGCTGTAGCTCAAGAAGGGTGTGTTTGGCGGTGTAGGAGTGGCTGAAGTGCATGCAAAGTTTCCTTGAAGTTGTTAGGATGTCTTGCAGATGGGGGGAACACTTCAGAAACCGCTTGACAACCAGATTGAAGACGTGAGCCATGCAGGGGGCATGGGTCAGGCTTCCTTGGCGCAGCGCAGACAAAATGTTCTTCCCATTGTCGGTAACCATGATTCCCATTTTAAGTTTTCTCGGAGTAAGCCATGTTTGGATTTCCTGATGAATACATTTAAGCAGTTCCTCCCCTGTGTGACTCCGTTCGCCAAGACAAACCATGTGAAGCACTGCGTGACACCTCCGTGCCCTGCACACATGGTAGACTGGAGGGGCACTGAGACTTGAGCCTACAGTGGAGGGTGAGGAGATGGCGGAGGATGAGGAGGCCGAGTCGCACGGTGTCACAGGTCCAATGGGCAGAGAGCGCGGAGGCCGAAGCGGCGTGACCTGTCCAAGTTGCTGCTGCTGCTGCAAAGGGACCACATTCACCCAGTGGGCCGTAAACGACATGTACTGCCCCTGACCGTAGTTACAGCTCCAGATGTCGGCGCTGCCATGTATTTTGCTACACACCGACAGGCTCAAGGACTGGCCCACCTTCTGTTCAACAAAAGTGTGCAGCGCTGGTACTGCCTTCTTGGCAAAGAAATGACGGCTTGGGACTCTCCACCTCGGCTCGGCACAAGCCATCAGTTCTCTGAAAGGTGCAGATTCCACCACCTGAAAAGGGAGCGACTGCAGCACCAGCAACTTGGACAGGAGCACATTCAGCTTCTGCGCCGTAGGATGAGTGGGCGCATACTGCTGTCTCTTGGACATGGCTTCGCTGATGGATTGCTGGCGGGATGCATGACTTGGAGGAGGAGGAGCAGGAGCGACAGAGGATGGGTATGACGCACAGCTGCCTTCGGCTGAGGTGCTGGAGCCTTGGCTGGCAGAAATTGGGAGCTCACTTGGTGAGGAAGCAGACTGGACCACCCCTTGGGAGCCTCGGTTCTCCCAGGTCGCTTTATGGTGACGCATCATATGTTGACGCAGGGCCGTGGTGCCAACATTTGGACCCTGGCCACGCTTCACCTTTTGCCTACATATCTTGCATGTGGCCATGTTACCCTCCTGCGGATGCCTCAGGAAAAACTGCCACACTGCCGAGTAGCTACTTTTCCCACCCCCTGGCCTCACTGATTCACTGCTGCTGTTGCCAACTCCAGGAACCCCTGCTCCACTACCTCCTGATAAGGTAGACTGCCGCACAGCAGGTGCTCTACCCCGGCCCCGGCCCCGGCCGGATCCAGCCTTTGGAATTGTGCCCCCATGCTGACTGCTACCACCTTGCTGCCACAGCTGCTGACTCCGGGGCAACCTGCGCCCCTCTTCTCCTGATGATGACGATGAAGCCCCTTCCTCACCCGGCTCCCAAGTGCGATCGGCTTCATCGTCATCATCATCATCACCGAGTTGTGGCTGTACGTCACTGATGTTCGTGGATTCGTCAACAGTGTCTGGCGCAGGAGCTGGAACGCTCGCAGCACCCACGACACTGTCCACATCACTATTTGTCTGCCTAGCTAAAGAAGCCACCTCCATTTCTTGGCTGGGCAGTAGCTGCTGACTGTCCTCCTGTATCTGATCGTCCTCCTCACTAAAGAGTGGAGCTGAACCCAAAGCATAGGATACGTCGCAGGGGATGGGAACGGCGTAGGACAGAGGCAATGGGAGGACAGGGACTGCTCTCGGGGCATGCCAACTCAGGGTTGTGTCAGAGGAACCTACCGACCCTAGACTGGGGGTCTCAGACGTAAGTTGTGATGATGTTGTTGATGAGCGCGTCAACCAATCTACCACGGCAGATGCGTTACTGGTGGAGACCCGACCGCTAGCAGATACTGGCAGATTAGGTCTCTCAGCGTGACTCCTGCTGCTACTGGCCCCCAGTCTGATGCGAGCTCTGCCTGCGGAATCTTGGCCTCTGCCACTCCTCTTTTCACTTCCAGGCACTTGTCTGCCCGACATAGTCTAACTGGCGTGGTAGTAGGTGATATTTTAAGATCCCCCGGGCAGCGGTGGGTCTATATGAAACAGAATATAATGCACACCAAAAGTGAGCAGTAACACTCAGCCTCCAACAGGCCTGCTTAGTGTAAATAAGAGAGCTGCTTAGTGTAAATAAAGAGGGGTATGCTATGTTACAGAATGGGATGCCTCAACAGAAGTGCACCTGGCAGGCAGCAGTAAGCCTATGCCCAGCAAAAGTGTCTTTATCAGGGCTAATTTCAATTATAATAAGTGCAAATGGTTATATGGTCTTAAACAGAGGCTGCTGTAGTCACAGAATGGGATGCCCCAAAAAAAGATCCAGTAGTGCTATGCCCAGCAAAAGTGTCTTTATCAGGGCTAATTTCAATTATAATAAGTGCAAATGGTTATATGGTCTTAAACAGAGGCTGCTGTAGTCACAGAATGGGATGCCCCAAAAAAGATCCAGTAGTGCTATGCCGAGCAAAAGTGTCTTTATCAGGCTAATTTCAAATATAATAAGAGCAAATGGTTATATGGTCTTAAACAGAGGCTGCTGTAGTCACAGAATGGGATGCCCTGGCAGGGTCCAGAAGTACTATGCCCAGCAAAAGTGTCTTTATCAGGCTAATTTCAAATATAATAAGAGCAAATGGTTATATGGTCTTAAACAGAGGCTGCTGTAGTCACAGAATGGGATGCCCTGGCAGGGTCCAGAAGTACTATGCCCAGCAAAAGTGTCTTTATCAGGCTAATTTCAAATATAATAAGAGCAAATGGTTATATGGTCTTAAACAGAGGCTGCTGTAGTCACAGAATGGGATGCCCTGGCAGGGTCCAGAAGTACTATGCCGAGCAAAAGTGTCTTTATCAGGCTAATTTCAAATATAATAAGAGCAAATGGTTATATGGTCTTAAACAGAGGCTGCTGTAGTCACAGAATGGGATGCCCCAAAAAAGATCCAGTAGTGCTATGCCGAGCAAAAGTGTCTTTATCAGGCTAATTTCAAATATAATAAGAGCAAATGGTTATATGGTCTTAAACAGAGGCTGCTGTAGTCACAGAATGGGATGCCCTGGCAGGGTCCAGAAGTACTATGCCCAGCAAAAGTGTCTTTATCAGGCTAATTTCAAATATAATAAGAGCAAATGGTTATATGGTCTTAAACAGAGGCTGCTGTAGTCACAGAATGGGATGCCCTGGCAGGGTCCAGAAGTACTATGCCCAGCAAAAGTGTCTTTATCAGGCTAATTTCAAATATAATAAGAGCAAATGGTTATATGGTCTTAAACAGAGGCTGCTGTAGTCACAGAATGGGATGCCCTGGCAGGGTCCAGAAGTACTATGCCGAGCAAAAGTGTCTTTATCAGGCTAATTTCAAATATAATAAGAGCAAATGGTTATATGGTCTTAAACAGAGGCTGCTGTAGTCACAGAATGGGATGCCCTGGCAGGGTCCAGAAGTACTATGCCGAGCAAAAGTGTCTTTATCAGGCTAATTTCAAATATAATAAGAGCAAATGGTTATATAATCTTAAACAGAGGCTGCTGTAGTCACAGAATGGGATGCCCTGGCAGGGTCCAGAAGTACTATGCCGAGCAAAAGTGTCTTTATCAGGCTAATTTCAAATATAATAAGAGCAAATGGTTATATGGTCTTAAACAGAGGCTGCTGTAGTCACAGAATGGGATGCCCTGGCAGGGTCCAGAAGTACTGTGCCGAGCAAAAGTGTCTTTATCAGGCTAATTTCAAATATAATAAGAGCAAATGGTTATATGGTCTTAAACAGAGGCTGCTGTAGTCACAGAATGGGATGCCCTGGCAGGGTCCAGAAGTACTATGCCGAGCAAAAGTGTCTTTATCAGGCTAATTTCAAATATAATAAGAGCAAATGGTTATATGGTCTTAAACAGAGGCTGCTGTAGTCACAGAATGGGATGCCCTGGCAGGGTCCAGAAGTACTATGCCCAGCAAAAGTGTCTTTATCAGGCTAATTTCAAATATAATAAGAGCAAATGGTTATATGGTCTTAAACAGAGGCTGCTGTAGTCACAGAATGGGATGCCCTGGCAGGGTCCAGAAGTACTATGCCCAGCAAAAGTGTCTTTATCAGGCTAATTTCAAATATAATAAGAGCAAATGGTTATATGGTCTTAAACAGAGGCTGCTGTAGTCACAGAATGGGATGCCCTGGCAGGGTCCAGAAGTACTATGCCGAGCAAAAGTGTCTTTATCAGGCTAATTTCAAATATAATAAGAGCAAATGGTTATATGGTCTTAAACAGAGGCTGCTGTAGTCACAGAATGGGATGCCCTGGCAGGGTCCAGAAGTACTATGCCGAGCAAAAGTGTCTTTATCAGGCTAATTTCAAATATAATAAGAGCAAATGGTTATATGGTCTTAAACAGAGGCTGCTGTAGTCACAGAATGGGATGCCTCACAGCAGACTTAAGATCAGTTCAGTATATATGCACAGTTAGTTAGTATAAGCAGCCTGAAAACGCTAACAAAGCCTGTCAGGCTGGATGAAAAAAAAAAAACAAACTCCCTGTGACAGGCTGACAGCCTCCGATTTTTCTACCTTTCCCTGTTTTTCGCTGACTTTCTGTCTGTCTCCTGTCTGTCTCCTGCCTGTCTCCAGCCTGTCCCTGTCTGTCCCTGCCTGTCTAACTGCGTCACTCCCTCAGCTACACAACGTTCTGTCTCTCACGAATGCAATAGAGAAATGAGGCAGGAAAGCAAGATGGCCGGCCTTAAATAGCGCTGTGACGTCACCGGGCTTGCTGGCTGCTGATAGGCTGCATGTGACTGTCCCAGCTTGCACTGGCGCGGGGTTGATGTCTGGACATGTCCCGTCCGCCATCTTAGAATGCCTGTAATGTAATTGAATGGATGTTAAAGGAAAACTTCGAGCGATCGAATCGCGGGGAAATTCGGATTCGATTCGAATCGAATTTTTCCTGAAATTCGGATCGAATCCGGGTTCGTCCGGATCGATTCGCTCATCCCTAATAGCCACCAAAAAGACTACCTTAAGCATCAAAATGGACAAAGGGGCCTCACGCAAAGGCTCAAAGGGAGACCCCTGCAAGGCAGATAAGACCAAGTTCAAATCCCAGACTGGTAACATAGGCTTACGGGGAGGACGCACGTGAGTAACCTCCTGAAAGAAAGTCTTGACCAGACGATGGTGAGCAAAGGATCTTTGGAAGAAAATGGCCAAAGCAGAAACATGACCTTTGAGGGTACTAAGTTGAAGACCCAAATCCAAACCATGTTGCAGAAATTCCAGAATCCTAGGGATAGAAAACACCCGACAGGGAAGCGACTTAGACTCACACCAGTCAATGTAAGCATGCCATACCCTGTAGTAGATGGATGACGAGGACTTCTTCCTAGCCCGAATCATGGTATTAACAACAGAGGCAGGCAGCCCCTTTTCCATCAAAATGGAGGTTTCAGCAGCCAGGCCGTTAAAGCCAGCATTTGTAAATTGGGATGGCGTAGTTGCCCCTGAGTGAGCAGTTCTGGATCCTTGGACAGGGCATACTGATCTACTGCCAACTGCACGACTTCTGTGAACCACACCCTTCTTGGCCAACAGGGGGCCACCAGAATGGCGCTGTATGAGAAACCAAAGTTATGAAGGCGATTCTGGTGAGCGACTCTAAGTAGCGTCCGATTCATCATTACAGGTAGCTCAGCGTATAGCGCTGGTGCTCTAGCTTCCAGAGAGCCAGATATTACCTATTGCTCTCCCATATATTTCAATAGATGTTCCTTTTCTTCTGTTTATTTATTTATTTAATTTATTTATTTATTTATTTTCCCTCAAATCATTTTGTGAAAAAGTAATTTTAGTTTTTTTTTCGTTTTTTTTGTTTTCCTATGCAGAATTGTCATTACAGGTCTGGCACTAAAGTGTTAATGTCACGGTGTTAAAACAATGTCATTCCATGAGATTTCGCTTTGTTACTGTTGTATATGTGTTCTGAAACAGACTTTAATCACACAGCGTCTGGTGCTCTATGCTATAGTGACCAGATTTAGAGAGCCAACGCTGTGTGTGTGTCCTTTTTTGATAAGTATATTGTGGAGCGCCGAGAGTCGGTCGCACTGAGCTGGTACTACCTCTCGCTCCCTGCAGTGCTGTACTGGTGTTAGAACGCTCAACATACATCACATTCATCAATGCCGGCCAGGTTACTACAGGCGTTCTGTTACAGCGCCCGATACACGATTACAGCATCTACTAGCAGTTGCTCTAAGTGCCGCTATACAGGCGCTCATATGCCGATACCTGGCATTAGTAATGAATTAGCCTCCACGTATACAACTATATAGAAAAACTATTACTACATTATTGTGCACGAGATTTCACCCGGGGTTGGTGTCGTACAGTCAATGTCACTGTATATCTCCAAGCCACCGCTTGCCAATGAAACCCTCCTTTATCACATCCCTCATTCTTACTGCACCTCTATTTAACTACCTTTACACACCAGTTCTATTTACCTGTCCCACTTTCCCCACAGCAGGTTAGGGGCCACGTCAGGTGGCTTTGAGGGCTACAGGCTGAGCATGCTTCATTTAAACTATAGTTCCCTGCTTCCTTAGGCATCTTACAGGTTTTGGTTACCACTTCAGGGCATTTGGGAACATTTCGACCAACTTGTTGCACCTCTCTATATGCTTTTTCCTCTTTAATCAGCTTATAATCAAAGTATGTTCCTCATCAGAACAGGGGTCTCCATTTAACAAAGTTTGTAACGGAAATGAAATCGCCAAACAAGTGAAAAAAAATTTTCAACACATTCCGTGATGTTTTTTTATACTCAAAAAAGCCAGGTCAGCAATTGCTAGCATGTTTTATTGTATCAGCGTAAAAGAATTAACATTAGATTTTTCCTGTTTTAATTTGAAACTGCCGACACCCCAGGTGGAGCACCAAACCAGGGCCAGTCTGGTAATCTGGAGGAAGGGCCCATGATTTGTTTCTATTTTAATTGAAACAGTAAAAATAAAGAAAAAATTATCTCTAGTAGGTTTGCAGGAATAAATCTATGCAATTGCAATAGCTATTTTTTTAGTTTGATACGTTTCACAAGGCATCCAGGCACCTTTCCCAATAGCCACTGTTGAATTCACACATCCAGTGGGATGAACAACAAAACATGTGGAGCAAAAGAAAACAGCAAATCAAGTTGCCTCGATCTATTACTCAATACATCTTTTTATTAGTTAATTTTATATTTTTTATAAATATTAAAGCCGACACCCCTGGAAAAATGCTATGGGGCTGGTAAGTTACCTATGACCATGGGCTTACAATTCCTGGTGCACCATGGGCTCACAATGCCTGGTGCACTATGGGCTCAAAATGCCTGGTGCACCAGTCTGGTAATCTGGAGGAAGGGCCATGATTCTTTTTTCATTTTATATGAAACAGTTACAAAATAAATAAATAAAATTAACGCCCATATATATCTGTAGAAGTAAGTCTAGGCAACTGCAATCGCATTTTTTTTTACTTCGACTCATTTCACAAGTCATCCAGCTGCCTTTCCCAATAGTGGGATGAATAACAAAACATGTGGCGCAAAAGAAAACAGTAAGTTCAATTGCCTTGATTGATTACTAAATGCATAACTACCATTACATGGATGATTGTGATCCCTCATAACAAAGTGACTAGTTGCACAAGTGATTTAACCCTTTTGTTGCCAAGCCCGTAACACCTACGTGCTGGCTTGGCTGGGCCTTAAGTGCCAAGCCCGTAGGTGTTACGTGCTTGAGTTTCCCCGCTGCTGGTTTAAAAAATAAAAATAAAAAATACTCACCTGACCCCTTGTTGGATCCGGCCGGGTCTCCTCTTTAATTTGGTGCCATCCGATCCCTCGTGGGGGCTTGGATGGCTCCAGGAGAGCCCCCAGAATAGGCCGCCCCCCCCCCCCCCCGCTTTGGCAGCAGAAGCTGCTAACTGTGAAAAAAAAAAAAATGACATTCACTTACCTGCATGTGCGCTGGCTCCCGCTGTCCCTCCTCTTCACCTGGGGGGCCTCCGATCCCCCCCCCAGGACTTACCGATCTTCAGGAGAGAGCCCGAGAAGCTCTCTCCCCTTTCATCCTCGATGGCGGCCGCCATCTTGCCGCTAAGCCCCGCCCCCTTGGGAAGGAGGTGACAGGAGATCCTCTGATCTCCTGCCTCCTCCTTCTCTGGATGCCGATCACCGGCATCTGTCAGCAGAGCGGCGAGGGACAAGGGCTTACAATCGGAGGTAAGTACAGTACAGTTTTTTTTTTTTTAATAAAATACTTTTTATTAATGTGTGTTTTTTTTTCAACATTTAACCCCTTGTGAACTGGTAAGGGGTCCATGAGACCCCTTATACCAGTTCACAAGGCTGGGGGGGTGGCAAGTCACCTGCCCTAGTGGGTGACTTGCCATTAACCCCCGGCACCCCTATTACCTGCCTCCCCAAAGCCCAGGGGGGGGCAGAAGAGCCCGGGCCCAAATAGACTATGTGGGCTCGTAGGCTGCAGGGTGGGGGGGCCACAAAAGCTGCCCCCCCCCACTCTGTGCCTACAAGCCCCCATAGCTGGTCCCGGGCTGGTTACTTTGGGTAAGGGGGACCCCACGTAATTTTTTTTTGGATTTTTAAGGGTTTTTAACCCTTAAAAATCCCCCAAAAAATGGGGTCCGCCTCCCCGGGAAGGGGGACCCTATGTCATTTTTTTTTAATTAACCCTTTGTGTTCTGTCATCCAGCAGCTATAAAAGGCTTCCAGCAGGTGAGCAGAAGCCAGTGATCGCTGAGGGACACAGTGCTCCAGGATGTGTGTGTGTGTTTTTTTTTTACATTTAACCCATTGTGAACTGGTAAGGGGTCCATGACCCCTATACCAGTTCACAAGGCTGGGGGAGGTGGCAAGTCACCTGTGAGGGAGGACCCTATGTCATTTTTTTTTTCTCGATTTAACCCTTTGTAGTGTGGATGGTAGTTGTATTTTATTTGTAAATGTTATAGATTACTTGTTTCAGTTAGGGGGGTCTCCTGGGCAGGAACGGGGGGCTACCGATAAATATGTGGTACCGTTCTAATTGGTGCACATGCAATATGCTTTTCCCTAATAAAATACATTTTTTATTTAAAATAAAGGAGGCAATTTTCTAAAAATGTTTTTATTTTTTATTTTTTTTACTTAATAATATTGTAAAAAACAAAATAAAATTTACAAACAAGACATTTCATGTTAAAGCCTAAATTCTGCTGCAAAAAAAATATAAATATAATTTTCCTGAAAATTACAGCAAAAATGGCGCAAAAATGGCGCAAAACATGGCGCAAAATGGGGAAAAATGACCTGTCAACAGAGGGTGACAAAATCTCAAGTAGGCTGGCAATTAAAAGGGTTAATAGTACCTCTGCATGTTGGGTATTGTTCTGTTCGGGAGACCTTGCGCTTTCAGACTTAGCTTGTTTTTTCTGGTTTGCATATTTATATTTTAGGAAAAGGTGTTTTTTATTCAGCTTTTTTATACATTTTTTAGGGAAACCCTGCGCAAACAAAGAATTCTTTGAGGAATTAATTCCAGAAAGATGAGCCCACTACAACAAGCTGGGTACGCTTAGAAAGCTTAACATGTGTACTTTCAGGTAATACATGGTTTATGGGGGATATTCCAAATGTAAAGGGTTGTTTTGGTTGAAAAATCGCAAGGTGCGCACTTTGTCTGCAGAACTGAAATTTTCAAGTAAAATTACCGTTACGCACATGCTTTACTTTGGGGTGTTTGGCAAATCTTCCCTTGACAGAACCTATGCATGTTGGGTGTTGTTCTGTTCGGGGAATGTTGCTTTTTCAGATTAAACTTGTTTTTTCTTGTTTGTATATAGTTTTTTTAGGAAAATGTGGCTTTGATTCTGCTTTATCCTTTTTTTGGGGAAACTCTTTGCAACCAAAGGATACATTGAGGAATTACTTCCAGAAAACTATGGGTACATCAACAAGCCTGGTACACCTAGAAAGCTTGAGGTGTGTACTTCCAGAGAATATATAGTTTGTTGGGGGTATTTCAAATGTAAAGGGTTGTTTTTCTGGTAAAACTGCAAGGTTTTAAAGCGCTATTTCAGTTTGGGGGAGTCTCCTGGGCAGGAAAGGGTGTCTACCTATACATATGTGGTATCGCTGTAACCGGGAGAAATTGGGATTTCACACGCAATAAAATTTTATTGACAAACTTACATTTTTTATTACAAAAAAACACTACAAATTGTAAAAAAAAATTTTTTTTTTAATTTGTTTTCACATATTTCACCCAAAAATATTGAGAATACACCTAAAAAATACAAACAAGACATTTCATGTTAAAGCCCAGACTCTGCTGAAAAAAACAATATATCATTTTCTTGGGAAATCCCTGGAAATCCTTTCAAAAATGACAGTTGAACATGTGTAGCGCAAAATAGTGAAACATCGTCTGGCAACAGGGAGTGGGAAATGCTGCAGGTAGGCTGGCACTGAAAGGGTTAAAAAACAATTGTCACAAATTCATATATTACATGGGGAGGTCACCTGATCATTCTAAAGCTGTGTGAAATGTAGAAAACTAATGCAGCATTTGGGGTAAAGGCTTCTCAGCAGCAGAGAGTTTTCAGAGATTTACCATTCTGAGCTAGAAATTTTGAGCCGATTTTCCAGAAATTTTCACTTACTAAAGGCCTTTTTTTGCATTGAAACGTACATTTTTCACCCGCATCTTCAAGACCATTCAACTGGGCGAATTTTGAATCACACAAAGTTACTTAAAGCGGACCAAAAGTCGAAAATGACTTAAACCAGGCCCACACAACAAAAAGTGCTCATATGCATCCCTCCCCGGGGAAATTTGCTGCACATAAAAATTAATTTACCTTTTTCTAACTCCTGCTGTGGTAAATTTTAGAAACAATACCATTTTGTGAGTACTGTAAAATGGTTATTACGAGTATGTCACACACCCCACTTCCAAATACTCATGACACTTGGGAACCCGGCCTGTAGAGGGCGATCTTGCAGAGATGACATGGAAAAAGGAGCCCCTCCTGGTCCATAAGTACTGGGTTCCTCCCACTATTCCTCAGTCTTTTTAAAAAGCAGTGAAGAACCAGGAAGAGCAAATTATATTAAATAATTGAAAAATTGTTTGAAAATAATAATCACCATATAAAGGATCCCTTAGAACAAAAATGGGCGGGGGAAGTGGGGTGTGTGACATACTCGTAATAACCATTTTACAGGTGAGTACTCACAAAATGGTATTATTCCTAGTATGTCACACACCCCAATTCCAAATATTCATGACACTTGGGACATCCAATAGCAGTGTCTATAATGGGTGGGGATCCCCAAGGAATAATGCATAACTTAAATTACTGCAGCTTGCAGAATTTTGCGGCCAAAAGCAGCATCCGCTGAGGCCCGCACATCAACCTTGTAAAACTTAGAAAAAGTATGCACAGAAGACCAAGTCCCAGCCTTGCAAACTTGTTCAACAGAAGCCTGGTGCTGAAAAGCCCAGGAAAACCCAACAGCACGAGTAGAATGAGCGGTGACACGAAAAGAGGGAACCTTCCCCTTAGCCATATAGGCCCCAATGATGGCCTGACGTATCCACTTACTAAGGGAAGATTTGGCAGGAGCAAAACCCTTCTTGGGCCCAGGAGGCACAACAAAAAAGGCATCCGTCTTGCGGAAGGCCGAAGTAGTAACTAAATAATACTTAACACAACGAACTACATCCAAAGAATGTAAGACCCTTTCCTTGTCGTTACTAGGTTTAGGACACAAGGAAGGAAGAACTATATCCTGATTTAGGTGGAAAGCAGACACCACCTTAGGAAGGAAATCCGGTTTAAAACGGAAAACAACCTTATCTTGATGCCTCTCAAAATAAGGGGCTAGAATAGACAAAGCCATCAGAAACTTGGCGGACAGAAGTAATAGCAACCAAAAAGGCAACCTTCTGAGTAAGAATAGGAAGAGGAATATCCTGCAAAGGCTCAAAGGGAGCAGCCTGCATAGCTGAAAGCACCAGGTTAAGGCCCCAAACAGGAAGTATAGGCTTTCTGGGAGGCCGCACATGCGCAAAAGGTCTTAACCAAAGGATGAAGAGCAAACGACCTTTGAAAGAAAATAGCCAAGGCAGAGACTTGCCCTTTCAAAGTACTAATCTGGAATCCCATATCCAGACCTCGTTGCAGATATTTCAGAATTCTAGGAATAGAAAATACTCTACAGGGCAAAGCCCTGGATTCACACCAATCAATATAGGACCTCCAAGTCCTGTAATAAATGACAGAGGAAGACTTCTTCCTAGCTCTAATAAGAGTCTGAATAACCGCATCAGAAAGACCTTCTTCTTTCAAGATGAAGACTTCAGCAGCCATGCCGTCAAAGCCAGCATTTGTAAATTGGGGTAACAAAGTTGACCCAGAGTGATGAGATCTGGAAGAAGAGGCAGATGGAAACGATCCACTGCCAACCTTACGACCTCTGCGTACCACAGATGTCTTGGCCACCTTGGCGCCACCAGAATTGCTGGCTCCTCCTCCAGTGCTAACTTGCGCACCACCTTGCTGACCATGGAGAATGGGGGAAACAGATATAGGAACCCCAGATCCTTCCAGGCCAGAGACATGGCATCTGCTGCCACTGCCAGGGGATCCTGGGATAGAGACACAAAAGCTGGCAGCTTGTGATTGTGACGAGAAGCAAACAGGTCCAACCGTGGAGTCCCCCACCTGTGACAGAGGAAGTGAAAGGCCCTTGGATTGAGAGACCATTCTCCCTGGCGAGAACATCCCCTGCTCAGGGAGTCTGCCTCCACATTCTCTATCCCAGGAATGTAAACTGCTGATATGCAGGGAACATTGATCTCTGCCCACTGAAGGATCAGAGACACTTCCCGGAGGGCACCCCAACTGTGAGTCCCTCCCTGGTGATTGATGTATGCAACAGCTGTTCGGTTGTCTGACCGAATCTGACCTGGCAGACCCTGTAAGAAATGGGTCAGTCGAGGTAGAACAAGACATATGGCCCGAAGCTCTAATACATTGATTGGAGAATGAGCCTCCTGAGGCCCCCACAATCCTTGGAACTGATGCTTCTTCCAGAAGCCCCCCCAGCCCACCAGGCTGGCATCCGTGGTAACCAGTTCCCATCGCGGAGTCAGAAATAACTTGCCCTTCTGGAGGTTGTGCGATATTAACCACCACTGAAGGGACTGCAAAACGTGGGGAGACAATAGACAAGTCTGATTCAATGATAGTGGGCACCTGTCCCACTTTGCCAAGAGGAAGAGCTGAAGCGTCCTTATGTGAAACTGGGCAAACGGAACTGCCTCGAATGCAGCTACCATCAATCCCACTAGTCTCATCCCTAGACGGATAGACTGACGAGGGTTGGACAAGAATAGACGAATCAAGTCCTGAATCAGAACCATTTTGACTGAGGAAGAAAAACCTTGGCCTGAAATGTATCCAGAATCAGGCCCAGGAAGGGAATTTCCCTGGACGGACAGAGAGAGGATTTGGGGTAACTTATTACCCATCCGAACTTCTCTAGCGTAGAGACCACCGTCCTGGTGTCCAACTCTGATTGTTCGAGGGAGGAGGCCGCGATAAGAAGATCGTCCAGAAAAGGCACAATGCGGATGCCCTGGACCCTGAATATAGCCATCACTCCTGCCAGCATCTTGGTTAAGACTCTTGGGGCCTAAATACTCCAGAATTGACTACATCTTCCTTTCACAAAGAGATCTGGGAAGGGTGGCACGGGCCCAAGTAGGTAATATCACATTTTCTGATCATGCCCCTGTTGTAGTCTCTTTAAATTTCCCCTATAGAGAACAGAAGGAATGGTGCTGGCGACTTAATGAGGCACTACTCAAGGATCCCAGGGTGGTAAAGAAGCTCACAGAAGCGCTGGGCAATTACGCTAAGGAGAATGTCTCCGAGGGTATGGACCCAATGATAATATGGGAAGCTCAGAAATGCACGATGAGAGGCTTGCTGATTCAAGAGGGATCGAGACTCAAGAAGGAGAGGGCACAAAAATTAAATGACTTATTACAACAGGTGGCTCACCTGGAGTCTCAGCACAAACAGTCTCTCCAGGAGAAGCATTTGAGAGAACTGGAAATGAGGCGACAGGAACTAAGAGACCTGATCTCTAGGGAATCCAATAGGTGGTTTACTAAACGTTTTGGATTGTTTTATGAACAAGGAAACAAATCAGGCAGATTATTGGCTAGGGCCTTACGTCCCAAAATAGCGCAAACCACGGTAGAAGGCATTAGGGGATCAGATGGGGCCATATATCAGAAGAATGAGGAAATAGCAGGGGCCTTTAGTAAATTTTATTCTACACTGTACAATCTACAGGGCACACATGACTCAGGAAATTTAGATAATCTTATGAATACCTACCTCACGGAATCAGGGATGCCGGTCCTGACCCAGGAGGAGAGAGCTCAACTGGAGTCTCCAGTTACGGTAGCAGAACTACAGATGGCATTGAAATCAACCAAAACAGGGAGGGCCCCGGGTCCTGATGGATTTCCCACGCAATATTACAAGTCATTCTCAGACTTGTTGCTCCCCATGATGACACGTGCATTTGAGTCCACCGCCTCCTCGGGCAGTCTCCCCAGCACAATCTTGGAAGCTAGGATAGCGGTGATCCCAAAGGAGGGGAAGGATCCGAAGGATTGCCGTAGCTACCGGCCGATCTCCCTCCTAAATGTCGACGTGAAATTGTTTGCAAAAGCCTTGGCCACGAGGTTAGCAGCCCTCCTGCCAAGACTAATTACCCAGGATCAGGTGGGATTCGTCCCGGGGAGGGAAGCCCGTGACAACGTCATCAAAGCCCTAAACCTGCAATGGTGGGCAAAGGCGAAGGGGGCGCAGTCCATTATGCTTTCTACAGACGCAGAGAAAGCGTTTGATCGGGTTAAGTGGGATTGGATAAGGAAGGTGTTGGAATATATCGGTTTGGGTGGAGAGATGAAGAGTAGGATATTGGCCTTATATTCAGAGCCGGTTGCCAGGGTCAGAGTGAATAATTGCACGTCCCCGGTCTTCCACATTCGGAATGGCACCCGCCAGGGGTGTCCGCTATCCCCACTAATCTTTGCTCTTTCTTTAGAACCCCTTTTGAGAAAGGTTAACCTAAATGGCGACATCAAGGGGCTGGAAATAGGAGGTAGAGAAAGGAAGGTGGCCGCATATGCGGACGACATGCTTTTTTTCTTGAGCTCCCCCAGGATCTCTGTCCCTAACCTGCTGAAGGAATTTAAGATATTTGGGCGTCTATCGAACCTAAAAATCAATCTTAGTAAGTCATACGCCATGAATATCTCGATGCCAGAACGAGAGGTGGCGGGGATGAAGGAGAATTTCCCCTTTAGCTGGGAAGAGAAGAGTATGGGCTATTTGGGTATCCGGATTCCGGTATCCCCCCTTCTCCTTTTCCAGCTCAACTTTGCCTCCCTGGGGACCAAAATCAAACGAGACTTGGAGAGATGGAACAAATTGAAACTCTCATGGTTCGGTCGTATAGCGGTCATTAAGATGAACATCCTCCCGAGACTGCTGTATCTGATGCAATGCATTCCCATTAAAATCCCTAGCACATTTTTTGGGGACCTGATGAAAACTTTTAGAAGATTCGTGTGGGCTGGAAGACCCCCTAGGATTAGAAAAACCATCTTGCACCTGCCCAGAGAGAAGGGGGGGGACGGGCCTTCCCTGCATACTGTCCTATTATAGAGCGGTTCACATAGGCCGGATGATCGATTGGCATATTAATGGTGCACAGAAGGATTGGGTGCGGGTGGAGGGAGAAGCGGTGGGGGGGGGGGGACTAGATACAATCTGCGATTTGAGGAGCAGCGACATCCCCTCATCGGTAAAAAGCCACCCGTTTGTTGGGGCCTCCCTGGGGGTCTTGGCCTCCCTGCGCTGTAGGGGGGGGGGACTGTCATCCCAACCTGGCCTGCTGACACCAATTAGGAAGAACCCAGCCTTCCCACCGGGCGGGGACCCTTCCTTTCTGAAAGAGTGTAAGAGACCGGCTGTCCTACGAGTTTATCATGTGCTTGACGGGGGCAATTTGTTAGAGAGTCAGGAGCTGCAGATCAGATTGGAGGGGAGAATACCGATCCTTTCCTACCTCCAACTGCGGCACTTTCTGTCAACAGACGAAATGAAAGCAGGAATCAAAAAGGAAGTTACGGAATTTGAAAGGGCTTGCCTGGGATTGGGCCCAAACTCGCACCTTATATCTTGGGCCTACGGGCTTCTCCGTGACAGGGACAGACGGGAGAGCAGACCATGGGAAAGGAGATGGGAAATGGATGTAGGCAGGTCATTCACGGAGGAGGAGTGGGACGGTATATACAGGAATGCTCATAAAGGCCTGATTAGCAGCTCAATGCAAGAGACAAATTACAAACTGATTACGAGATGGTATCGGACCCCAGAAAGGCTGCATTCCTTCTACCCCTCGATCCCAGATGTCTGCTGGAGATGTGGACACAAGGGGGCATCGATAATTCACATCTGGTGGTCCTGTCAATCTATAAATAGCTTCTGGGAGGAAATTAGAACGATCTGTGCCCAAATAATGGGGGAGCCCTTGGAGTGGAAGGTGGAAAATGTGCTGTTGGGGTGGTCCCCCGATGGAAGGGGAGCAGCGGGAGGAGCCCCACTGGCCAGACATCTGTTAAACGCCGCTAGAGTGCTCATTCCCAGAAACTGGAGATCCCAAAGGCCCCCCACCACTAGAGAATGGCTTCGCCAGATCAACCATGTTGAACAAATGGAGGAATTATGCTATGCGAGACAGGATAGACTAGACGCGTTTCGGAAGATTTGGACAATGTGGGATATTTTCAAAGATTCGGATGTATACAAAGAGATTTGGACGGACTAACCCTGAGGCCACCTCGTAACCTGGCCCACCGGGCGAGGGGTCCTCATCGGCAGGAGCATTGTAGAAGAGGTTCCCCGGGGGGTAGCTGGAGGGCTGGTCCCCCCCCCCTCGGGATGAATCAAGAACATGGCGGTCTCTCTCTCAGCCCACCTTTTTTCCCCCATCTGTTTTTTCTCTTCCCCCATTCTTCCTTTCCCCCCCCTCTATTTTCGATTCTGGGCTACCCCTGCCCAATTCCCCGTCTTGTCTTGTTTTCCCATATGTCACCCGAGAACCAATGGGTCCGGGGCTGGTTGTTGTCCCTTGTTCAATGTCCTGTGCGTTATCTATATGTTTGGGACCGGTTGGTGAGGGCGACCCCAGTGGGGGGAATGGTGGAGGGAAGCTGTGGAAAAGGAGTTAACTACCCATGGAGCCTAGGTATCCCCCGCCACACAGGCAGGCTGCAGGGTGGCGACACTAAACCAATTTAATTTATGCTTATTTTCATGCCATGTCTGAAACTAGGTGAATTAGTTAAGAGAACACAGCCACATGTTATATCAATATCTGTTTCTGTGACCATTCGGAATAAGACTGTGACATTGTAACATTGTATTGAGATCGGCCCATGTCTGTCTGTATTGTACATGTGATGTGTTTATTGTATTTTGAAAATCCTTTCAATAAAAATTGAGTATGTTTAAAAAAAAGACTCTTGGGGCCAAGGTAAGGTCGAATGGCAGGGCCACAAATTGATAATGCTGGTCTTCTATCGAGAACCTGAGAAATCTCTGGTGGCCCGGAAAAATAGGAATGTGTAAATAAGCATCCTTGATGTCTATGGATGTCGTTGATCGCAGAGACTCCATGCGGAATTTTTTGAAACTGATAAATTGATTGAGTCTCCTTAGGTCTAGGATAGGCCGAGCGGCGTACTCATCAGAGGCCGGATCAAGCCCTGAGTAGTTCATTAGGTCTCTCCCAACAGACCTAATAGCCACTGTCATGAGAGCTGAAGCACCAACAGGCAGCAAGGCCGAGCCCACACTGGAAAAAGCGTGGCACGCCTCTTGATATGCTTATCCTCTCCATCTTTAAGTGTAGTGGAGTCAGGAGAATGCAACACAGAAGAATTGGATAAATTAAGCGAAGGGGCATCCACCACAGGTGGTGATGACCAACGTTTAACAGCATCAGCTGGGAAGGGATATTTCTTGTCCCAGCCCAAGGGAATGCCAGGAAGTCGCTCAGGCTTCTCCCATTCTTTAAGAATAATTTCATCAAAATGCTTTTGATTTGGAAATTCTAAACGAGGTTTAGAGACTCCAAAGAATTCCCCTTTTTGAGGAGGGACTACTTCAGGAGGAGTGATAACCAAAACCTCAAATAACTGAGCAAGAGCATTTGGGGTATCCACAACACTAGCTTCACCCTGCTCAATCACAATACCAACAAATTGCTGTTCATCAGAAACATCTGTCAACAGACGAAATGAAAGCAGGAATCAAAAAGGAAGTTACGGAATTTGAAAGGGCTTGCCTGGGATTGGGCCCAAACTCGCACCTTATATCTTGGGCCTACGGGCTTCTCCGTGACAGGGACAGACGGGAGAGCAGACCATGGGAAAGGAGATGGGAAATGGATGTAGGCAGGTCATTCACGGAGGAGGAGTGGGACGGTATATACAGGAATGCTCATAAAGGCCTGATTAGCAGCTCAATGCAAGAGACAAATTACAAACTGATTACGAGATGGTATCGGACCCCAGAAAGGCTGCATTCCTTCTACCCCTCGATCCCAGATGTCTGCTGGAGATGTGGACACAAGGGGGCATCGATAATTCACATCTGGTGGTCCTGTCAATCTATAAATAGCTTCTGGGAGGAAATTAGAACGATCTGTGCCCAAATAATGGGGGAGCCCTTGGAGTGGAAGGTGGAAAATGTGCTGTTGGGGTGGTCCCCCGATGGAAGGGGAGCAGCGGGAGGAGCCCCACTGGCCAGACATCTGTTAAACGCCGCTAGAGTGCTCATTCCCAGAAACTGGAGATCCCAAAGGCCCCCCACCACTAGAGAATGGCTTCGCCAGATCAACCATGTTGAACAAATGGAGGAATTATGCTATGCGAGACAGGATAGACTAGACGCGTTTCGGAAGATTTGGACAATGTGGGATATTTTCAAAGATTCGGATGTATACAAAGAGATTTGGACGGACTAACCCTGAGGCCACCTCGTAACCTGGCCCACCGGGCGAGGGGTCCTCATCGGCAGGAGCATTGTAGAAGAGGTTCCCCGGGGGGTAGCTGGAGGGCTGGTCCCCCCCCCCTCGGGATGAATCAAGAACATGGCGGTCTCTCTCTCAGCCCACCTTTTTTCCCCCATCTGTTTTTTCTCTTCCCCCATTCTTCCTTTCCCCCCCCTCTATTTTCGATTCTGGGCTACCCCTGCCCAATTCCCCGTCTTGTCTTGTTTTCCCATATGTCACCCGAGAACCAATGGGTCCGGGGCTGGTTGTTGTCCCTTGTTCAATGTCCTGTGGGTTATCTATATGTTTGGGACCGGTTGGTGAGGGCGACCCCAGTGGGGGGAATGGTGGAGGGAAGCTGTGGAAAAGGAGTTAACTACCCATGGAGCCTAGGTATCCCCCGCCACACAGGCAGGCTGCAGGGTGGCGACACTAAACCAATTTAATTTATGCTTATTTTCATGCCATGTCTGAAACTAGGTGAATTAGTTAAGAGAACACAGCCACATGTTATATCAATATCTGTTTCTGTGACCATTCGGAATAAGACTGTGACATTGTAACATTGTATTGAGATCGGCCCATGTCTGTCTGTATTGTACATGTGATGTGTTTATTGTATTTTGAAAATCCTTTCAATAAAAATTGAGTATGTTTAAAAAAAAGACTCTTGGGGCCAAGGTAAGGTCGAATGGCAGGGCCACAAATTGATAATGCTGGTCTTCTATCGAGAACCTGAGAAATCTCTGGTGGCCCGGAAAAATAGGAATGTGTAAATAAGCATCCTTGATGTCTATGGATGTCGTTGATCGCAGAGACTCCATGCGGAATTTTTTGAAACTGATAAATTGATTGAGTCTCCTTAGGTCTAGGATAGGCCGAGCGGCGTACTCATCAGAGGCCGGATCAAGCCCTGAGTAGTTCATTAGGTCTCTCCCAACAGACCTAATAGCCACTGTCATGAGAGCTGAAGCACCAACAGGCAGCAAGGCCGAGCCCACACTGGAAAAAGCGTGGCACGCCTCTTGATATGCTTATCCTCTCCATCTTTAAGTGTAGTGGAGTCAGGAGAATGCAACACAGAAGAATTGGATAAATTAAGCGAAGGGGCATCCACCACAGGTGGTGATGACCAACGTTTAACAGCATCAGCTGGGAAGGGATATTTCTTGTCCCAGCCCAAGGGAATGCCAGGAAGTCGCTCAGGCTTCTCCCATTCTTTAAGAATAATTTCATCAAAATGCTTTTGATTTGGAAATTCTAAACGAGGTTTAGAGACTCCAAAGAATTCCCCTTTTTGAGGAGGGACTACTTCAGGAGGAGTGATAACCAAAACCTCAAATAACTGAGCAAGAGCATTTGGGGTATCCACAACACTAGCTTCACCCTGCTCAATCACAATACCAACAAATTGCTGTTCATCAGAAACATCTGATTCCTCATATAATTCTCCTTCTTCTAACTGAGAAGGATCAGACCAATAAAGCATTTCACAATTATCCGACTCACTTACCGGAACGGCCTGAGTCAAATGTTTCCTTTTAGCTGAGGCCTTCTTGGCCACAGAGCTAGACATTAATTTTTCAAGATGAACCAATCTGGCACATAAATCAGAATGCGACTCACCACCCATGACAATATCACTGGGGGTACGGACAAGACATGGCGGAGTAGGAGATAAGGCAGAAGGTGCAGACGCTGAAGCCTGGGCCCCAGTTTGCTGCATAATAGTTAATTGAGCACAAGGGACGCAAAGAATTGCGTTATCCCCAACAAGGGATGCCCCACATCCAAAAGATTGCCGAGTCTGTGCAGAGGGAACTGCATGCCCGTTGTCCTGAGATGCCTCCATATGGTGTTTAGTATTATACTATAATTGATTATAGTCGCCAAGTATATATGGGATTTACGCAATTGCTACCCGGGATGCCCCTTTAAATAGTCACAAGTGGGAGGATATTAACACAAATGGACCCCCAAATAAGGCTTTAAGGGCTAAAGACTAGGAGAAACCCCTTTTAAAATAAAGAGTTTCCACCTACAAAGAAAACAAACAGTCACCAATGCACACAATACAATAAATGACAAAGCATGAAAAAAATGTCAGAAACTCCCTTCAGCAAGCTGAGGGGTACTCACAGCACCAGGAAATCAGCTCGCACCATGAGGGAAGACCATAGGGAAGCAAATATGGAACGCTTCACGAATTTGCGTGTCATCCTTGCGCAAGGGCCATGCTAATCTTCTCTGTATCATTCCAATTTTAGTATATGTGCTGCCGAAGCAAGCAAGCAGGAGCCAGGCAGACAGAGAGCACACCAGGGTGCTCTGAATGAAATGATGCTGTGTGCCTAAGCCCCACCCACCCCCAGAATCACATGACCAAGAATGGAAGGAAATTAAAATCTGAACACAGCCAGAAACAAAGAGCTTTAAAATGTAAGCAAAAAAGAATGCTGCCTAGACAGAGATAGGAAAATCTAAATAAAACATATCCTATTAAATAGTATAGTAAACATACATAATAATATATATGTAATAAAGACTTATATTATATATCTTTTTTTTTTTTCTATTTGTGTGCATGGTGACAAATAAGCCCAGATAATGCCCCCCCTCCTTTTTACCCCAGCAGGGTAAAGGAGAACTAAAGGGGAGAGGATAGAAATGCACCCATAAGGCACAAGGGGATTATAAAGGGACAGGGGCATCCCATGCCGGGAACACCAACCCGGAAACCGCCTACCCACATTTGGGTCTCACGGAGGAGTATAACTCCTGTATACACCAGAAGGTGTATGTATCTACCTTTGCCTGAACCATACAGCCAGGGCTGGGAGGCATACAATATAACCAAACAGGTTTAAAGAGTTTTGCAGAGACAAAAAGACTGAGGAATAATGGGAGGAACCCAGTACTTATGGACCAGGAGGGGCTCCTTTTTCCATGTCATCTCTGCAAGATTGCCCTCTACAGGCCGGGTTCCCAAGTGTCATGAATATTTGGAAGTGGGGTGTGTGACATACTAGGAATAAAATGGCTGCTCATGCATTTGCAGGCCCCCTGCTAACAGGAAGTGCTGTTACTGTGCATTTTCAGTTATGTCAGTTGAATCCAGGCAGTAGCATGGCTGAGATGCTGGGAGAGGAAGCTCCAAAATGGCCGCTACCTTTCTATTCCAACTGTGCCAGGCTGTTGGTCGGGTTTAAGTTTTTCACATGTGATGCAATTTTCCAACTAAAATGTTTTTGTTTGTAGAATTAAAGTCCAATGTCTGTAACAACCTATTTTCACTAGTATTTCTGAAGGAAATGCACTAGAACCAACATAGGCAGCATTTGCCACTCTCCTACCTTAAAGGAGAACTATCACAAAATTGTGTAATGTTAAAAATATGTCTAAACACGTTGGCTTATGAGAGGAGTGGTCACTTATAAACTCGGACTGAATCAAAGTCCTGCCAAGCTTGTGGTTTACTTTTCCTGCTAGGAGACAGGTTTAGTGTATCAGGGTGACAGAACCTGTCACCCACGATTTCCTCTTCCTTACATTAAAATAATAAAAAAAAAAGCCTGGCTGGATATTTCTTGATACCGGGTGTATAAGTGACCTCCCCTCCCGATATCCAGCATATTTATATGGATCTTTATCATTGGGCCATTTTTTCGAGAAACTGCTCCTTTAACTAAGGGCCCTAATCAATACCTATTATTCTATAGAATAATTGTGACTCCTCGATACTATTATTACTATTACTTTTAAAATTTAGGACAAGCTTCTTTCAATTAATTATTAAATTACTCAGAATGAGAAGCAAGTTTGTCCTAAAAATATGGTCTATTGTTTTTATATTAATCTTTTAGAGCATGTAAACTTGTATATGCTCTATGTAGCATCTCTAATGATACCTGGAGGCTGATTCACTACTAACCCCAGGTATTGCCAGATGAGTGTCTGTATAGAGCGACCGCTAGTAGATGCTGTAAGCGAGTATCGGGCGCTGTAACAGAGCATCTCGGTCGCTGTAGTAACCTGGATGGCATTGATGAATGTGATGTGTGTTGCACGCTCTAATAGCACTCCACACCATAGTTAACAAAAAAACTACACACACACACACAGCGTCGGAGTTCTAAAGCTGGGCACTGTAGCACATTGTTTTAACACTGTGACATTAGCACTTTAGTGCCAGATCTGTAATGACAATTCTGCATAAAAAAATAAAAAGTCCAAAAAAGGGTTTGTTTGCAACCAGGAGAGGTAAAAAAAAATGTAAATTGGCAAGCACGCTATTTATACACAACTAATGAAGCCCCAGTGAAATGTATGGGAGAGCGCTACAAAGCGACAGGTATTACATGGCGTTCCTGAGCCTAGAGCTCCGGCGCTATACGCTGAGCAGCCTGAATTAATACATGTGATGCTACATGGCGCTATTAAAGTCGCTCACCAGATTAATTTTCCTAAATGTGGTTTTGCGTACAGCGCCCGGCGTTCGCTAGACGCTGCCTGCCGCTACGAAGCACTACCTGGTGCTATCCATTCTTTAAAGGAGCAGTATCGCGAATTTTTCTTGGTGACTTATATTTAAATGGTACTTTGAATGTAGGTAAGTGTTGGAGTAAGAATTACAAATTTAGAAAAAAATGATGTGTGTGTTGAGCAGCTGGAGACTAATAGCTCATGTTTATGTCTTCTGAGTGTCGGGCCCCGACACTCTAGCCTGTTCCATGCTGAGGAGAGGGGTAAACAATGTATCAAAGTATCAGCTGTTCAGTGCTGGCAGCCGTCCAGCATAAGATAACAACATTGCAACATTGCCTGGCCAGAACCCATATATCTAAAACAGAGAGAAAAGCTCTAGAAGTCATTTAGCTGATTTTGACAGTTTTCCCTTCATGTTGGCTCTGTTGCAGAATCTTTCAGTTTACCATTTTCTCTTTCATATTCTTATTTTTCATTTTTCCATATGATCTTTCTTTCAGCTTTGTGTGTTTTGAGCAAAGCCCAACCCAGGATTTTCACTATCTGGAGTTTTGTTTTGTGTCCCTAGGGGCATCCCGACTTGGGATGCCCTGATATATGAAATCCCCAAGTTCGCCTGTGAAAACGTACCTTTCCCTGTCCCACAGCGCATGAGAGGGCTCTCATCCAATCAGCGCTGTTTGCACACAGATGGGGAGCCTGAGCAGTAACCTTCCTGGCCGCCAAGCCTGTCTAAATGACTATCTGCGTGAGCGCGCCAGAAAAATGGGGGGATCTTTGGTTATCCAGGGGTTGTTTCACACAGTGGGCATCCTGATTTAGAATGCCCAAGGGGGAAGGTCAATGGCCGGGTCATATAGACTTCAGGGTCGGCAACTCAGTGTTTTGTTCCACTTTAATACCTTTAGATTTTCCTGCACAGTTATTCAAAGAAGAATTTCAGTTATTTTCAGTCAGTTTAGTTTATTTTGTATAGATTTTACACATTTGAGTCACCTGGTCTCATAACAAAAGCAGCACCTCACACACACACAGCCGTTACCACTGATTACAGTGTCAGCCTCTGAGGAAAAGTGTTGCTAGGAGACCAGTGGGCTAAATGAAGCAGCTCACTAAATACAACCCAGCAGATCCCCCTATTCAGCAAATGGACTGAGCCATTGTCATTATACAATTTAAAAGAAAGGCATATATTTTTTCCTTTTTCTATCGCCACATTATTTATACACATGTTAGAAGCTATTGTGTGGCTATTTAATTATTTATCTTTTTTAATGCAAATTTCGCGATACTGCTCCTTTAATAACCCCTTTACTCTATTTACTATGCCTGGAAATGCAATTGCTGTAATACTTGTTGTAGTCATTTTTTACTGCATAAAAAGCCTTATTAAAAATACTTGAAATGAAATCTTGTTTTGGCTCTTGCAATAGGAGCCACAGGGTACGCAGAGCTGGTACCAGCTATTGGAGCATTGCCAACACACAGTGACATTCGCTGGTTAAGACTCTTTGTACCTCACTAGCTGGCCAAACACTGATCACTAAAGGTCATGTGACAGGGGTTCAAGGAAGCTGCCAGGGGAAGGTCACAGCTGAAGCCTTTGCATTAGCTACAGTCTTCACTTTAGGGTGTAGAAGAAGCCAACTAATAATAAGAAAAACGTGATTCCTTGAACTAATATTTTCTAAAATAAAAGATGGCACTTTATTTTATTTCAACCACAAGACTCAGTGCATTCTGGATTGTACAATCCCCTCAAGGCAGTTATACTAAATAAATAGAGTTTTTCATAAGCTCGGCCATCTGTGTCATTATAAAGCAAATATTCACAGAAGAAGGGGGGAACATAATGTTACTTTTTCCATTTCTTATTCCTCCATTGATGCTATACAGTATCGTGTTTTACGTTTTTATTTTTGATTTATAAGGTAGCAAGCGTCTTTTCGCAGACTCCCCAGGGACACTTTGAATTATTCATTGCTATAGAAATACTTTAAATGAAGAATAAATAACTTTATTTTAAAGGTTATATTTGTCGTCATAAAGAAACACACCCAACCTGAAAAAAAACATACAGGCCAGCTGTTCATCACGTTCATCAGTCAGATGCGAGGACCTTCATTTACTTTGGCATATTATTAAAAACTCCACTTAGACACGCGTGGTGGTAGTCATGATTACAAGTCCGTTTATTGTGAGGACGTGTTTACTGAAGTGTTTGAAGTGCAAAGTGAAGCAGGTGGACGGGGCAGACGAATGTATGATGGAACATAGTGCGTCATTTTAATTTGGAGCTCAAGAAACGTCATTCTGTACTAAAGGGTAAAGTAGAACTCAGGCCCAAGGTTTTGTTAGTTTTGGATAGAGGAAAGAGGGATAGATTCTCTTTTAGGTTTTTAATCATATCTGTAAGCTGCATTTCACATGGAGGCTGATTCATTTCTAACGACAGGCATCGGCAGATGAGCATCTGCATAGCAGCGCTTAGAGCGACTGCTAGTAGTCTCTGTAAGCGGGTATCGGGCGCTGTAACAGAGAGCCTCAGTCACTGTAGTAACCTGGATGGCATTGATGAATGTGATGCATGTTGGGCGCTCTAACACCAGTACAGCGCTGCAGGGAGCGAGAGGTAGCACCAGCTCAGTGCGACCGACTCTCAGTGCCCCACACCACCGCATAGAGCACCAGACGCTGTGTAATTAAGGTCTGTTTTTAAACACATATCCACCAGTAACAAAGCGAAAACACATGGAATGACATTGTTTTAACACTGTGACAATAACACTTTAGTTCCAGACCTGTAATGACGATTCTGCATAAAATTATAAAAAGTCAAAAAAGTGTCTGAAAGTGCTTGTTTGCAGCCAGGAGAGGTCACACAATGAACTGAGAAAAAAAAATGGTAAAACACGTTTGTACACAAGCAAATGAACGGCCATTGAAATGTATGGGAGAGCAACACTGAGCGAAAGGTAATACCTGGCACTCTGGAAGCTAGAGCGCCGGCTTCATAATTGTAGTTTTGTGTACAGCGCCTGGCGTTCACCAAACGCTACCTGCCCCTACGAGGCACTACCTGACGCTATCTCTTCTTAAATAACCCCCTTAGTTGGACCCTTCACTGCCTGTCAGTCATGGCCTAGTGGTTAAAGCGGACCAAAACCCACATTTTTAACTAGCATTCCCTGAATTGCTCCCTCCACGAGGAGCACCTTTTGCCAATTTTTACTGATCCTGCATGACTGTAATCCCAGATAATAGTGTCTGTTTTAGCTGTAAAGTCCCACCTCCTCCATTCATTGCCTTTGTTATGTGTGGCAATGATGTCATCGCCACACCTAAGCAATGACTGATTGCCTGTCATCCCACAGAGAGGGACAGCAAATAAATCAGTGTTCCAGGACAACTAAAAAAGCGACAATATTCCTTTCTAGTTCTACACCCTAATAGAGGAGTATTGGCACGGGCTTTGGCCAAATGTATTTCACAAATTCAATGGGTTTGGTCCGGAGACTTGGGACCAGAGGGTTGCAGGTTTGATTCTCATCCGGGACATAACTGACGTGTTCTTGAGCAAGGAACCACCCCCCCCCCCGGAGCTACTTTAGCAGCCCACTGCTCAGTGCATTGTTCACTGGTGGGTATGTGTTTGTACTCAGAGGACATGCAGAGGACATGTTCCTATGTGCACACAATTTATTATTTTAATATAAAGTTTCAGAGTTTAAACCACAGCTATGTTTGTTAAAAAGCCACAAGTGCCTCTCATCTGGTAGTTTTGCGGAGCCCAAAATTCAATGCAACTTTTTCTCTTTTTGTTTTTCTTGTTTACCTTCTTCTACACCTTTTACCCTCAGTCACCAAAACCAATGGCTACCTAAATCCACAAATATGTCTCTTCTATGGCCATAGAAAGGGGAGAGGTGGGGAATTTCGGGTATTTGAGGGTGGTTTCTTACCCTTGTCTGTGCTTTTACAGCATACAGGGGAAAGCACTTGCCTTGCATGAAGGGTGAAAGCCACATACAAACAAAACGGTAAATATCAAAAATATCTATGCTCCATCACAAGTATTACGAGCTACAAAACAAAAAGGTAATTTACAATTTAACAATAACTATAGGTGGTTACTGACAAAACCTTTGACGGTTACGGTCCTACTTAAAGTCCTTTGGTAAGTACAGAATTTAAAGAACAAATATTATGCACCCAAAATCTAAATCCAAAATCTAAATTAATAATAATAATAGAGCAGTGAATTAACTATTGTAATACACATCTCAGATATTGAGCTGAATGTACTGAGGAAATGGTCTCCCGCGAAACGCGTCTACATAAATGCACGGATTTGGTTTGGAAATGTAATACCTGATACAACAGATATGGAGGATGAATAAAAGATATTTGTATATGCAGCAATGAAATGAACTGTTTTGTGAGAATTTCTCTTTGACATTATAGCTGCACATGTAAAACATATTGTTTCATATAATTGTCAAAGGATTACGGACGGGAAAAATAAGGGACAAACATAAACTCCCTAGCACAGGCTTGTTTCCCCTGTATACTGTAGAAGCACAGACAAGAGTAAGAAAGCACCCCAAAAACCCTCTACTATGGCCACTTCATAGAAGGCACAGCTCTCCAGCAAGAAGGAGGAACATTTTTTTAAACTACTGTCTGTAAGTTGTTGTACCGTGTTAGCCATCGATGTAAGCAGGAAATCCAAGGTTAAGGTAATACCATTTATTGGCTAACTCAATAAGATTGAAAATGCAAGCTTTCGAAGCTGAAGAAGCTTGAACAGCTTCAAAAGCTTGCATTTTCAATCTTATTGAGTTAGCCAATAAATGGTATTACCTTAACCTTGGATTTCCTAATATACTGTCTGAAATTCTACCTTAGAAGAGCATGGCATGATATATGTGTACAAACCGCAAAACATACATAAAGTCCTATATTTCACTATGCCATAGGTCACGGCCCATGCTCCTCACTCCTCAAGTCTTCCAGACGATTAACACATACACATATACATGCTCTCATATGACAGTAACATTCATAATGAGGCCTACCAACACATTTGTGCCTAAACAAACAGCTTATCATTTGTATTCATGTCCATCCAGTTTTAGAGCATGTGAAGCAATGTCTATTCTGCAGTGTTGATTTTAGTTGGCATGATATATGATTTAGTATAAAAACCTCTACATGTGTTCCCACTTCAAAGGCATTCCCTTAAAAAAAACAAATGCTTAAGCTAACTGGAAAGCCTGCCAGATGTAAAACATTTCTATACATAAATCTGCACGAAAATAGAGTATTCTCTTTTTATTTACATATTTTACACTTTCTTTTAAAAGTTTCTTTTAACTTATTGACGGCCAGTGACGTGTTCTACACATTTTCTGTGTATCCTCTTCCACCTAGCCTTGTATATGTAGAAAGAATTGTGGCTGTTGATGGGCTTCAGGTCAGTGTTATATTCAACCTGGATCTTGCATATTCACTCTGGCCTGGCCAGACCAGGTTAGGCCCAAGTCCTGATCCTTATGTTTTAAACTGGGATACACCAGGAATAGGGGATGGCAACCCAGGGTCTTGGTCAAGCATCACAGAAGCTAGGGAAAATCCCATGAATCAGGCCCCTGAACTAAAAGAAAAAATGGTGGGCACCAAAGACAATGCCCTGCTGGCCAAGTCTACCAGTAGCCAGTGCTAAACTATAATGACCCACGCTATGCTAAACTTTTCTTACTATAAGCTATAGGTCTAAGAGACATATACTGTACTACCTTTATTAATACACAAAACAAAGATTTTATATAGCACATAAATAGAAAGAGAAGACATAAGCCTGGCCATTATCAATACAGTTTAATTAATACTTATTTCACCCAGTGTGATGGTCCTAATAGGATAAGCTATATATGATGCTCTATATCATAGATAAAATTCCTGCATTTGCAAAAATTACATAGTACCCTAAACCCATTGCATAATTAATATTGTTACAATACTAACCCAGACCAAAACATAATCCAAAACATAGTTAATAAAGTCAGATGGGGTCTGCTGTTTAGCGAGAGCAAAGTTTCATCCACTGCCCCACTATAGATATTCAAACAAGTCCCAGAGGTCACAGTATGTTAATTGTTTTTTTTTTTTAATCTGGTGAGCTAGGTGGTAGCTTTAATGGAAGGTGTGTTATTGGACAAATAATGCACATCACCAATATTAGAATTGAGTCACTTTTTGTACTTGTTTAGTTACCTTTATTGCCTAAACCTCAGTGGGGGGGGGGGGGGGGGGGGGGTGATTTATGCTTTCAGTTAGGAAAAAAAAATTTACACTCTACACCCCACAAGGTTTGAAATCAGAATGATATAAGCTTAATCATTTTTTATTAATTCTTTTACAAACCAGAAAAATAATAAGCATAGCTTTTAATATCCAGAATATCATAGGTCCAGCTTTCAGTTTGCCTGACACATTTAAATGATAATTCTACTTCATCACAGACCTTAAATGGAATCAAAGATCAACATTCTTATATTATTATACACTATGCTATATCACCAAAAAAAGTTCTACCAAACAATATTACTAATGATTACTGGCTCTAATGGTAAACTTAATAACCCACCAGGCAGCTTAGTATATCCAGGAACAGGTCTTACTTAACTATGGAACACCCAATCCTAAGATTTTAACTCCTTTAGAAACTAGGGGATTCTTCAATGTAGGTGCGACAAAAAACACAGGTCTCATTTTTCAAGTTTCATTTTTTTCCCACTAAGATGTTAATAAAACACAATTATAATTTCATTTGATAATATCTGAGACCAACCCTTTTGATTACAATTGTCTATTTTTTACATTTTGAAAGTTATTATTTTAAGTACCTATTGTATTGCATCTATATTCTAGCTTTTATGAATTTCATTCTGATTTAAAATCTTGTGGAGGACATTAGAACCAATGTTCAAGCATTTGGGGGGCATACAAAAGATGTGCACCCCAAATTAGGATGCTGGGGGGTGGACAAAATCTCTTTGGGGGCCATTTTTGCTTTAGCTTCGCTTTAACTAATTTGTTATGTATTTTTATTGGTTTTACACTAGCAACATTCAAGCCATTAAAATCAGAAATAAACTGCAAATCCAAGAAAGTCGAATGTGAAATCAGTGCTGATAAACCTGTCATCGTCTAATATAAAAATGATATTGGAACGCCTGGCTTTGGAACAGAAAGAAAACATATAACCAGTTAATTTGTTCATAAAAAGACTCAGGAGAGATTTCGAATTCAGATAGAGGAAAAGCAGGACAATCTAAAGCTGCCTCCAGAAAACAAAAGGCGCAGTCACACAAACCCTAATTACAAAGTGATTGTGACATTTTGGAATAATAAATAACATTTAGGAGGCCAAGACAAAACATATGCTTGTTATGAATGATAATACAATTTGATCCGGCAAGATTTAATTTCTAGTGTTTTAATGCTTTTTGGCAGCTCTGCTTTCCGTCTCTAAGCTTTGTCTTTGCAACACTTTGGAATAAAAAGTGACTGAAGAAGCCATTTTCTTTCACCATCATGTTCTAGATTAACTAATCAGCAAATACAGTGCTGGTCACAAGAACAGCTCCCTGGTTGCCCCCCCTCCCCCCAAAACGATCATAGACTGGCCTAACTCTAGATCAAGCTTTATTTGGCTTTCATATAATAAGAAAGTGCTAAAGTCACTTTAAAGGTGATCTAAAGCTCCATAACAACCCATCCTTTACATCTCCCACCTACTGTTCAGCCTGATTCAGAGGATAAGAAAGCATTATTGGTCCCATCTTTTAACCCACTCTCATGGCAGAAGTCGGGCACTTTGTCCTGAGCTTCTATGGTTGTCCCCGTAAGGCATCATAAGTAATGATTGGCAAATAGCCCCAGGTCCGCTGCTGCTGCAGTGATCAGGTGATTCAGGGCCAAATGCCAGGCTACCTAAGATTATTTTTTTATATTAATGGTGGAGTCCTGGCTGCTTAAAGAAAACAATACAACCCACAATTCTCCTAAATGAATTACCCATCTTGCAGCAAGTGTTCACAATTACACAGAACAGCTACCTGCTAATTAGAGGGCATCTGTAGGTTAATACAATCATACAGGATACATACTTTAAGCCCACAGGCTCTGGTGCTGCAGTACTTACATATTCAGGAGTTATAGCCATAAAATCAGAGAGGTTTTGCACATATATACGCCTGGGTGCCCCCAGGGTGTGTGGACAGTAGGGTCTTCCTGGGCCCCGAGTTAGGATTAGGGAGGGTGACAGTGTCTAGCCACATTGTAGAAGTGAAAACTCTCACAACACATTCATTAAAAAATATTAATAGAAGGGCCAAGCTGTTACAGCTACTATTCAGCAGTGCAGATTCCATGTATGGTTTTCACTATGAACACATGTGGGGTACACCTGTCCCTCTGTCACAACAAGTCTGGTCTCTTTTCTGTCTATTCTTGTCCTTTCTCCTGGATGTCTGAGCCTTTGGCACCATCCACACACTTCTAGGTGCTGGCCTTTTTTCTCTTTCCTCCTGGTGTTCCACTCCTGCTCAACAATCATAAAAACCCATGGGTCTAACTAGATTCCAACCTTTATAACCTCCAGGGCCTCTCAGCCCTACCAATGTACATGTCCGAAATATAACTAGCAATGTGTCCCATGTCTCGAACATTCTGGAAGGTTGAGATGTGGTTTTCCCTCTACAGCTGCTACTGCCTGTGACTGATACATATGCTTTCTTTAAAACTCCACTTGGTGCACTGGTGCATTGTGCGATCTTGTAATCTTAAATGTTTTTCAATGGTATCCTGTGAGATATCACAATGGGCTGAGCTGTGATATGTCAGATGACAACTGCTACATCTGTAGCTTGGCAGGTCCTGCTTCTCCATAGAGACTCCATAGAGACTAACTACCTGATTAGCTGTCACCTGTCCACTTTCAGTCCACATTGTGGCCAAGCCCCATCTCGGGCAGGCATCACAGAAGTATTTACTTTGTAAAAGGTAGTTTATCTGAGGCAGTGTGTGTGTGAAGGTCAAAGGCTATATTTCCTCAATAGCAAAGGACTGCAGCACTGGACAGATAACTAGCTGTTGTAGGCCACTGCTGGGTGGCTGCTTTAATCCCACTTTATGGAAATCACAGAAACACAGGTGTGGTAGCCAGGGTAGCATGGGCTGATGATAAAATGATACCTTAGCAGACAAGGACTCAACGGCAAGGAAGTGGTGAAACAATCAGCCTGAATTATTGTTAATAGGAAAAAGAAAAATGTAATCCACTTTATGTCAAATGCACGGTTCACAGTATAAGGGCCAGATAATCTGTTTTGGCTCTAGACAGAGGACACAGGCACGCTTGCTTTATGAGAACATTTCATCATAAGGGACAGACAGTCTTGTATCTCTCTTTATTAACCCAGGTGCCTGTCCTCGTTTAAAATACAGCTTATTGGCACAGACACATCCAAGGTTTCAATCTCTCACAATCATCAGTATGCCTTTCTACAAAGGATTGCTTTGTGTGGCAGCCACCCCGCTTTGAGTTGAGCGCCCCCTCTTTCCAACATTCACGGTGTAGAGTCTCCGAGTTCCCTAAATGTTAGCTGGGGGCAATAGGGGTGCTGACGATTGAGGATACAGCGAAGCATCACCACCTTAGCACCCAGCTCTGAACTGGTCCCCAGAACGAGGGCTTCTCCCTCACAAACCAGCCGCTGCAGGGCAGGGGTCTTGGACAGAGGCAGCCACACCTTACTGGAGTCTAGGTACTGTTTTACAGTCTCACAGTCCCCTGGGAACCTCTCACTCCATAGGGGTGCCTCATCTATCTTATTCAAGCCTGAGCTCCTTCCCACCAGCGCCCTCTTCTCCTCAGCGTAAACCCCTGCTCTCTGTTGCTCAGCGCAATCCTGCTGCCAAAACAACTTCCAACCTGCTACAGCAGCTCCTAGAGCCTATCTTTGGTAGCCTCACCAGTAGTCTTACACAGGGTTTCGGCTATGGCCAGTCTCTCTTTAGTAGCCTCACCAGTCGCCTTACACAAGGTTTGGGCTACAGCCAATCTCCCTGTATGTTCCTCTAGTTCTCCTTTATATCACCCTTGTTCTCTACAACCCAGGATTCTAAGCCAGAATTTATTTCTATTACTCTATTTGTGGTCTTACACTACCATCCATTTCCATTTCACAATATATTATTTTCCCAATATGATCCTTAGCCACCTCTAGTATCCTGTTCTGTACCCCACTGTCAGCAATAACCCCATTGTTTTTGTTAAGCAACCCCAGCAATATGTGTTGACTTGATGTAATATGGTTTTCTACTGTGCTACGCTACCAATGCTTCAGACATTGCTGCCGCCAAACAGCTTAAGCTTAAGTGGCTTCATAGAAAGCAACAAGGACCCAAAGACAGACATGCCAAGTCATCTGGTTTTCAAGACATTTTTGCCACCCCCCTCACTCGGTCATGCTGTCAGCAGCTCAGTTCACCCTGCAATGGTGCTGTAGGTATGCACTTGCAGCCCCTACTCTGGCAGACCATGTTGGAGATACATCAGACTTAGCTTAGTATGTGATCTGCATCTATATAGCTTTATTGGCTGCAGTTTATACTAATGATGTCGCTGTTACCAATGCCAATCTGTAGTCGCTCTATGCATTTTTCTGCTTTGTTGTGTTCCCTGTACATTGAGGTGTCCCATAGGCAGTGTAGCATTTCCCTCTCCCATTCCCACAAACAATGTGGCATCCCCCCTCCCATTGCCCATATAGGCAGTGTGGTATTTTCCCTACCCATTCCCACAGGCATTGTGTCATTCCCCCCTCCCAGGGGCAGTGTGCCATGCCCCCCTCCCATTCCCCATAAAGGTAGTGTGGCATCTCCACTCCCATTCCCATAGGCAGTGTGGTATTTCCCCTCCCATTCCCATATGCAGTGTGGCCATCCCCCCTCCCATCCCCAATATAGGTAGTGTGGCACCCCCCTTTCATTCCCATAGGCAATGTGGCATTCCCTCCTCCCATTCCCCTTCCCATTCCCACAGGCAGTGTGGTATATTCCCTTCCCAAAAAAAAAGTAAACTCACCTTCCCATCCTTCCCACACTGCTGGCCAGGCCGACACAGCCATGGGAGGCCAGAGGATAGAGGGGCGGCAGGCGGGACGGGCAGGGCAACCAATCCCGGCCTGCTACCACCGCCACTCGCACCATCCTTTCTGTATTTCTTCTCTGCAGCGCTTGCACACAGAGCGCACACCCAGCTCTGTATAGTGGGCGGGAGTGGCCGAAGCTCAGTTGCCATGCCCGCCTGCCTGCCGCTCCTCCATCTTCTGGCATCCCGTGGCTGTGACAGCCTGGCCAGCAGGGCGGGAACGATGGAAAGATATGGTAATTATTGCCACTGTGCAGGAAGCTTCCTCACCCACCTTGTGCTCAGTTGATATGTTTAAATGGCCCAATTTCCAGCTCGTTTGTCAAAATAAGTAATTGCCACCCTCTTTCATTTTGAAGAGGCTGCAAGGTGCATGATGGGGCCAGATGCTTCTTTCCCCCATCATCTAATTGTTATGGAAATTAATACCTAACCTTTCCAATTAGGTCCTACAAACCTCTGTTTAGGTAAATGAGTTTGCGTTAGTAACAAATGAGTTAATGATGCATCATGGCGGTGGAATTTATAGCAGGTCACTCTTTTTGCAACAGTGACAAATTTTCCACTGCTAATCCATGTATTTACAAGGTGAAGCTAAATGACAGTGAGATGTTTAAAACGGTTAAGATGGGCACGTAAAAAATGATGTGCCGCGGCTTTTTAATAAGTGAAACTCCCTGGTTGTCATGCCAATGCGTAATTAGAAGTAGGGACATGAAATGGGGAAAGGCAGTGCCAAAGCTACTACCATCTATGTCATGTCTGATCGCCAGAGCTTTCAGTCTGTAAACTGTCAGTACAAGTAACGATGAGTGATAAATGTTGACAGCGCTGACAGAGGATGTTCCAGTCTTGGCTCAAGCAAAATAGCTAGTGACAGGAGTATCATTTACATTCTTGACTCCCCTGGCTGCCATGGAAACACTCTCCCAAATAGACCTGCCCTGCCAAACTTTTACTTTTTTTTGGAGTTTCAAAATAGTTTCAGAATGGAAGTTAGATGTTTGAGGACCTTGCAACATAGCATTTTCATTTTTTGCAGTATAACTGTGACCCTACACCAGAGACTTTAAACAGTACATGTAATGTAAATAACCATTTACTGTCCTTGAAGCTCTAGTCACGTGGGTTTGACATTGTGCTGGTGCAAATTTGACAGCCACAAGCTGGATGGGCCCACTGTAATGATTCAAACAGTAGATAGCCAATGGATGTAACTAAACAAGATGGGTGGGCTGAGGACAGTAGCTATAAGGTGATCAGTCATGGCTAGCGGTTGGCAACAAGGTTAGGCACTTAGATGTGGTCAGACATGGCTTAAAGTTGTCAACAGGGCTAGACACTTGAAGTGGTAATGCATGGCTTGAGGTTGGCAACAGGGCTAGACATCTGGGAGTGGTCAGACACGGCTTGAGGTTATCAACGGGGTTAGACACTTGAATGTGGTCAGACATGGCTTGAGGTCCGCAACAGGGCTAGGCACCTGGAAGTGGTCAGACATGGCTGGAGGTTGTCACTAGGGCTAGACACTAGAATGTGGTCAGACATGGCTTGAGGTCAGCAACAGGGCTAGGCACCTGGAAGTGGTCAGACATGGCTTGAGGTCTGCAACAGGGCTATAAACTTAGACATGGCCAGACTTGACTTGAGGTCATCTTCTGGGATAGACACTTGGATATGGTTGGAGACAATCCAACAGTAGCAAATTGAGAGACGGATCTGGGCTGAAACAGCCTGGCAGCCTGGCCATGCTGTTCTTGAAGGTGGCTTTTGAATTAGCACCACATAAACATTGCACATTAATTTTAAGGGGCTCAAGAGGATCCACTTGACATCTACTGATTCATTTCTGGGGGCTGTGAGAATAGTCTTATGGTCTGAGGCATTGTTCACATTGATGGCTGGGGGGAGGGTAAAAGGCTGATTGCTGGTGGAGAACAAAGGGGCCAGTGCCGTACAGGCAGAGCCTTTTTATATGGGTGGGGCCATTATATTTGTAGGAAGGGATGCCTTTATCTCAGCCATTCTGTTTTCTGGGGATGGTTTAGAGCCCCTGTCAGTGGAGCCCGCCATATGCCAGGCTCCACCAATACTATGCTCAGTCATGGTGAGGAGGCACTGCATGCTGCTAAGAAAGTGGCACAGCATGGCACAAGACTGTATAGGAAACCAGCAGTTGTATACATTTTGAAAAGATTGTGGGCAATGTTCTCTCAAGGGTGGGCAAGGACCATCAATGCAGGCTGCTGACTGGGACCTTTTTGGGGCATGATGGCAAAAGCCCCAAAAGTGAGCACAAGAAACTGCTGTTAGGACACCATAAACCTGTATAGGGTCATGCTCAGGGCCGTATTTAGGGTACATGCTGCCCTAGGCACTTTTAGTGCTCCCCCCCATTTACCACGATATGCATACTTACCTGAAAAATACTCACCCATTCTGCACCTGCAGTCCTTTTCCTGGCTAGAAGCCCATTCATGCAGACCTGGTTGCTGTGGCCTCCGTGCTGTGGCTGCTGCAGTGATTTCTTTTTTTTTTTGGGGGGGGGGGGCATTGTTGGCCCTTGTATGCTTGTGCACATATGGGAACTCTTCCTCCATATTTAACCCATCCATTCAGTGAGTGTACCCATGCCCAGAGCAGTGGCACACAAGATCCCACCAGGGCAGTGGAAGATAGGCCCGGGTTTCTGCTGACATTAGGCATTAACAAGGTGGGTATGCAAATTGGAGTTAGCGAAGAGGAGGATAATTTTTTTAAATGGAGTGCAAGACTGCTTCAATTTGGGATGCGGTTGGCAGACTGGTGAGGGAAGGTGAAAATATATGGGCCTGGTATCAGGCTGGCTTTAAGAGGATATGGATACCTGTTGATCTCAAAAATGATTGTTGTTCTGTAATACTACTTCAAAGCGTGGCAGAAGGACCCGGGCAGCCCCGCTGTGTATCATGCGCCGTTAAAATAAGAAACCGGGCGGCACTTCCAGGCCTATTCTGTGGCAGCCGTGGCACAGCCTATCAGAATCGCGGGCAGTGCTGATAGGCTTCTCGTGGTGACACTCCCACGTGACCTAGAGCAGCCTATCAGCGCAGCCAGTGGGTGAGCCCTGGCTGCGATTCTTCCTGGAAGTGGTGAATTGCCCAGCACCCAGTTTCTTATTTTAATGGCGGCAGCCCAGGTCATGCTGCCCCGCTGCTAAATAGTACTGTGAAACTACAGTCATTTTTGTCTGTAGTCCCGATTTAAAGAGTAACAACCCCCAGAAATGTCATTATCGTGGTGACTGTTCATCTCAAGGAGGGCCA
The DNA here is from genome assembly GCA_027917425.1 of Gastrophryne carolinensis. NCBI lineage: Eukaryota > Metazoa > Chordata > Amphibia > Anura > Microhylidae > Gastrophryne > Gastrophryne carolinensis. The sequence continues at coordinate 402,763,369 of CM051237.1, forward strand.
TCCCGATTTCCGAAGCCCTGCTGTGCGATACCCCCTGGAAAGCGTAAATTATTACTTTGTTGGTGATACCCTGGTGCTTGTGCAGGCTCTCCTCCATTCAGCAGCTAGTGCTGATCTTTCCCCTCCCGCTGTGTACACCTGCTTCAGCCATTCAGAAATGCCTGCTGCCAATGCACACGTCAACTGGGGAAAGTCAGTGTTGATGTTGTGGCAGCAGGATCACTGGCGAGGTGAGTATACTAGGCAATTCAGGGGATTTCATCCAGTGGGGTATCTCAAATCTGGATGCCCCAGGGGGTCTAAAACACTATAGGGCTGGCAAAAGAGGCTTTTGTTCAACTTTAAATATGACCAACAGCCAAAAAAGCCTTTTGGTGGGGGAGGGGGGAATCCTGTTTTGGGATAACTGCATCTCCCCTACCTGCAGACACATACACATGCTGCAAGGGAAAAGGAAGGTAAGTTGCCCAGCAACTCACACATGGAGGGGGGAAATCACTTTCCCGTGAAATTGTTGGCAGCTGTGTGAAGCTGGAACTGCACCTAAAGTGGACCTATCAGTGATTTGGACGGCCCTGGAGTCTTTTAGACAAGACCGTTGATTAACTACCTCCGGGGCATCCCTATTTAGTTGGTGTGATGCCCCATTGAGCATCACCTCTCGCTAGTCCTACGGGGCATGGATTCACATCCCCAGAACCACTGAGTAGAGCTCCTGCTCCCAGACCGCAGGGACACCCGTGATGCGTTCACTCCCATTTCTATATGCCGAGCCGTGTTTCCAAACAGAACTGTATGCCATTCATTAATGTGCATGAGATACAGCTTTGATTAGACAAGAGTCTACAGATGCACCCTGGAACTGCTGGAAAGTTGAATTTTGAGGACAATCTGGGGGGGTTTCACATAGCAGGGCATCCCAAGTTAGGATGGCCCAGAAAAACGGACCAAAAACCATAATAGTGAAATAGTTTGCACTATTGATTTCCTTTGGCACAAAAACATGGAATGCAGTTGCACCCCTGACAAACAGCCCATAGGCTACTATAGGCAGAATTTCAATGCTCTGCAATCGCCTGCAAACACCCCAAACTGAAGCTGGCCTTCCCTGCACAATTCTTTATGTCTCCTTGTCATACATACAATTCATACAACCTGTTGTGTCTGGGCCCCATAAACTACAGCCTTGTACAATACTGCTCATTCCTCACATATATGTCTATCTATCTATCTATCTATCTATCTATCTATCTATCTATCTATCTATCTGTGGCGAGGCCCTGGCATGTTGCCGCTATCAGCTCCTCCTGGCCCTACTGTGGGGGAGAAGGGACAGAATGCAAAGAAAAGGGCGGAGCCTGGGAATGTGAAGGAAGGTGAAAAAGGAAGAACAGAGGCAAAACAGATGGAATGTAATAGTAATGGGATAAAGAGAACTATGTATTGGGGTCGCAGCCTTGCAGTGCACTGACGTGCTGCAACAATGGCTTTACAACCTTCTGTGAGCCCCCGTCACATGGCCAGTGGTATAACTAAATGTGATAGGGCCCTGGTGTGTAGATTAAGTGGGGCTCTGTCTTTTCACTGCAGTTAGATGCAGCAAAACAACTAAAGACTGAAACAGCAGAAACAAATGATGCTTTTCTTATCTAAATGATAGTAAGTGATCACAAATATGATAAATAAGGTGACGGAGCAACACTGATGGGGCCCCCCTGTCCTTCTGTGCCCCAATGCAGTCGTACCTCCTGCACCCTTTCAAGTTACGCCCCTTTATATGGCCCTCCCTATCCCATGGGGCAAATTCCTAGGTCGCTGAGAAAACTTGTGTTTTGCTGGTGCCAGGAGCAACTGGCAACCCTGTCTGCTGCACGCTCACCAGTCGTGCCTATCTGAATGGCTGGCAGGGATGTGCACAGCCAGGGAAGTGGGCAAAGTGATGCCAGCCTGGACAAGAGGCTGCAAATACAGGTAGGAATATGGAAGTATGGACGAAGTTAAACAGTATGCGGGCAGGTATGGGTAGCTCAGGGGTAAATAAGCCCTCTCTCCCCCACCCTTTCCTCCCGGTAACGTCACTCCCAGCAGCGCTTTTTGGGGAGGTGGTGAAAGGAGGGACCGGAAGACTGTCAGCAAGGAGTGCGGGGGGGGGGGGGGAGGAAGGGGGGGAGGAGGGCGTATTAACCCCTGAGCTACCTATGCCTAGCAGAGTAACCTTCAATTGCGCAGGGAGAGTTCTGACTGTTCTTCTGCGGCTCTAACAGCCCTAAATATGACTGAATGTTGCTGCGTAAAGTATGCGGCCATCTACCTATCATTTCAGCAGCTGCCATAAGGATGAAACATACAGTTAAAAAAATATCCATACCTTTCACTCCATGCTGCTCAGACGGTAGAAGGGAAGCTGAGTGTCATCTGTGAGGGAGCAGGCTGATACAGCCACTGTATGCAGCTCCGCATCGATGGCGGCAGAGACGGGTTGTGCAGGCCCGCAGGGGGCCGGCAGCGGACCCTGAAGTGAACCATCATGTCACTGCACATGACGCACGTAGTAGGGGAGGAGGCGGAGTCTTCCTCCTGTCATCGGTGAGGGAGTGAGGGGGGCAGGCCAATACACTGGCAGGGTGCTGCCATTCCAGACAGCTGCGGGTGGTGGTAGCAGGCATAGTGGGCCTGCTGGTAGATTCATTTTTTTTTTTTTGTATTTGTTGCTGGCCTCCACCCCCGCCCCATCGTAGCCTCGCCCTAGGCTCGTGCCTACATATGCCTAGTGGCAAATACGGCCCTGGTCATGCCCCAAACAGGTCCCAGTCAACAGTTTGCATTGACGAGGGTCCTAGCCTTGTCCATCTTTGATGGACACAACCTTTCCAAAAACATGCTTTCTCCTTCTTTATCCCATAAGAATAAGCAAAGTCTTCTGTGCCAACACAACATAAACAATATCAGAGCTTCTTTATTTCACACAAAATATTCAGTAAAATGCCTCTTAAAATACTCAACACCACAGACTGAATTGCTACAAAAGTACAAAAATATTGTATTTTTTCTTATGCCATAAAACACGTAAACCCAGGACAATGCCACAACTGAAAACCCATAAGTAAAAACACTGTAAATACAAATCTTTTCCACTCCCCTTTTCCCTGGCAATGTAAAATCATATCACATGTGCTTAGCCTGTGGCCCTCAAAGTCATCTCATATGGCCCCTGATGACAAATGCACAAAGCTAAAAGTATAAGTTGAGTGGGGAAAAAGCTTCTCATCCATTGTCAGATGTTATCTCCCGCAGTGCGACAATAGCATGAAGAACATAAAGTGTCAACCACAAGCTATGTGGGCCAAACATAATCAATCCTTGTGCTGGTAATAGGAACAATTTTCCAATCTTCATTTGATACAAGCTTTTATAGCCACAAATAGTAAAGGCAATTCATCCAACCAATTAGGTTCAGATATTCTCTTCAATGGGCAAAAGCATGCAACCAGAAAATAAAGCAGAAAACTAGCGCAATCCCAAGGCTAATTTAATAGCGATTAAAACCCACTCACAAACAGCAGAAAAGCAAATTGATCCAAACAATAGGGAGAATGATGTCACCCCTGAAATGCTGTTGGAAAGTGGGAGGGAGGTAAATAGAGCTGGCATGTAAAGGTAGTAGAGTAGTACTGTAGGGTAAAAGTAAATTGCAGTTCAGTAAGGATGAGAGGTTGCAGGGAGAGTAGTAAAAGGAGGGTAAAATGACAAATAGAGGTGACAGCGGTGGCTTGGAGGAACATGTTAACATTGATAGTGCAGCAAATCCCCGGGTGACATCTCTACTATAACAAGAGAACAGTTTTTATTTATTTATTTGTAGGTTTAGCATTAGTAGGCCTTTAGATGGGTTGAGTATTAAGAAAATGTAAGTTACAATTTGGGACTAATGGGGGACCCATATATCTGGAGAGGTAAGGCAATCAGCATGTGTATTGGTAGCATGTGGGGATTGCTAGATATAAATGTGGTAATAGGGTTGGGTAGGAAGGACATATGAACGTAAAAAAATCACTCTAATGGAGTTTGTGGAGAGTGAATTATGACTGAATTATGCTAATTAAAATGGAATAATTCAACATTCTGAACTTATTCATTTTGGCCCGTGACCAGTTTCCAAATTGCTTAAGTGGCCTGTGCTCCTCAAAAGGTTGAACACCCCTGCCCTAACTCCCCCAAAAGTATGGATTAAAAAATTCATAAGCCAGTTATTTCAAATTCTATATTTAAACCCAAAAGTTTTGATTGTGTTTCATTTAGATAATAACTTATATTTTGATATATGTAAGCAGATATTTTGCTTCCATTATTAATACCACACCAATGGCAAGCTCATAGTTGTGGTGCACACTGGGCCGTGCAATCAGTTATAGCCAAAACAAAGAAAAAATACCCCAGCACTCCAAACCTCACCAGCATGCAACTATTACAAACTCCGAGTTTTAGCCCGTACCGCGTGGGGGGGGGGGGGAAGGCTGTAGCTTCATACATTTGCAAATGTGTGCTACCAAAAATGAGGTGGATCAAAGGGTTTATTGCAGGCTGGTGGGATTCGAAGTGTTGTAATTTCGTTTGTTTTGTGTGTGACCATTCCATGGCTAATTTATGCCCTTATTCATCAAGCGATAGCGCCAGGTAGTGTCTGACGAGCGCCAGGTCCCGCCAGCTAACGGCGGCTACCGACTCAAGTACGCCCGGCGTCGGCCACAATGACGCATTTATCAAGCTAAATGAGGCTAGCGCCGGCGAGAGCGACAGCTACCGCGGGATTCATCATGTAGCCGACTCCAACGAACAGCGCCGCTGCTAATCCCATCACAGCGCCAGGTCTGACCTGTCGCTCCCTGGCGATGTTCAATGCATTTCAATGGAGCAATCTTTAATCATAATTAATTGCTATTAATGTTTTTTTTTTTTTAAGTCAAAAATTCTGTGACCACTTCTGCAATGTTAGGATTTTATTTTAAGGTAAAAAAAAAAAAAAAATTATTTTGTGCAGAATTGATATTACAGGTCTGATATTAATGTATTCATATTACAAAATGTTTATAAAAACTTTTATTTTACAATCAAAAAATATGGTTGTTTGGGGGTTAAAAACTATTTTAAATCCATCGCCGCCAGCGCTCTGGGGTTTAAACAAGGAATTCACAGCGCGAAAAAATTCGGAGCGTGATTTGTTAATGAATCTGCAGCAAGCCGTTCGCTCTGGCCATTCGTTGTCAGGCGTACCCATACAACGCTGAACCTGTGAAACAGCGACCCCCCCCAGCCCGTATTCAACATTACCGCACACCGACTGAGTCGCTGTCAACAAGCAAACCCCGGCCAAGCACAGCGAATACTAGCTGGTGCTGAGGAAATCACGCTACTGGCGCTCATCTGTCGCTACCTGGCGCTATTAATGAATCGGCCTCTTAAACACTGGACTAGCACGGGGGCCCCCGCCACTTTGGTGCCCATGCCCAATATCTACTGCAGTTGTGGCCACATTCCCTAGGTGCACTAAAAATCGTTTACATAATTCCCAGAAATATTTTTGCTAGTAGGAGGGTCTTTATAACTACACACTTTTTTTTACAAATGCAGGCCCTATATAAAAACAATTCTCGGGACCTTGGGAAGGACTTTATTTTTATATTTGATGTTAAACTTTTTCCCCTTTATTTTTTTTTTATAGTCAGGAAAGCAGAAAGATTCCTAATAAGCGCTAAAAGGTTTTCCACTGTATGTGGTTTCACCTCTGCTCACCTCAACTGTTCACATTTGCTGCAATATCTCCAGAAATTTGTCCGCAAATGCCTGAATTGGGACTTCCATTTGTGAATATCTGCTCCACATTTCCAGCAAGCTAAAGGGATGGCAGATGGTGATCTCGTAAGACGTTCCTCATTTTTCAGGCAAAGGAAACAAACAGCGTGGCTAAATGTGGAGACGGGTCCAGAGAGCAGGTGAGACAGACAAGGAAGAACCAGGGAATGTGACAAGCACCATCAATTAGCCGTGTTTTCAGGAACCTCTTTAAACTTTGAAGATTAAGCCGAGGCAAAAAGAGGAAGAGCATTCCAGAGATGTGCAGGAGAGATGGTGTAATGGGAATGGGCGGTGGTGATAAGTGATTAAGAAAGGCATAAGTGCTGGAATATTGAGAGCACAGGAAGGAAGATGCAGAGACTCCAGATAGGAGAGATAGGCAGGTGCAGCCTTATTGAGAGATCCGCCACAGTTTAGGGAATCGTCAAGGAAACTCTAAAGCTCTTCATCTACTACTTTACTGAGATAGAACTGTATCTCACCTATGAGTGTATTTATAGAAAAATAAATAACTGCCAGGACAGGCTTAAAAAAAATACAATTAACACAGGCGTAACTAGGAACATTCAAAAAGCAGGGCCCAGACTAGTTGAAGCAATCCTAAAGTCAAAAATTACTTTAGATCCCTTTTCACCACCTTTTTTGCCTGTGCAAAGTGCCCAAAACCCACTAATATAGCATGTAATGCAGTAATATAACCGAGATGAGAAATACATTTCTAACACAGGTACTCCCTCACCGTCTGAGTGATTCAAGTTTTATAAATAAAATGCTAAAAAATCCCAAATAGAGAAACCACTCAAGAGTGTAATAACATTCTTCCATGTGGGTAGAATAATTACTTCAATATATATTAATAAGAAATTAATTTGTACTAAACTAAAACAAATCCCACAGGACAACACCTAGAATAATATATAATTTAGGATGGTCCACGTGGTCTATGCTATCTAGGTTGCACCAGATACACAGCCAACCCTATTGACTGTCTGCTATCAGTTGGGGCACAAGAGCAGTACCGAAGTATGGCCTAGGTCAGTAATTTTGCACTGACAAACATGCCTGCCCACAGAGTCAACTTAAGCAGTGCTGAAGAGATCCCTGCTTTAAGATCGACAGAACATGTCCTACTGATGGTATTCAAAGAGAGGCCAGAGACACCTCCCTGGTTAAAAAACCCACAAATGGATTTTAAGGTGACATATATTACCAGCAGAATGGTTATTTCCCATTCCTCTTGTTGTTGGTGTCAGGGACCCAGCTAGCAGTTAAAAGATGGAGGGTGCTGCATCGGCATGTATACTAATGGGGTAGGGGAAGCAGGAGGGGGCAGGACCCTGGAAAGTATGTTATAGGGGTGACATGATCAGGCATAGCACAGGTTGGAGATAGAGCTTGGCACTGGACATGGTCAGACATGACAAGTTGACAACAGGGCTTGGCACAAGTTGTGGTAGTGTTCGGCATGGTTTGGCAAAAGTTCTCAGCACTGACACAGGTTGGCATCAGGGCATAGATAGAGATCAACAATGGGGCTATGAAAGATAGTGATCTGGAACATCATTAATGGCATCAGGAAATGCAGATAGGGGGTCAACCTGGGACAACAGTCGGTAGCAGTAGATCAGACATGATCAGAGATTGCACAGTTTATCAACAGGGCTTGACACTGGATGTGATCAGACACTGTATAGGTCGGCAATAGTTTTTGGTCAGACATGGTATGAGTTGGCAACAGGGATTGGAACTTTTGGTGGTCAGGCGAGGCATGGGTCGGTAATAGAGCTTGGCAGTGGCATTGGTCAGCAACAGAGCATGGCACTGGACATGATCAGACATGACATGTGTCAATAGGGCTTGCCACTGAATGTGGCCAAACAAGGGACCAGTCAGGGTAAACCACACTGGGGCAGGGCTGGTACAGCATCTATCTTTGATAGGAAGAGCCAGCAGTGCCAGAGGTGACACAGTGGACTACTGACCCAAAAACAACATTCCCTGTGATAGCCACTGCCTGGTAGTTGCCTGCCAGGGGGGCCGCAATCACAGCTGGATGACACCATGGGAGCGGTGGCCAGGTTAGTATTGTAAAGTTACAATAGGAATGTCAGTGGGACACCCACTCACTGCTGCTTCACCGAGACGCTGGATACGCCTCAATGAACGTGGTTGTCCCCAGGTCTTAATTAGCACAAATGATGTTGGCACACAGGGTGAAAGCAGATGAACTAGGACAAGACTGAGCAAAAGTCGGGTTAGTCGGGGTCATACACAGGAATGGCAGTCCTTCTGAAACATGGCACCAAGAGGATCAGTAGGAGAAAGGTTCGAGGGTCAAGCCAAAAGTCAAGGTGGGTGGTCAGAGAGTTTGCGGTACAGAAGGGAAGATGAGCTTGGGGTCAGGCAGGCAGGCATCGGTCCAGGCAGTAATCAAAGGAGTAGTCAGACAAGGCTAAGTTGGGAGCAGGGATGCGGAGAAAGGAGGAGTGACATGGCGCCACTCAAGCCGGAACTGCTGGAGCCAGCGCTTCCCACGCTGACGCCTGGGGCACAGCCATCCCAGCACGCCACTCCGAGACCATGCTGGAGCGAGGCACAGGTGAGTAGCTCATCGTGACAAGGAAATTCTGGTGAAATCTTGGCTTCTATGGCTGTAATATTTTTCAAGTTCACCTTTTTTTTTGTATTTCCACTTTAAATAAAAATAAATCTCTCTTTGCTTTCAATATTACTCCAAGGAGGACAGGAAAGATATCATGACTTGAGAGATGGGTCATGACACACTTATTAATAAGTTCCAGCTTCAAAAGGGTCTTGACCCTCTGCCTCCTTATCAGACAGAAATAAATCACAGTACTGGACGGGCTCTCAGAAACTGAAAACTGCACTAATGCCGTTATCTAAAGAAACTATTAGAAACTTTAAAAGCCATTTTTGACTCAGGATGGACATCACAAAATATATAAAATAATGGGAATGTTGTCCCTTACAAACGAAATGTTCCAAGACACTGCAACAAATCTAAATTCCTTTTCACTGATCCGACTGCTGTAAGCCGAAATGTGATTGGTTCCCCTGGGAGGTATTTAACACCCCATCATTGCTCTTTGCACTGTCTTATTAAGCAGGACATTATGCAGCATGTCTCATTCCTTTCCACACACCCCATAAGAAAACAAATTAAAGGAGGCATTGTCCAAAGACGTTGTATTGAACCTCTTTTAATTTCCCATGAGCCCCACACATTTTTTTTTAAATAGAGCATACGATAGTTTGGACTAAGTATTTCTCCATCCACTTGGCAGACTACTGTAAAATGAATTGATAGCTGCTACTGTGAATGTTGTAAAGCAGCATTTGAAATTCATTCTTACCCATAATCCCTCACTCCCATCGTTTCAAATTGTTTTAGCATAGTCACACGAATACCTTATACATATATAATATTAATAAAATATTGATATATAATAATGGGGTTATTTTTTAAGAAATAATGTGCTCGTTCTTGTCAGGTGTTCTATTGAACACTGGGGACTACATTAATGAAACATCCGTATGAAGCTACTAAATAATACGCAGAACTGTTTAATGATATTTATCTGCATGGCAAATAAACAAACCATTGCCAGGGCGTTCAAATCCTGGTCTTTGCAATTTAAGTCAAAGATAGGTTACACCAGATTATGTTGAATGAAAACATTTCTGCCATTCTTACTGACTCTTTGCCCCATTGCCATAATTTTTGGGATTGATGGAATGTACTGACAGCGCAGCCGGCCTGCCCGCTCCCACCATGCTGGCATTTGTTTAAAAAGCAAACACTTACCTGCATGCTCGGAGTGTGGAGGCCGGCGTCGCTCTCAGGCGCCCTCTGATGACGCGCCCTCTGATGACGCGTCCTCTGATGACAGCTGAGAGCGGCGCCGGCCTCCACGCTCCGGCGCCGCTCTCAGCTGTCATCAGAGGACGCGTCACCAGAGGGCGCCTGAGAGCGACGCCAGCCCCCATGCTCTGAGCATGCAGGTAAGTGTTTGCTTTTTAAACAAATGCCGGCATGGTGGGAGCGGGCAGGCCGGCTGCGCTGTCAGTGGGCCGGCTTCCGCCGCCCGCTGACAGCGTAGCCGGCCTGCCCGCTCCCACCATGCCGGCATTTTTTTTTTTTATTTCAGGGAAAATTCGATCAGCACGAACCAAAAAAAATTCGGGTTCGTGCCGAATCGAATTTTCCCTGAAATTCCGAGCTAATTCCGGTTCGTCCGAACCGGTTCGCTCATCTCTAATCACAGTACACACAATCCCCGGCACTTACAGCTTCTTGTGAGATAATAGGATACACCTCAGGGCCTAAATGAAGAAGTGGGGTCACAGCACACACAATCCACAGCACTCACAGATTCTTGTGGGATAAGAGGATACACCCCAGTGCTTAAATGCAAAGGTGGGATCACAGTACACAAATCCTCAGTGCTCAGAGCTTCTTGTGGTATAGCAGTGTACACCCCAGTGCTCATACCAAGTTGTGGTATACCCGGGTACACTCACCCCAGTGTTCAGAGCAAATTGTTATATAACAGGGTACACTCACCCTAGTGTTTAGAGCAAGTTGTGGGATAACATCACACAATCCCCAGTGCTCACAGCTTCTTGTGGGATAATGGGATACACCCCAGTGCTTAAATGAAAAGGTGGGATCACAGTACACACAATCCCTAGTGCTCACAGTTTCTTGTGAGATAATGGGATACACCTGAGTGCTTAAATGAAAAGGTGGGATCACAGTACACACAATCCCCAGTGCTTACATCTTCTTGTGGGATAATTGAACGCACCCCAGTGCTTAAATGAAAAGGTGGGATAAGGGGGCACCCATACCCCAGTAGTGACAAGCCATTGGTATTAGTGCAGTAGTAATGACAGTAGTAGTGACTCCAGCCCTCACTCCAGCTACAGTTTTTTAAGAATAGAGCCTATCTGTCGCTAACACGTTGGCCACAGAAACTTCTCCGTATCTAAGTCAGTGCTGCAATGGCGCTGGGAGAGGTGGACCCCTCTATTTATATACGGCAGGGTCACATGTCCGGCTGGGCCAATGGAGGGAGGGGAAGGAAAAAGGCTAATTGACTGCTGTACAACCAATCATCCTTCTTCCAGTTCCACCCTGAATACATGCAGGGATTTCTATGTGAAATCTGTGTTCAGCTTCGGGCGCGCGAATCCATGAAGTTCGGCATGGATCTGAACCAGCAATGCGGAAGACCTGCAGGAGTGCGTCGGGGCTATCACAAGGCATTAAGTCACCAACCTTAACTGGACGAGGGGAGGTGTTTTTCCATGGCCAGCACTTGGACTCTTTCTCCCTTTGTATTGGACCCCAGAAACAGGTACCTTATAAACATCACCCATAAAATCTAATATATAATTACTAAAAATGTCCTTCTAGTACAGGGCTATCACTGATGTTGTTCAGTATAGAGATAATGTGTTTTTAACATAAGAACTCTACACTTTAAAAACTTGGGTTTCTTTTCTTTTTTTTTTTTTTTTATAAAAGCTTAAGAAAGACTTGCCCTACCTATGAAAGTTAATTTCCTAATTTGAAACACGTTAATTCTAATTTAATCAAATAGAGAGGTAAGGCAAAGGTAAGGCCACAGAGGAGGCAAAATCTAAAATGTAAGCTTTAATTGTGTAATATTCAGCTGTTTCGTTGATTCAGCTGTGATAAAGCCAGCATTTTATTTCACCCATGTATTTGGGAGCTAGCAATTCTGTGATCAGTTTAATGTATGTAAATGAGCTGCTATCTTTCTCCTATTCTGTCGATATTTCTAGAAGGATCCGCCATGTCCTCAGTCTAGATTGCAGCACGCTAGTCTCAGCAGACCTTCTATCAACAAGGAGTTCTATACCAATTCAAGAGGTAGGCATCAGCAGAATGGGTCATCTATAGCCCAGGGTGTGTCTTCCCTGGCATTCCCCCTAGCGTCATTGCACAGCTGTGGGGTGGGAGGAAATTCCCAGTTAAACCTAGGTCCTGGTGTATAAATACCTCTCCCTGCATGTTGCATACCTTACTGGAGACCAGGCTGATGTCAATTCAGACAGCTGCCAGCAATACCAGCTTCCCCAGAGAGTGAAGACTGGGGAAACTCAGCAGAGGGGAGAGTCGGAGTGCCACATGTGCGGATGATGCAGAATTAGGAACACCAGGGAAGAACTGCTGAAGATCTGGAAGAGAGTAGTAGAAGGGAGTAGTTAAAGCTGACTGAGGGGAGTCAGCAGGAAGTAACTGGCACTACACTGGTGCTGCACCATGCACTGGTTTCAGTGTGGGGAGTCTGCTGACAGATCTGTTTTTTCCCGGGACCCTCCCCAAGGACGCACAGCCTACGCTGCAGAAAAGTCAGGGTCCCACTACTTTTGCCATTGAGTCTAAAGTCGGTGAAATTCCAGTCCGAGTTTTGGGGGATGCTGATGCAGGGAAGCCAGTGAGTCCAAAGCAAGGGAAGGCCCCAATCCAGTGCCAGAGTTTAGAGATCCAAACAGGTAGTCATCTAAGCAGGGAGTCGAAAGCCATGAGATCGATGTCCAAATCCAGGGGGATCAGAGCCAGAGGGAAATTATAATCCAAGAGCCAGGGGGTCAGAGCCAGAGCGGATTGTAATCCAAAGCCAGAAGTCAGAGCAGAAAGTCAAATCAGGGACAGAGGCAAGTGTAACTCCAAGAAGATCTGCAGGCAACTTCCTAGTGCCAGAGGCCCCCTTTTGAAGGGACTTAGGCACCCAGGAAGTGACTGTCACACATGCGCAGAAGCGCGGGCATTAGCACAGGTGCTCACACAGGGTCAGGGGCCACCCAGGTATATGGAGACCAGCGTACCGGTCGCCCATGTGACTGGGCGCACCCCTGGACATGCACAGCCCAAACAGAGGCACAAGAGGGGGCGCCACTGAGCACGCGCACACTTGTGGGGTCAAGCGTGCACCCGCCGGCGTACGAGAGTAGAACCAGGTCTCCTATCATGACACTGCACTACTAAGCACTCAGTATCTGGCAGGCTATCATACTCCAGAAGAGCAGTCAGTTTGACCACTTCTACCAGAAGAAGGAGCAGTGGAGAACCCCAGAGCCGCCCAACAGCGGGAGGTTGTCAACCAACCCTGGATGAAGATGTCAAAACCAGATCGATACATCCCTTGTACCTGAAGTTATAACTCCTAACAGTTTTTCTTTATGAAAAAGGCTCATCAAGGGAGGGAGGGAGGGAATGGCCCGCTCCTCAGAAAGGAGGGGCGAGGGAGTTCTGATGCATAAATGGGATGACTCCGGGCCAGCCCTTGGTCACCATCAGAGAGAGGTCATGTTTGTGTGCTAGAAGTATGACCATAACATAGGCAGGCTGTTCCATGCTCCTCTGGGGCCTGCTCCACTACACATCAACCCATTAGAACGCATTCTATGGTACTGTCATCTGTTTTGCATCTCTTGTAATTCGCTTACCTATACATTGGTTCCCGCTTTCTCAGGAAGGTGTTATAAACTCCATCACTCGTATTATTTAGTATGCGCCTAACTAGATTTTATTTGAGCAGGTTCTTTTGCTTTGATCGTGAATTCACAAGCTTGGCTTTTTGGTGTAATACAAGCCATTGGCTAGGTAACAGACTGGGATAAGGGAAAAACGTATTGCGTGTGGGGCTGTGTCGACAGCTGGGCTCACGAAATGCATGTTTTCTTGTCAATGGGGAATCTTGAATTTTGTTTCAGTCTGTTGTTCTCAGGGTGACATTAACATTTGAGGACTGATGACTATTTCATTATCATTCTTGGCTCATCTTGTCACGTTATGAATACTTGGCATTTCTCTTTATTGGCTCACTTTATAATGGTATTACTTAATATCCACATGTATGGAATAGAAATGTTTTTACTTATAAAATAATCTCCTTAGAATTATTTGATTTGGCTTGAGATTGTTTGCAAGGATTTGTTTAGGCTGCATTTAACCCTTTTGGTGCCAAGCACGTAACACCTACGTGCTGGCTTGGCTGGGCCTTAAGTGCCAAGCCCGTAGGTGTTACGTGCTTGACTTTCCTCGCTTCTAGTTTAAAAAATAAAAATCAAAAATACTCACCTGACCCCTTGTTGGATCCGGCCGGGTCTCCTCTTTAATTTGGTGCCATCCGATCCCCCGTGGGGGGTCGGATGGCTCCAGGAGAGCCCCCGGAATAGGCCGCCCCCCCCCCCGCTTCTGCAGCAGCAGCTGCTAACTGTAAAAAAAAAAAAAAAATAAAAATGACATTCACTTACCTGTGTGTGCGCTGGCTCCCGCTGTCCCTCCTCTTCACCTGGGGGGCCTCCGATCCCCCCCCAGGACTTACCGTTCTTCAGGAGAGAGCCTGGGAGGCTCTCTCCTCTCTTCTTCAAGATGGCGGCCGCCATCTTGCCTCTAAGCCCCGCCCCCTTGGGGGCGGGGCTTATGACGTCATCCCGGTCCCGATCACCGGCTTCAGCTTTCTCAGCTTCTCAGATGCCGGTGATCGGTGCCCTGGAAGGAGGTGACAGGAGATCCTCTGATCTCCTGCCTTCTCCTTCTCTGGATGCCGATCACCGGCATCTGTCAGCTGAGCGGCGAGGGACAAGAGCTTGCAATCGAAGGTAAGTACAGTAAAAAAAAATTTTTTTTTTTTCTAATAAAATACTTTTTATTATTGTGTGGTGTTTTTTTTTCACATTAACCCTTTGTGAGCTGGTAAGGGGTCCATGAGACCCCTTATACCAGTTCACAAGGCTGGGGGGGTGGCAAGTCACCTGCCCTAGCGGGTGGCTTGCCATTAACCCCCGCACCCCCATTACCTGCCTCCCCAAAGGCCAGGGGGGGGCAGAAGAGCCCGGGCCCACATAGGCTATGTGGGCTCGTAGGCTGCAGGGTGGGGGGGCCACCAAAGCTGGCCCCCCCACTCTGTGCCTACAAGCCCCCATAGCTGGTCCCGGGCTGGTTACTTTGGGTAAGGGGGACCCCACGTCATTTTTTTTTTTGGATTTTTAAGGGTTTTTAACCCTTAAAAATCCAAAAAAAAATGGGGTCTCCCTCCCCGGGAAGGGGGACCCTATGTCATTTTTTTTTTTGAATTAACCATTTGTCATCCAGCAGCTATAAAAGGCTTCTGGGCAGGAAAGGGTGTCTACCTATACATATGTGGTATCGCTGTAACCGGGAGAAATTGGGGTTTCTCACGCAATAAGATTTTATTGACAAACTTACATTTTTTATTACAAAAAACTCGACAAATTGTAAAAAAATATATTTTTTTTAATTTTTTTCACACATTTCACCCAAAAATGTTGAGAATACACCTAAAAAATACAAACAAGACATTTCATGTTAAAGCCCAGACTCTGTTGAAAAAAACAATATATAATTTTCCTGGGAAATCCCTGGAAATCCTTTCAAAAATGACAGTTGAACATGTGTAGCGCGAAACAGTCAAACTCAGTCTGGCAACAGGGAGTGGCAAATGCTGCAGGTAGGCTGGCAGCGAAAGGGTTAAAGAAGGAAAGACAATCCAACCCAACCCAATCCACATTAAAGGGAAAGTCCACTTCTGATTAAAGTTTTAAAAATGTATATTTATGGGTGCCATAATGGTTTCTTGAAAATGCTGAGCTTTTTTTCTTATGTTGACAGTCTGGAGGTACTAAAACAGCTACCAAAACAATCTGTGGCCTTTGGCAACTTTACACTTAGGGGTTTATTCACCAAGGGATAGCGCCAGGCAGTGCCTTGTAAGCGGCAGGCAGCGTCTGGTGAACGCTGGGCGCTGTAGGCAATACCACATTTATGAAGGCGATTCTGGTGAGCAGCACCATGTAGCGTATGATTCATCATTACGTATAGCGCCGGCGCTCTAGCTTCCAGAGCGTCAGGTATTACCTGTCGCTCTCCCATACATTTCAATGGACGTTCTTTTTCTTCTGTTTAAACAGGATTTTTTGCGTTTAATTTTTTTTTCTCAAATAATTGTGTCACCTCTCCTGGCCTAGAAAAAATTCTTGAAAACTTTTTTTGATTTTTTATATTTTTTTATGCAGAATTGTCATTACAGGTCTGGCACTGAAGTATTAATGTCACAGTGTTATAGCAATGTCATTCCATGTGTTTTCGCTTTGTTACTGGCGGATATGTGTTCAAAAACAGACTTTAATCGCACAGCGTCTGCCGCTCTATGCTATAGCGACCAGATCCAGAGCGCCTACACTCTGCGTGTCTGTTTTTTTGTTGAATATGGTGTGAGCCGCTGAGAGTCGGTCACAATGAGCTGTCGCTACCTTTCGCTCCCTGAAATGCTGTACTGGTGTTACAGCTCCCGACATATATCACATTCATCAATGCCAGCAAGGTTACTACAGCGACTGAGGTGCTCTGTTACAGCGCCTGATAGGCGATCACAGCGTCTACTAGCGGTCGCTCTTAGCGCCTCTGTACAGGCGCTCTTCTGCTGATACCTGGCGCTAGTAATGAATCAGCCTGCCCATCTGATCTACAAGAAAGAAGTGAGACCTGTACACACAAAACACTGCTGCTGGGACATGTATAAGTGTGAGTGGCCATAGCAGAAACATTCTGTGTGTACATGACTCACCTCTGTCCTCTCAGGGTACAGACCTGGTGTATGGTTGCCAATAGCAACAGATTGGAGGTAGTGCAGACTGCTTCCACAAAACACACAAGAAAAATACTAAATAATATCAGCACCCTGAGGACATCCTTATTGCACACATAATATACACTTAAACCTTCTAACAGTCTAAGTAAAATACCTACAAACATGTCACCTTAGTAGGGGCAGCTTCAGGCACACAGTGTAGAGTGTGGGATCCTGTCACACAGGGCGAGGGGGCAGATACAGGGAGCAAAAAAGGGTCAGTAGCCTGCTCAGGCAAAATTGTAAACTCATTTTCTCAATGCTCTAGGATGCCTCAAGCAAAAATGGCGGCATAGGTGAACAGATCCACTAGAAATTGCTAGTGTTCCTCTGCAGACTTTAGTCTTATTACTTCTTACTCTGCAGGTAATTCCAAGAGGCCGATTTATTAATAGCGCCAGGTAGCGACAGATGAGCGACAGTAGCGTGATTTTCACAGCGCCCGCTAGTATTAGCTGTGCTTGGCCGTTGTTCGACTGTTGACAGCGACTCAGTCAGTGTGCGGTAATGTTGAATACGGGGTTAGGAGTCGCTGTTTGACAGGTTCCGCGCTGTATGGGAGCGCATGGCAGCGAATGGCCATAGCGAACGTCTCCCAGCATATTCATTAACAAATCACGCTCAAAAAATTCTCGCGCTGTGAAATGCATGTTTAAACCCCAGAGCGCTGGCGGCGATGGGTTAAAAGTAGTTTTTTAACCCCCAAACAACCATATTTCTGTTAAAAAAAAATGAACATGTTTTATAAACATTTTGTTATATGAATACATTAATATCAGACCTGTAATATCAATTCTGCACAAATTTTTTTTTTTAATTTTATTACCTTAAAAAAAAAACTAACATTGCAGAAGTGGTCACAGAATTTTTGACATTTAAAAAAAAAAAACAAAAACATTAATATCAATTAATTATGAATATTTAAAGATTTCTCCATTGAAATGCATTGGAGAGCGCCAGGTAGCGAGAGGTCATACCTGCCGCTGTGATGGGATTAGCAGCGGCTCTGTTCGCTGAAGTCTGCAACATGATGAATCCCGCGCTAGCTGACGCTCTCGCCGGCGCTAGCCTCATTTAGCATGATAAATGCGTGATTGTGTTCGCAGCCTGGCGTTCTGGAGTCGGTAGCCGCCGATAGCTGGCGCTACCTGGCGCTAGTGAGACACTACCTGGCTCTATCCCTTGATAAATAAGGCCCCAAGTCTTGCTCAGTTATGTAGAAATCTGTTCTTTATAAGGACCATGATGGATAAAAATCTAGCTGTATTACAAAACCTACCTGGATGGAGATAATGCAAGTGAAGATAAGTAAGAGGTTCAGAAGTGCCCTTTGTTGCTGGCCACTACTTGTCACAAAGGACCTTCAAAGCGAATATGCCAGGATCCTACAGCTGGACTACAGGTCTGCTTTTAAAATTATAGATCCTGCAACTGGCTGAAGAACTTCCGTTGCCAACACAGTGCAATGTGTTTGCCAATATTGGGGCTCCTCTAAATATTGGAGTTCCATTGATGGCACAGTCAACAGCCTGCAGACTTGCATCTATGGAATGTTCTTGAGCCTTACAACCAGCAAAGCAGGAAAAAAATTATAGGAAACATTTTATGACATTGACAAGTGTCAAAACCAAGTGTATATATAACATTAATCCTTTAATGTTACACCACCTTTACAAGCGAGATACAAAGCTTATTCACCGTAGGCAAATGGCTGCTAATTATAGCAGCATTAATTGTTTGAAGGCTGAGTCATAAGGGAATTCCATTCTCATTAATATTTAGTAAGCATAATGCTTGGGCGTACCTTTGTGATGGACCTTTTCTCTATTACGTGTTTGATAAAATAGCACATTTATTATGAACCTTTTTACGTCACTTGTTTGTATTGCAGACATGGAAACCACATCAACATTGGAGCTCCTGCTTTGTGTTAGAAAGACTTTCTTAATTTCTAACGCATAGTAAAAAGGAAACGTATGCCTTCTCTTAACCTGACCTACTATAAAAACATATTGATTGTTGCTAGTCAACAAATTATTTAGAAAATTAAAGTGCAGAAATAATAAACAATACAAATAAAAGATTACAAAGATAAATATACAACTGATTTAGGAGGACAAAATACACGTTAGGAGAGAACCCTTCCCAGTGGTGACAATATTTGGAGCTCTGGATAATGTGGGTGGTGTAATGGTTCAGACTATAGTTACTGTGCCAAACCAAACCTTGTACCTTCCCACCGTCACTCATCTTCCCTGGAACATTGACTCTTTCAAGTCGTGCTTAGCTTGGCTGCCGGGTAGGAGATCCGTTCCTACTGATTTAAGAGGACAAAATACACGTTAGGGGAGAACCCTTCCCAGTGGTGGCAATATTTGGAGCTCTGGATAATGTGGGTGGTGTAATGGTTCAGACTATAGTTACTGTGCCAAGCCAAACCTTGTACCTTCCCACCGTAACTCATCTTCCCTGGAATATTGACTCTTTCAAGTCGTGCTTAGCTTGGCTGCCGGGTAGGAGATCCGTTCCTACTGTACCTTCCCATCCATCTTTACTTTCTTGGAAAGTATCACCTTGAGTGACTGTCCAGACATCAATTCCTACCTTCCCATCTAGTTTCACTTTCTTGTAACAATGTTTCTCTTGTATTCCCAACACTTTACCTTCAGATGGTTAACGGTATCCATTTATCACCTGCATTGAACCAAAATGACACCTGGGCAGGGGATTTGGGTATGAGGGGATACTGACTGGTTGTCTTCTATGTACCTCCTATTCCTATGCTAATAGCGTAATGTTCATTTTTAACCTGATCAGATGCACTTTACCATTCTGCCTAAAGGGATTTGTTGTATTTACCAGGACCTTAATTGAATTCCCCAGGGCACTGCTTATCTTTTGGTGTCTGTGATCTGTGAATCTCTGACATCCTGTTGTATTCCCTGGCAAAGCTAAGCTAAGCTTAGCCACATTAGTGACAGCAGTGGCTCTAGCCTCAGAGAGCTCCCACCTCTTCTATCCCTGCTCCCAGCCGCACTTCAAATCTTGTGGCTTTTACTCCTCCTCTCTACAGCAGTCTATACAGCAGACAATGTGCAGGTGTGAGATTGGTGATGAGTGCAGTGTCTGCTGGGAGGAAAAGGAGAAAAAAGATAATGCTCATCTGAAGGAGCCCGGTGCCCGAGGCACAGATCGGCTAGATGCGCTTACACAAGCTATTGTAAAGCAATGAAGAACGAAAAATAACATTAGTTTCCATTTGATTATTTAAGTGTTAAAGTGGACCAACACCCAGGATTTTGACTATCCTGGGTCTTGGTCCACTTCGGTGGGGCACTCCCGATCGGGGTGCCCCGCTGTGTGAAACCCCCCCGATCACCCGAAAAACTCACCTCTCCCCACTCCCAGCGCCGACTGACAAGCGTTTTGACAGCCGCGGACCAGCGGCTCCTCCACCGCCGCCTCCCGCGCGTCACTCTTGACGCACGCGCGGCCGGCGCGGGCACGTCTAGAGGGGCGCGAGGGAGGCGGCGGCGGCGGCATGGAAATATTACTCATACATCACAATCAGCACTCCTCCCTATTGTCTCCTGTGCTCACAACACTTGGTTTTAACCCGTGGCATCAAATTTTGCATTGTTCTCTGTACTATATGTTTTACCCTGTCTGTAATCATACCATGTAAAGCGCTACGGAAGTTGAGGGCGCTATATAAATAAACAATAATAATAATAATGAAGCTAATTGCATGGTACCAACTGAGCACCAAGCTGTTATACAATATAAAGCACGGTACAGCCATTGTTGTATTTAAAGTGGACCAACACCCAGGATTTTGACTATCCTGGGTCTTGGTCCACTTCGGTGGGGCACCCCCGATCGGGGTGCCCCGCTGTGTGAAACCCCCCCGAACCCCCCTAAAAACTCACCTCTCCCCGCTCCCAGTGACGACGGACAAGGGATTTGACAGCCGCGGACAAGCGGCTCCTCCGCCGCCGCCTCCCGCGCGTCCCTCTTGACGCGCGCGGGCCCGCGCCGGCCATTCGCAGACGGCCGGCGCGGGCACGCCTAGAGGGGCGCGAGGGAGGCGCCGGCGCCCGGCCGCCGCCGAACATAAGGTAAGGGGGTTTGGGGTGTTTGGGGGGGTTTCACCCCGCGGGACATCCCGATCTCGGATGTCCCGCGGGGAGGGAGGTGATCGGCCCGGGAATCTAATAGATTCCCGGGCCGATCACCCGAGGGTGATGGTCCACTTTAACAGCAGCCATGCCCCTGGCAATGTAACAGCAGGACTCCTGGGAAGCAGCACATGTTTTAAACCTCCCAGTGCACATTTTATTACTCTCACCACTGCTGCCTCTGTACATACTCTCACCACTGCTGCCTCTGTACATACACTGCATTTCAAATTATAATGCAAATTATTTATTTTCTATAAATTTCCAAAATGGTCAAGTACCATTTTAAATCATCAACCGTTACAGCATTCAGCATTTTTGCCATATAAGACAGCCCCCCCCCCCCCCCCCAGCAAAATGTTCTTTTTTGGATTCCCTATACATAATCAGGCCATAGATTCACACCTATAGTTCACAGAATAGATCAGAAGTTTTTTTTATTAAGCTTAACACATAAGGTCACTGGGTTCAGGCTCACCACCTAGCCCAAAGGTGGTCACAATATGGCCACAAAAAAAGATATATGAGTTATATACTATTTGTAGTAAAATATCAAGTACAAAGTGTATTGAGATTGTCAAAAATGTACCCTATAAAACATAATAGATTATTTTTACAGTGGTATAACTTCATAACACATACAATAAAGTGAAGATAGGGGAATTTTGATCCACTCGGGGATGTCTAGCCTCTAGGTATATAGCAATCTTCCTTAGTGCAATATAGGGCCTTATTCATGAAGGGATAGCGTCAGGTAGTGCCTTGTAAATGACAGGTAGCGACAGGTAGCGTCAGGTGAACGCCAGACACAGCACGCAATTACACATTTATCAAGCAGAATCTGTTGAGCGACTGGGATAACGCCATGTAGCGTCCGATTCATCATTATCCCAGAGTGCAACCTCTCGCTACCTGTCGCTCTCCCATAAATTTCAATGGAAGTTCTTTTATTTCTCTTTAAACAGGGTTTTTGTTTTATTAATTTTTTTTTATTCTCAAATAATGTATATATTTATGCAGAATTGATATTACAGGTCTGGCATGAATGTGTTCATGTTACGTTATTACAATGTAATTCCATATGTTTTCGCTTTGTTACTGGTGGATACATGTTAAAAAACAACCTTTAATCACACAGCCTTGGGCGCTCTGGGCTGCAGCAAAGCATTTTTGAGCGCCGGCGGTGTGTAAGGCTATTTTTTTGATGAATATGGTGTGAGTCGGTCGCACTGACCAGTCGCTAACATTCGCTCTCATACATCGCTGTACTGGTCATATAGCGACTTCCCACAATGTATTCATCAATGCTGCACAGCGACTGAGTCGCTCTGAACTAGCGAACCACGGGGAGGGCGGGGAGGCCGCCTGCACTGTCAGCGGGCGTCGGAAGCCGGCTTCCGCCTCCCGCTGACAGCGCAGCCGGCCTCCCCGCTCCCACCAAGCCCTGAAATGGAAAAAAAAATGCCGACATGGTGGGAGCGGGGAGGCCGGCTGCGCTGTCAGCTGTCATCAGAGGACGCGTCATCAGAGGAAGCCGGCTTCTGCCGCCCGCTGACAGCGCAGCCGGCCTCCTCGCTCCCACCATGCCGGCATTTTTCTTTTTTTAATTTCAGGGAAAATTCGGCCAGCACGAACCACTAAAAATTCGGGTTCGTGCTGAATCGAATTTTCCCTGAAATTCGGAGCGAATTCAGGTTCGTTAGAACCGATTCGCTCATCCCTATTGGTGATCTGTACTGTGCTGTAAATGACAGTTCTGCAGCAGATACAGTAACTGTTTGTTTCTAACTGTCTCAAATCAAATGAATTATATAGCAAGTGCAAGTCTGTAGCAAGGACAATTTTGTAGCAAGAACAACTCTATGGCCTTAATTAGTTTTGCAATAAAAACAGTTCAGTAGCAAAATCGATTTTGTAGCAAGAACAGTTTTGTAGTCAAAACAGTTTTGTAGCAAGCATTTAGTTGGAGAAACAACACAAACAATCAATAGCAATCATTTATAGACAGAGCTTCCTAAAACAGGTACAGACTTTGTGCAGGTGCACCAAGGGTTAATATGTTTTATCACCAGGAAAAAAATACTGTAAAATGTATACTTCTGTACTTATATTCATGTATACCTGGTCATCTGCCAATATTAAACTGTTGGCTGTATGTATAATTATTGTCAGTGTCACAGAGCCTCTATTTCTATTTGGTTCAGATTATTTTTTTTTCTTATTTTCCTCCTCCAAATCCTAGGTGCATCTTATAAGTAGGTGCGTCTTTTAGGAAGAAAAAAAACACATTTTATAAAACAAACCTTTCAATGATATTTTTTCACAAATGAAAATATTCAAAATGCACTAACTTATTATGTACAGCAGAGATTCAACTGTAAAGAACCGAAAATGTTCATTTGTAGCAATAACAGGTCACATGTAGAAACAACTAGAACAGAGGTCAATAACAGAATCCTGTAAGTATCACTTAAGTGGACACTCAAAGGCAAGCTCTAAAAGGAAAGGCCATAGGTCAGTCCTGGTAATACCCATGCGATTTGTTTGAAATGGATTTCGTTTTTTTTAAGGTAAAAAAGGCGAATATGTTTTTATCGTCTGTCGTTGTAATGATTCCTGTACCTTTTTTCTTAAATGTCAGACAATCTGACTCATGCTACTAAAGCTATAAATTTTTTATTGAAAAATAATGTTTTCCAAAATGTCACACAGAGTGACTCAGCAAGGTTTAAATGGTTAACCTTCCTGAACACTGGGAGCATCTTGCAGGAAAATAAATCAAATACAATTTTAAGCCACCCTTCGAAAAATACTTTTCTCGCAAATCAGCGCAGTTACTATAACCTGAGACCTGGTTATCATGGTTATTAATATTATTTTCATCATATTTTTATTATTAGAATTATTACTATTATTATTAGATAAAGGTGAACAGGTGGCACCCCTATAACCCCAAAAATCAATCTGGTAGCGCCTAAACTGAGCTGGTGGCACCCTTTTCCAAACTGCACCAAATGCAAACTGAGCCAGTCCACATGCCCCCCTCCCACCCAGATGCTGGAAATAAAGAAAAAAAAAGATATATTCTAAGTATACAGCACGTCCTGTTCCAGAAGATATTCCTTACACTTATACCTTATACTTCAGTAGATGGCGCTGGACTGTAGAGACAGAAAAGTGGCTCCTCCCCGCCCCATATATACCCGGGACCTCCCACAAAATCCCCAGTTCTTCTCTGCAGTCCTGGCTGCGATGACTAGAAGATGGCTCTCTCTACTCGCAGGTGAGCGGGGCTATTAGCCTGCGGCCCTGTAGGACTATTCTCACCTGTTTCCTTCTACTGCCTCCCAGCTCAGGCTGCTCTGGTTCGGGTGAAGGTAGGCAGCACCGCTGTCAGGTGCTAAGGAGCAAAGGGTAGGCGGTATAGGCCCATGGTGAGCCTTATGGGATGCCCCTCCCGCATTTATTGCCCCTCGCCCCCTGTCCCCACAGTTGGCCCCCTTTAGGCTGGCCGTTGCTTCCCCCTCGCTCTCCCTTGTAGTTCTCGGGGGGGGGGGGGGGGGGTGCATGTCTTTGCTATATATTTTGTGTGTTGTGTTCGATCTCTGTTGAATTGCTTGCACTGGTTTCTTTAGTCGCCGCCGCTGCCGCCGCACATTTGTACTGCGCTCCGCGGTCGGCGCCGACATCGCCTCAGGAGCTGCTGCGCCATCATTGGCTGGTCTTGTCGGGTGGGCGCGTTTTCGCGCTCTTCGGGGAGGCGGGCCTTGCGGATTACATGTTTTGCATCACTGTCTCAGCGGCCCGTCCCTCGAGGTATGTGCGGGCACCATTTTAATTCTCTGCTGCGTGTGCCTGGCATCTCACTATCGCGGTCCATAAGTGCCCCTGCGGGCTGATTTATTTATATCTGTATTGCATATCGCTTATGGGATCTTTTGCTTATGTCTTACAGGCGGGTCAAACTTTGTGGTTTCTCCCGGCCCTATCCCCTCTATTTAGTGATAACTCTTATTGGAGGGCTATTACATACCATTACTCCCACTTCCCCAGCGGGTTATTGGGGCATCCCGGGTTGCTTTTATTGGCGTCAATCCCTATTGGCCTGTTGTGCCGTGATAATCACCATATGGAGGTTTCTCAGGATAATGTGTTCGGGGTTCCTTCGGGACAAGCCCGGCTGTGTGTGACGTGTGGGGTAACCCCTATAAGTGATGATGTCAGGGTGTGTGTACCCAGCGCCCAGCAGGTACTTGCCCTGCAGTCTGGTTTACTTGAGACTGGGCCTAGTGCTGCGCCCCCTCTGGCTTCGCCTACCCCCCCACGCTGACACCTGACATACTAGTGGGGAGTCTCAACCTGATTTGGCTACCGTGGTAGCCAGCATTGAAAGGAGTATTGCTGGTTCTGGTCCGCGTAAGGCTCCTGCTAAGCGGCGGCATCTGGCACCCGGTGTTACTCCTATGGAAGCTGAGGAGTTTTTTTATGTTACTGGTTATACCCCCCTGGAAGAAGGGGAATTATTCTCTGATTCAGAATCATCTGACGATCAGCCTAGGGGTTATGCTGAGTCTGACCTATGGGCTTCAGATGATACTGACAGACTTTTGGATCAAATTTTTGAAGTGGTCTGTATCTCTCCTCCTGCGGCAGCAGGGGGAACTGTTTCATACTGTTAAGCCACATTTGGAGTTTCCAGAACAAACTCACTTTAATAATCTGATGTTCAAGGAGTGGGAATGGCCTAGCCGGCTTCCCGGGGTACCGAAGATTTGGGATAAGAGGTATCCCTTTCCTGCTGAAATGGTTAAACGTTGGTCATGTCCTCCAAAGGTGGATGCACCAGTTCTGGGGTAGTCTAACACATCTGTCATGTATTCCCCTGACACTACTACATTGAGAGATGGGGAAGACAGGCGCATGGATCAGCTAGCTAGCCATGCCTTTGCCTGTGTTGGGACCGCGCTCCATCGGGTCTGTGCCTCTGCTATGAAGGCTGTTGCTATTAAAAGCATGCTCAGGGGTCTCTTGGATGGGGCCCCTGATGATGCTGGTAGCGAAGAGTATAGAGTTCTTCTGCCTTGTGAGGAATTTGTTGCATATGTTCTCTCTGCCCTGGATGATACCATCAGAATGTGTGGCAGGGCATCTGCCTTGTTGGTGACGATACGCCGCTCGGTCTGGTTGCGCCAGTGGACAGCTGACAATGCTGCCAAAAAGGCCCTCACTGGGTTTCCCTTCAAGGGGCTGCGCCTCTTTGGGGAATGTTTGGAATTTTTGGTAAGGGTGGCAAATTACCTCAGTGTAGAAGGCAGCCACGGTTCTTTTGGGGCTCAGGTGCCTTTTCTCCTTCCTTCAGGGGCTCCAGAATTGGACGAGGAGCTTCCTTTGCTGGAGCCCGTGGAGATTTTTGGGGCAGGGGTAGAGGACGTGGCCGCCCTGGCCCTCCCTGGGGTCCCAAGCCTAAGTCCTCCCCCAAGCCCCCTCAGGCATGAAGGGGCGCCCTCACCCATCCGGGGGACGGCTTCGGCTTTTGGCTCACGTCTGGAGGCGTCATTTCTCAGACCGGTGGATTCAGGAGGTGGTTTCCTCCGGTTACAAGATAGAGTTTGCAGCCTGGCCGCCGCCAAGATTCATCAAATCTTGTTTAGCTCAAAACCCCTTGTCAGCACAGTGTCTCTCCCTGGCTGTCCAAGGCCTTCTAGATCTAGGTGTCATCTGTCAGGTGTCCTTGATGGAAAGGGGCAAAGGCTATTATTCCTATCTTTTCATTATGCCCAAAAAGGATGGGTCCATCAGACCTATCCTGGATTTGCATACATCAATCATCAGGGAGGGACCCGGAGAAAGATGACCCTCAAAGAAGTGTCCCTGATACTGTCCTGGGCGGAGGAAAATGTTCTCTGCATCTCAGCTGTGTACATCCCGGGGGTGGAGAATCTGGAGGCAGACTCCCTCAGCAGGGGGACCTCTCGTTTGGAGTGGTCCCTCAGCAGCAGGGTGTTTCGCTCCCTGTGCCACCGCTGGGGTCAGCCAAATGTGGATCTGTTTGCATCCCGTCACAATCACAAGCTTCCAGTCTTTGCCCTGGCAATGTCTTGGATGAGGTTCCAGCTCCTGTATGTGTTTCCCCCGTTTCCCCTGCTGGGCAGGGTGCTGCGCAAGATAGTTCAGGAAGGGGTGCCAACCATCCTGGTGGCCCCCTGTTGGCCAAGAAGAGTGTGGTTCGCAGACATCGTGCAGTTGGCAGTAGATCAGTACGCCCTGCCACGGGTTCCAGATCTGCTCACTCAGGGACACCTACACCACCCCAATTTACCAACGCTGGCTTTGACGGCCTGGCTGTTGAAACCTTCATCTTGATGGAAAAAGGGCTCCCTGCCCCGGTGGTGAATACCATGATCAGGGCTAGGAAGAGGTCCTCTTCTTCCATCTATTACAGGGCTTGGCGTACTTACATTGACTGGTGTGAGTCCCACTCGCTTCCCTGTCATGTGTTTTCTATTCCTAGGATTCTGGAGTTTCTCCAACATGGTTTGGATATGGGCCTTCAGCTCAGTACTCTGAAAGGCCATGTGTCTGTTTTAGCAATTTTTTTCAAAGATCCTTTGCTCAGCATCCCCTGGTCAAGACCTTTTTCCAGGGAGTTACTCACGTGCGTCCCCCACGTAAGCCTATGTTACCAGTCTGGGACTTGAACTTGGTCTTATCTGCCCTGCAGGGGTCTCCCTTTGAGCCCTTGCAAGGGGCTCCTTTGTCCATTCTCACACTTAAGGTGGTCTTTTTGGTGGCTATCACATTGTTGCTTTCTCTGTGTCCTAATCCCAGTAACCCTAAGGAAAGGGTTTTGCATTCTTTGAACGTAGTCAGAGCTCTGAAGTTCTATTTGGTGGCTACTGAATCTTTCAGGAAGACTGGTGCTCTTTTTGTGCTTTCCTCTGGACCTAAGAGGGGTCTGGCCCCAGCTAAGTCCACTATCAGCAAGTGGATCCGTCAGGCTGTGATACAGGCCTACTCTGCTAAGGGGAAGGAGCCTCCCTTCCGCCTTACTGCTCATTCTACTCGTGCTATTGGTGCCTCTTCGGCTTTTCAGCACCAAGCTTCTGTTGAACAAGTTTGCAAGGCTGCTACTTGGTCTTCTGTTCATACTTTTTCAAAGTTTTACAAGGTTGATGTTAGGGCCTCAGCTGATGCTGCTTTTGGCTGCAAGGTTCTGCAGGCGGCAGTGGTTTAAACTGTCTGCTGTTACTTTTGGGGATCCCACCCTACCTTACGGACACTGCTATTGGATGTCCCAAGTGTAAGAAATATATACTGTATACTTAGAATAATACAATTCTGTGATTACTCACCTGTAGAATTGGTATTATATGTATACAGCACGTCCTGTTCCACCCCACCCTTGTTATCATTATCTTTAGTTACCTCTTCATGGTGATTGTTCTTATGTTCAAATTTTCATATAATGGTTATAGTTCTCCCGGTCTCTTGCTAACTGCTTTTCAATACTGGGGATTTTGTGGGAGGTCCCGGGTATATATGGGGCCGGGAGAAGCCTCTTTTCTGTCTCTGCAGTCCAGCGCCATCTACTGGAGTATATCCCAAGTGTAAGGAATATCTTCTGGAACAGGATGTGCTGTATACATAAATTACCAATTCTACAGGTGAGTAATCACAGAATTGTATTATTTACAGCCTCGCGTGGCGGCCACCGGGACACCGTTCGATGAAAGAGCAGGGGGCAGGGAGAGGGCAGGGTAACTGAACCCCTCCGCTCTGGCCGCTGCCAGCACTGTGGCCAGCACACTCACACACCCAGTCCATGCAGCCGGTGGGTGTGGCCTGCGTCCTGGCTGCATGTACCAGTCCAAGAGTTTGCGGTGGTACCGGCAGGGGCCAGAGCAGGGACAGAGGTCGGTGAAGTGCTGTTGATCTGCACTTTGACTCACCTGGGCATTTTGGAGCTGAAACTCCACTACTGCCTGCTGCTCACACACCCTTTCCAGCACATACAATGTGAAATTCCACTTGGTGTCCGTCTCCACCAGGAGGAATGGGAGCATTTCAAAGGCCAGCAATTTGAAAATGCTTGCATTTAGGGCCAGGGCTCATGGGTGGGATAGGCCCAACTTATGCTTTCTCTCCAAAGTTTGTGGGATGAAAAGTTGAACGCTTCCCCGGGATGGTATGGACAGGTTTGTTTATGGTGGTGGTGGAGCTGCTGATGCTGGAAGTGGTGGTGGTCCCACATCATCCCTTTGGGGGGAGACAGGTGGCCTTGTTGTTGGTGCTAGATGCTGAGACAAGTAAAGCAGCAGAGGGGGACTTTCAGGTGATTCTGCAACTGCAACTTGTGTTTTGTTTGCAGATGCCTGGTCAGGAACAAGGTCCTGAGATTCTTAGTGCACTGCTTGAAAAAATGTCACGCTGGTGAGATCATTTGAGGCAGCTTCGGTGTGCTCAGTCCCTGGGCTTGGTGGCCTGCGTGACCAACACCTCTTCCTCCGAACTCGGATGGCCTTTAGTCCACGTTGGATCTAGGACCCCATCATCACCCCTGGCATCCTCTTCCACCCAACCCTCCATACTAGCCCCCCTCTTAGCCTCAACATAAAGCTGCAGCACTCGACACTAGGGATTCATCATAATTGAGGGGGTCCTGTGATGGTCCGCTGGCCTCATCCTCCAGCATAAGTTGTTGGGCATCTGGGAACCCTAGGTCTGCCACTGGGGCAGGGGCAGGTGGGTGGCCCATGGTATCTCAGCTAGGAGTGTCATCATAGAGCATTAGTGACTCCACTTGTGGCTGACACACATTGCTCCACCTCACCTACTTTAACCCTTTTAGTGCCAGCCTACCTAGAGATTGTCACCCTATTTCGCGCTATACATATTTAACTGTGAATTTTTTAAGTGATTTCCAGAGATTTCCTAGGAAAATTATCGCTTGCCACAGATGACCTACCAGACCCTGAGCCTTGTGAACTGATATAGGTGTCTCACGGACCCCTTACCAGTTCACAAAGGGTTAGCTGTGGAAAAAAAGACACACACAGCAAGAAATGAGCAGCGGTGCTGTTTCCACATTAAGGTGATCCCATGGCTTTTTATGTTAACTACTAAACACAAGAGTATGAGCATTTTATAGAAATGTCCATTTAACTCATAGGGGCTTTGAAGCTACTGTATATGAGGTCCATTGCTTTAGTTTGTCCATCTCGGAGTTCAGAAAGTCAAGTGGTACAATACGTTCCATGCAGTCAGTCAATGAGGAAACTTCCTGCTAAGAAGCAGGGGCATGTGCCAGACATGATGATTGAGGTCGGAATGTGGGCCATTTAGCCATCAGGCCTTCTAAGGATTGAGTCAGGAAATGGATAGGTAAGTAATTTTTTTTTTTTATATAAAATGTAATACCGTTCTAAAAACCTAATAGATGTGTAATAATTATTCAATTAATGCACTTACAAACATAGGTAAAAACAATAGCGTTCCAAAATAATAGAATTTCCAAATGACAGGAAAGAACGCAGCAGACAACTCTCACCGACGTCCTACACCACTGCGGCCATTCATGAGGCCTCAGTTAAAGTTGCTTTTAGCAACGAAACGCGTTGGGATTAGCGGTGGCAGACATTACCATTAGGACTTTATTACCTAAAGCAGACCAATTGCGTCACTTTGTATCCCCAGCCCCATGAGCAGCCACAGTGGTGTCGGATGTCGGTGAGAGTTGTCTGCTGCGTTCTTGTAATTTGGAAACGCTATCATTTTGGAACGCTACTGTTTATACCTATGATTGTAAGTGCATTAATCGAAATAATAAAAACGCTTTTTGATCCTAACGACACTGCACTAGATTTCTTTTTATATGTGCTCTTCGCATGCTAAAACTTTTGTGGAGTTGCTGGTTGTGCATTTGTTATCAGTTTGGCCATATTCCTGATGGGCAATTAACCTGTGACCATCTGAAGTCATATAGATTCATATAGATAGAGTTTATATTGATTATTATTAGTATTTATTTATATAGCGCCATCATCTTCCGTAGCGTTGTACAAAGTAGTAGTTACAGACAGGGTAGAAACATACAGTACATAGACTATTTCAGATGCAGTGTTACAGAGTTAAGAATAGATATTCTGAGTACAAGATACAATAGAAAAGAGAGCCCTGCCCTTGCGAGCTTACCATCTAAAGGATGAGGGGTGAAGATGAGGGGGATGGATCACAGAAATAGTCAATATTGAGCTTTGTGGCATGTGCCCTTTAGAAAATTGGTTAAGCCAGATTATATGCTGGTGAGTTTTAAAGGCACCTTTGAAGGTTTTGAGGGTTGTGGAGTGGCGGATTGGGTGGGGGAGGGCATTCCAGAAGATTGGAGTTGCACGTGAGACGTCCTGGAGGCGGGCGTGAGAGGAGGTGACCAGGGTGGAGGACAGGAGAAGGTCGGCAGCAGAGCGAAGGCTGCGTCTAGGTTGATATTGTTGGATTAGAGATGAGATGTAGGGAGGGGCCTGGTTGGAGAGAGCTTTGTAGGCAAGAGTTGGAGTTTTGATCAAATTGATTGTCTTTTGAACTATTGCCAACATTACTCTGATAATCCGGTGAGAGTATATTCGATTGGTGAAGGGCACGCATGAGGTATCAGAAGTGCATGCACCATGGGATTACTTCTACATTTACTTCTACAATTAATTCCTAGAAATGTTTAATTCCCAAGAACTTGGAGCTTGCTCTGTGCTTTATTTTGGACATTATATTTTTCGTTTTTGTTTACTAGGTTCCCAGGCTCGATAAAACAGGCATATGGAGGCAGAATATTGTAGTGTTTTTGGTGACATGTCCGCTTTAATGGCTGACGCTTCCAGCTTCCTAGGTGCCTAGCAGCAACATGTGTGTCTAGACATATCCTACCTGTTTTTAGGGGGATTCGTTTTGAAAGAATCCAAACCTTAAAGTAATTAATATAAAGGGCAAATATTTGTACTAGTCCTTGGAGAATGTTACACATATGAAAGTCCCTCTTTGTTTGGGATCTTGTCCGCTGACTTTTAAAGCTCTTTGCACAGTCTTGGTTAATGAGGCGCAGTGTGTTTATTCACGGCACTCAATTGTGCGTGACCGAAAATAAAACACACCAAATTGCATCCCTGCGTCTGCTAAGAGCAAACAGCAATCCTAAAGGCAGCTCCACTTACTGCTCGCACACATCCTCACTACACAACCACCACATTTCTATCATAAGAGGGACTTCAAGCAGAAAGCCAAACATGGGGGATTGATGGGCAGGACAACCAGAATTTCCCCTTTATTCCAGCTCTAGAAAATGTGCAGATTTTGGGCCCCCAAAAAAATAATAATCAGCATGAACGTGATGAGCTGATGTCTTCACGGCTGGATTTTGGTGTGTGCAACTTGTGCAAAGGCACAGGGTGGCATCCCAATCACTTCAGAGAAAGTTCTCAGTAGGCTTAGCTGTCTTTTTTTTCTTTTGCATGAGCCTTACTTCTCTCTTTATCTACAGCATTTTCTACTTGTCTCCCTCTTTCTCAGTCTCTCTATTGTAAATGATCTTTCTACCTTTCTCTCTTTGCGTATCCCTCCCGTTTTCACATTTGATCCCACATTCCTTCTTTTTCACATTTCATTCCATCTATTAACCTTTTACTGTGTATCCCTCTCTTTTTAATTTCTCTACGAATTCTTGCTGTTTCTACCTTCCATTCCTCATGCCGTTCTTTTTACAATTCCTCATTCATTGTTGACTCTTTTACTTGTTACATCAATCTCTTTTTCCCTGATTATTCCTCAATTGCTCACTTTTTTCCCTATTTCCTCAATCTCTCTCTTTTTTTCTCCTTTCTTCTATCTCCCTTTTTCCCCTTATTTCCTCTATATCCCTATTTTTTACCACCACATTTCCTGCATCTCTCTATTTTTCTTGCATTCTCTATCCAGCTCTTTTTCCCCTTTTTTGCCATCTCTCTTTTTCCTTTTCCCCTGTTTGCTCTTTTTCCTGTCTCTTCCATCTCTCTGTTTTCTCTAACTCATTCTGTTTCCCCCATTTCTCTCTTCCTCCATTTCTTTTTTTCTCTGTTTTCCCGATCTCTCTCCTTTCCCTTCTCCCTTTCTCCATCTCTTTTTATTTTTCCCTTAGCTTGGTTCCTTAGGGCAGTAGTCCTCAACCCTGTCCTCAAGGCCCACCAACATGTCATGTTTTTTAGATCGCCAAATAGCCAGCTCTATTGCTCTGCAGCTGCACTCATTACTCCACCTGTGCATCTTTGTGGAGATCTGCAAAACCTGGCCTGTTGGTGGGCCTTGAGGACAGGGTTGGGGACCACTGCCTTAGGGCATTGGTCCCTGCAGGGGTGGCACTCCAAATAGTAATGGTAATGCCCCTCCCTTCCCTGCATACACCCCCATCAGCCTGAGATCATTTTAACCGCTTCTTGTTTCTCCAGCATGATAGTTGGCCCCACCAGCCACATGATCAGCACTGCTTTTGGCCACTGATAGAGTCTAGGCCATGTGACTGGTCAGGGCCGGCACCAGGACCCAGCAAAGTCGGTCAAGTGCCGGGCCCTGGCACCTTAAAAGGGCCCATCCATCGCAAAAACCTTTTCTATGGCCGTGACGGATGTAGGACTCCGATAACGACTTCAGAAAACTAAAACCCGGGATAGTCCAAATATCAGGTTTTGGTCCATTTTAATATGTGAGAATACCAGTGATCCCAGGAGGTTACTCATAACGGAGCGTGTGCGGTGACACAAGGGGCCCACTCACACTTTATCCCCCAAGGACCCATAAAACGCTGGAACAGGCCCTGTGACTGGGGTGAGAGGACATCTAGTCAGATTTAACTAGAGGTCCTCAATAAAGGAGCACTGTCATAAAATTGTGTAGTATTAAACATCCATATAAACACATCGGCTAATGAGAGGAGGGGTCATTTTTACTCCAAAAACAAAATAAAACTCCCTCCAAGCTTGTGGTTTATTCTCTCATGGTAGGAATAAAATACAGAGGTAACAGGCTTAGTGAATCATGGGTAACATATCACCCCTGATTTCCTCTTACTTCCATTAAAATAAAGATAAGCAAGCCTGGCTGGATATTTCTTGATGCCGGGTGTATAAGTGACCCCTCCTCCCGCCATCCAGCATATTTATATGGCTTTTTATCATTTGTGCATTTTGATACTGGTTAGCATCAGGTCTGTCCAGGAACCTGTTTGGTCGTTCCTAGCACCATCTCCAGATGCTCCCACATGCCCAGATCACTATCCCTGATGGATAGATCATCACGGTTTGCAGCAGGCATGCCAGGCATGGCCTCAGCGCATTCCCTATGCTGCAAAAGGAAGAAGCACGTCCGAGAAGCAGAGCTGTCATAATGTTTTATCCCTCACCTGGGCATCCTGATTTGGGAGACTCAGCCTTCCACATTATCACAATCATAGAAGTCGCATCTTCATACTCACTGCTCCACTTATGGTTAATATGGTTCACCAGGCAGGTTGCTCTACCCTGTGTGTAGCACTGCACACCTCCAAGCACTCAGCAAACCATGTTGACCACTGGTGATCACATGGAATGCATGTGTGGTACAGCATACCTCACAAGTGTCCCTGATTTGAAGGGACTGTGCCTCTTTTGCATCTGTGTCCCTCCTGTCCCTCGCTGTTCTCATTTGTCCCTCTTTAAGGTGTAACATGCAGATCTTCATCAATAAATGATTAATTCGCCTATTCAAAGTGTTTCTATTGTTTAACTGTTACAGCCTATCGCCTATCCATCCCTCAATGTGGGGTGTGGCCTAATTTAAATGTCCCTCTTTCCCATCCTGAAAAGTTGGTCGGTATAGTACTGGAGTGCAGACCAGATGAGTATTCTTGTACAAAATTCAGGCTCCCTAGGGGGAAATCAATATGTCAGAGAGGAACAGTGGTGCCAATGGCCACTGGAGGAGGAAGAATCCCAGGCTTAGTAATAAAACACTGGACCTGAACAGATCTGCCATTCCATTTTTCTTCTTTTCTGTTTAACATTTTGTTTTAGAGTTTTGCTTTTTTCAACCAAACACCTGAAGTTCTGCCTTTTTCACGCCAACCACAACAAAGTCAGTGTGGTGAATTGAATCCGTATTTAACCTATTAACCTTCTTTATGACCGCACATTGGCTTCCTGGGAATTGTAATCTTTTGATTCATTAAGATTGGAGACCACATAAAAAGTAAACACCAGGTGGTATTTTGCTTCCTAATTGCCTTCCCTGTACCTCTTAATCCCAGACACTGCTCCTCTAGTGATACATTTACTAGAATGACACCATTATTACTGTGCAATTGTCACAAACAGATGTCAGCTGTCTGAACTGCCCAAAAATGCCTGGGCAAGATAATGACTACAAACAACCTGGGGATGGACAGAAACTGTTCTGTTCAAGCCAATTCGTTTAGATTTTAACAGTTCAGAGCACCTGCTGTCATTATTTCTGCACACTAGTTTCTATGTTTTCATGTATTGTTGAGTCGCTTGGCCTGGTTTCCATAGAATGGCTTTTGGTATTCTTCTGTGGAGACCATGGCTAGTCATGGAAGTCTGGCCAGGCCAGATTCTCCAAACAGTAGATGGGTGTACCTGGGCCCAATTGTTTTTTTTTATGAAATCTTTGCCTCAGTTATGAAATCTTTGCTTAGGAGAGACCTTGTATCTTGTTGCTGTGCTCAGTCTTACCATGGTGTATGACATATGATATGAAACTGTTTTCCAAAACCTCACCTTTGCAGAAAAGTTTTGCTGTTCCTTACCTAACTTTAAGCCTTTTCCACAGTACTTTCAGTTTAAGTTAATTACCTAATTGAGCACCTTGAGAAAGTGGGTTTACCCCACAGAACGCGTGGGTAAAAGGGCCACCAGGAATCAGCGCAGACACCAATTGGCCAATTTATATGGTGATGTCTTGTCATGTTGAATCTATCAGAGCACTTTAAAGAGTTTTCTCTTTCTGTATTTACATTTGCATTTTATGTAAAGCACTTTAGGCACTTTTTGTACACGATTTTGTGCTAATTATATATAAAGTTTGGACCTTCTATATGTTTTATTTTTTAGATTATATTATTGGATGTAAAATTGCACTCTTGCTTGCTGGGCCACATATTTTTGGTTTTCCTATTTCGTTAAGATAATTATTCAGTTCATCCACTCTTTTAATTGTTAGAAATAAACTATCAAAGAGGAGGTCTAAGGTTTTTATAACTCCCCCCCCCCCCCAGCCACTACTGCTTCCTCCTATGCTTGGGCGTTAAAATATGAAAACTCACCTGATTGCTGCAGTACTCATATGATGCCAGTTAGGGGGAGGGCTCTGCATGGCTTGAGTGAGAGTTGGACTTGAATAACAGACCATTATACAGTCACACTGTTGCATGGGATTGGGTAACTGACCTCTCACTCAAGTTCCCAGCTTTAGCTTCCATGAAGATTGCCCGTCCCCAAGTGAAATGTTACAAAATGCATGTACTTCCTTTTTAAAATGTTGCTTTTTGAAAGCATTCTGACTGCATTTGTTCCGTAATTTGCACAGTGGTATATAACGAATACAATAATATCTTATTCTAAAATCTGATGCAGTGATGCTGAATATTCTGGTTTAAGAGGCACCCAAAATACTACTGATAGTGAAATGGGTTAGTGAAATTTACTTTTCTAGAATAATACATGAATTTTCTAAAGAGGTCTTCTGCCAATTGATAAATTAATTTGGAACTAAAGAGGGCATAATCTTTCACTCAAAAACATAAATCTTACATGGGATCTAACTTTTTCTCCAAAATTTTTTTTTTTTTAAAAAGAAAGACTGTAGGAAGAACAGAAGTGAAGGATAAAGAGACTTATAACATGAAGGAAAATTGTGACAAATAAACAAAATGGAGGTGGAGGGTTCAGCTGGGGACTTTACATCCATGTTAATTCAAACTCAGTAAATCAGGATTTTATCTTAGAAAAGTGCTGCCATCTTTTTGAAGCCTGGCTGCTAGTAACACTGTATAATATTGTCAGAGTAGCTAATGTTATAGTTACCAGCTCATTTCAAACAAATACAGACCGAGCATATGCCTGCTAATACAAATGATCCTACCTTTAATCATCTTCCAAACATTCCACATACATCCAAAATTTTAGCTGTAATGGGAAACTCCAAGGTTTGCAAATCATGACATTCCAATGGAGCGAGGGATTAACACCACATAACGGAACATGACGCATCCCACTCTACGATGAGCTGCTGCAGTCGTCCTCCTGTCTAATTTGATGAGCCTTCAAAACATGTCTGGCTGGCATGGACAGAGCCCAGAGAAACATGTTAGAACGATATGCCTGTTCTGGAAAGTGTATAATGTTTTGAATAAGAGCAATGTGGAAGGAAAACCAACATCCCCTCAAATAGTCTGTGCTAAAAAAAATGTGTACTCCCATGCAGGAGCTGATAGGTCCATTTTTGGATCAGGATTTTGTGGCAAATAGTGGAGAGAACCTCCAAACTGTAGATATTCTCCGGTTTGTTGGGATATTGCTCCCTACTACCAGAAATGTATGACTGAAGGTATTTATTGTGACCTCCAGGAGGTAATAATTGGGCCCTTCTGGATCATATAGCTACTGCAGAAATGTATACTCTAATCTCAGCTGACCTGTACTGTTTCAGGTCCGTTAACTCCCAGTTTGTAGTTGTTCCCTTAGTCCTGAGGGAAATAGGAAAAAGGTAATATAAAAAATATTGAAGTAGTGCATTTTTCACCCTATAAGACACACTTATTTTTCCCCAAAAGTGGGGGGAGAATATCAATGCATCTTATCATGTGAAAAAAAAACCTTACATTCCATGGATCCCTCGACTCCTTAGTCTCCGCTGCCTGCTTTCTCCGCCACAAGTTCAGAGCCATCCGGTTTCGGCCCCTTGGTAGGGCGTGGCCTGTGATTCCTGCCAGCGTCCAATGACACTAGCAGGAGTCACAGGCCATGCCCACCCAGAAGCTGGAACTGTCTCTCTCTGAACTTGCAGCTGACTGCCGCTACTGTAGCCGCCGCTCCATGCTGCCTCCTACAGTCATTGAGTTCAGAGTGGGAATTCTGCACACTGTCTATAATGGGATGATTGGGAGGGGGTATTTTTAGCACACCATTTGGTTCAGAATATTTTTTTTCTAATTTTTCTACGCCAAATCCATGGTGCCTCTTATAGGGCGAAACATATGGTAATAACTTCACTAAAATTTTCAGTACAAATCAAGGGAATTACAACAACCAGGCGCACAAACCTGTTAAACAAGATGACAAAATAGAACTCTAGCTCATGATGATTAGGGGGGGCATATGGAAATGGGTCCATTATATTTCTAACAACAGGCATAGACAACAGTTTTGTGACTGACAGAAATGTTTTTCAAAAGGTTTGCTGCTTCAGTTTTGAAATTGAGGATAGACGATATTATTGTGAAGCATTATCAGATCAAATCATGATTTAAATTATTCCTTGATATGAAAAACTTCCAGTGTCTCTAACCTGGACCTTTGCTCTCAAATACGGAGTTCCATCTCTTTTCAAAATGAGAGCAGTGTGGACTCCCTGGTATCCGTGTGGGAGGCCCATAAAGCAACCTTAAGGGCTTGTATCATTCAGCTTAGTTCACAAGTTAAGCACACCAGAATGAAACATATTGCTGAGCTGGATCAGGATTTTGAGATGCTGATCAAACAGCATATGGCCATGTCCACCCCTGAAATTAAAGTGGACCAACCACAACCTATGAAAGGTTAAATAAAAATAACCCATGTATCAACTCCCTTTAGTGTTCTGGAATGAATATATAAAAACTGGGGGAAAGTTAAGGGAAATGTAAACCAGACTAACAGCCTGGCACAGTTGGAAAAAAAAGGTATTTGCCATTTTGGGGCTTCCTTTCACAGCATCTCCATGCTGCTGCCTGGATTCAACTGACAATGCACAGTAACAGGAAACCCAGCAGCACTTCCTATCCAACTAGTAGATAGGAAGTGGAACATTTTCTGCTGAATCATTATATGGTGCCATTAGCATGATTCCCAAACCTGGAGTAGATCGCTTGAACTGGGCTAACTTTTGGCCACTTTTACAACTACACATGGGAGGTGGACCTGGAGGAGGGACTAAAGGGTAAGGACTGGGAGCAAATTTGGGAAAGCTCAGTTAATTCATCCATTAGTGTTGGGATAGTTGAGACTAATCTAAAGGTTCATCATAAGCGCTATATGGTCCCCGCTCAACTGGCAAAATTCAATAAAAATGACCTCTTTCATTCTGTTATATACGGTGGGATTGCCCAAAGTTCACTCCTTGTGGATACAAGCTTACCAATTAATTCCACTTGGGCAGACATTTAGAAAGAGTCCTTTTGAAGCTCTTTTCAATAGGAAGCTGGTAGAACTTACAAATGCCCAATTTCTTTTTATAGTGTTTATATGTATTGCTGTCAGACAGACTATAGCCAAAGCTTGGGGGTCACCAACCTTGCTATTCAAGGTAAAAGATAGACTCTCTTCATATATGGTTTATCAGAAAATAGCGGCGATCTTGTCTGACTGTCCCTTTGCTTCACTAAGATCTGGGAGCCAAAGTTTGCCCTATATGGTCAAATCATAAGATTGAGTCTGCCTTACTTTGATTGTTTAAATAAGCCAGGGCTCTCTTCCTCTGCCCCCCCCCCCTTTGTCTCTATGGCTCTGGTTCTGTGTGGATTGAATGTACAGTATATGATGATAATTGTATGTAAGTCTGTCTCTTTGTCTTGTTGGTCATTTAATGTTTTTTTTTATTGTTTCATTTTTCTCCTCTTATTCTCCGTGTTTGATTCCGTATAGTACTATTTACCCTAACAATTAACTTATGGTTAACCTATGTTTTCATTAAATTATAAATGTAAAATGTAAGTGCATTACTTATGGCGATGATATTTGATGATTTGTAATTTGATTAGGCCCACACCATTTTGTTGTTTTTTAGCTGTTATATTTTATGTCATACATACATTCTTTATTTAATAAAAAAACCTAAAAACAGTTTCCAGTGAATGTCACAAATGACCTGCTAACATCATTTCAGTTATCTTCTCAGTGGCTCAGGATGAGGATTCATCTAGGGGATCGGCTCAATACCAGTGCAGAGCTTGCTCCTGTACTGTAGCATGCAGGTGTCAACAGAAGTAAGGCGAAGCCTCATCTAGAAGAACATCAAAATTGGGCTAAAATTCTGCAAGTACAGGGATTGGGCTGCAAAGGACTGGAGTAAATCTATTTTCTCTGATGAATCTCTTCAGATTGTTTGGGACATCTGGAACAATGATTGTCTGGAGAGGAAAGGTCGAATGCTACCATAAGCCTTATGTCATGCCAACAGTAAAGCATCTTGAGACCACTCCTTTCATCGAAGATGTGGCTGGCTTGCTCACAGTTTTGCCTAAGAACACTGCCATAAACACATAAACATCCTCCAAGAGCAACTTCTCCCAACCATCCAGGAAAAATTTGGTGATGAACAATGTATTTTTTCCATCCCAAATGTAACACCATGTTACAGGCAAAAGTGATAACTACTTAGCTCAGAGAACATAAAGTTGAAATTTGGTCCAAAAGCAGACACCAGGAATGTCAGGGCAAATGGCAGACGTCTTGAAAAATAAGAATCTATTACATTTTAAATTAGGTAAATATGCATGCATAAACCTGTTGTATGTGTCAATAAAATGTAAAATTCTATGAAATACTTAAAATGTACAATAAGGGGGTTATTTAAGAAGGGATAGCGGCAGGTAGCGCCTCATAGCGGCAGGCAGCATCTGGTGAACGCAGGACGCTGTACGCAAAACCACATTTAAGAAAGTGAATCTGGTGAGCGCCTCTAACAGCGCCATGTAGTGTCATATGTATTACTACAGATGGCTCAGCTTATAGTTCCGGGGCTCTAGACTCCACGTAGTACCTGTCATTCTGTAGCGCTCTCCCCTACATTTCAATGGGGCTTCATAAGTTGTGTCTAAATAGCGTTTGCCAATTTTTTTTTCTTATTTTTTTTTTTTTGCTCAAATCATTTTGTGACCTCTCCTGGCTGCAAACAAACACTTTTAAGCTTCTGTTTTTTTTTTATTTAATATTTTTATGCAGAATTGTATGTACAGGTCTGGCACTAAAGTGTTATTGTCATAGTGTTAAAACAATGTCATTCCATGTGTTTTCGCTTTGTTACTAGTGTATATGTGTTCAAAAACAGACTTTGATCACACAGCGGCTGGCGCTCTATGCTAGAGCGACCAGCTTTAGAGCGCCGACGCTGTATGTGTGTAGTTTTTTCTTAAATATGAGGGATTCAGAGGCTCTTTCTCACCATTTTTTTGCATGGAAATTTCCGTTCTCGCCCATTCTTTTCCCTTGTCTGGTTCAACAGAGCCTTTTTTTCAGCGAGAATTTTTGTGTGAATTGTTTTCATTTTTGCTTGATTTTTCGTTTGGTAGCAAGACCTCCCAAAAAATGGCGAGAAAGGGGCTCTGAATCAACCCTATGGTGTGGAGCGCCAAGTGCCGGACGCACTGAGCTGGTGCTACCTCTCGCTTGCTGCAGCGCTATCCTGTTAGAGCTCGAGTCCCAATACACATCACATTCATCAATGCCGGCCAGGTTACTACAGCGACCGCATTTCTAGGTTACAGCGCCCGATACCCACTTACAGGGTCTACTAGCGGTCGCTCTAAGTGCTACTATGCAGACAATCATCTGGCAATACCTGGTGTTAGTAGGGAATCAGCCTCCACATTAATAATAGAAACATCTGACCAAAAGATCAAAAGCACTGAAGCAGTAAACTTTGTGAAAACCAATATTTGTGTCAGCCTCAACAAATTTGGCTGCCAATATACATTGGGAAAAGAGGAGTTAGAGCAGGAAACAAAAATATGTTTTTTTTTCTTTTTTGGGGGGGGGGGGGGGTGCTTCTGCCACACAGGGGTAATTTATGTGATACCATATTCTTCAAAACCCACAATTCTTGAATTCACAATAATTAAAAAGTGTTATTTAAAAAATGATGTAATTGTTATTTAAATTTGTAATATAAACGACTGCAAACTAACCTAATTTAAATATGTTAAACATATATGTAAATACTACTACTAGTAATTATATAGGACTACTGTTCATACATTCATTTTTTAAGAAGTAGTGCTTTTTTCCTTATACCCTTATTGCTAAAATGCAATAAAAAAGTACACAATAAAGCAATAAAAAATAAAAATGTCGACCTGTACTTGAGGATGTTTGCCATTTCATCAACAACCTACTACCATTGTTGTTGATGTATCTAATGTAACATTTACAATACTAGAGAAAATAGGCCCACTTGTGCTCTCTAATTTATTAAATGAATACAAAATATTGAAATATAAGATGGACAGCTACTCCAAATTTTTAAACACAAATCACAACATCATAAGAAAAATGCTGCACTTCACATGTTGACATCCTCAAAATACCCCAAAAGCTGCAGAAGATTTAAAATAGATTTTTAATTGATTTTTTTTTGTCTGATTTTTTTTTTATTGTGTATCCAGTTGGAACGGCTTTCTAACCATGAGCATTCAATAAAAAAATGAGAAATGATTTAATATTGTGGATACCATCTCTAAATCTGAATAATTTTCCCCAATAATTTACGCTTTAGTTTAATGAGATATTTACTTTTTTCCTGAGATGAGTGTGTTGGTAATGTCTTGTATCATGTTTGCCATTGTTGTAAGCAGCAAATTCAAATAATATATAGAGTCTATTGGTTTTGTATTGTATCTGAGAAAAAAAGCTAGTGGGGTTAAAAAGCTGGGATCTATTAGGTTAGCTAATAAATGGTATTACTTTAACTTTAGATTTTCTGACTTCCAGTGAAAGTAAAAGCTACTGATGAAGACTTAACATTGAGTAGAAGATGTAAGATGGCTTTATACTT
The DNA here is from genome assembly GCA_027917425.1 of Gastrophryne carolinensis. NCBI lineage: Eukaryota > Metazoa > Chordata > Amphibia > Anura > Microhylidae > Gastrophryne > Gastrophryne carolinensis. Next base: position 402,806,144 of record CM051237.1, read on the forward strand.
AAATAAAGGATAAATCTAGGACTACAGATCACAGGCATACACAAATCCTCAATCTTAAGCATAGCATGTGGTAGAATATTTAGATCCTTGTATACAAAAGTTCTTTTAAATTTGTTTCATGATGCCTTATACATATGCTACGATCTAATAAACAGGTTCACTTTCATTATTGGAAAATGTGAACTTTATAAAATTAAATCTCTCGAAGATGGCTGCTCAGCAAATACTGAGAATTAAGTTGGGTTTTCCGTATTTCTTGCCAAAATGTGAATCCTCGCTTCGTTACAATTGTCACAATCATCTAATACATTAGAGTCCTGTTACGAACAAAAAAAAAAAAAAACAGTAGGAATTGCAGTGACTTACGTCACAATGTATATTGTACATGAAGATTGTTTTGCTTTCAGTGGGTGTCATGTTAATTATTTGGTGAAACAAGGGCAGATTTGGGTGTGATCTGAAACTTGCTCAATCAACATGCAAGATAGTCTTAAAAAAAAAAAAATGACCTGCACAGGCGATGAGGAATTACTACAGGGGAGGTATATTTTTTAAGGATATTTTTTAACTTGAAATAACAGCACCCTATGGGGTATACAGAAACACTTGGGACACCCTCTCAATTTTTCGTCTGCATACCGTATATACTCGAGTATAGGCCGACCCGAATATAAGCCGAGGCACCTAATTTTACCACAAAAAAATGGAACAAGTTATTGACTCGAGTATAAGCCGAGGCGGCTTTTTTCAATTGGAATTGGAGTTGACACACAGAAAGAGAGACACACACACAGAAAGGGACACACACACACAGAAAGAGACACACACACAGAAAAATACACAGACACACACACACAGAAAGAGACACACACACACACACTGTGGGTACCTGCTGCTGCTGCCGCTGCCCTCAGACGCGCAGGTGTCGGGGGTCAGGGTTTGGCCGAGGTTACCCTGCAGAGGGGAAGCGGGGTCCTCCTCTGCAGCCGCCAGCCGTTCTCATACACACACCAGCACTTCCTGGCTGTTGCGTGCTGGTCGTCGGTGGGTGTGCCCCATATGGCCGGCGTCCAATGAAAACATTGGACGCCGCCCATTGACGACCAGCGCGCAGCAGCCTGGAAGTGCCGGTCAGTGTGTGAATGTGTGTGCGTGTTTGTGTGTATGAGAGCGGCGACTGCGGCAGCAGCGGGTACAGCAGGGACCCGCAGCGGCCGCCCCTCACCCTCCAGCATCTGTTGGGTTCAGGGTTGCAGCCTTCCCTGGCAGTCCGCCCCTGGACTCGAGTATAAGCCGAGGCGGCTTTTTTCAGCCCAAAAAGTGGGCTGAAAAACTCGGCTTAAACTCGAGTATATACGGTAATCTACAAATAGATGGGTAGCTGTAGGGTAGTAATGAAAAGCACATTGCCTGTAAAACTACCCCAGTGCACAGAATTCTGATTTTTAAATAGAATAAAACTTTTTTTTTAACTTGGAAATAAGAGCATCCTATGGGGTATACCGAAACACTTGGGGCACCATTTTTATTCTACAGCTTTTTTTATTTTCATTCATTGTGTGCTGACTGAGAAAAACTCTGTGACTGTCTCACCAAACTCAGCCTCAAATAAAAAAAAAAACTCCAAATCATTTGAGTAAGTCTCAATACAATAGGTTTAACATTTGGAGAAAATACCATGATGGCACTGTAATTAATATCTGGCTCTGTCCGTAAAACCATTAATAGAAAATTGTTTAAACAATGGAATTGTTCTTGTAACCTATGATCTCATTGTAGAGATGGGGAACCTCATTTATCAAGCCTCAGCACCAGTCAATGCCATTTTAGCACCAATATTTTAGCCTCAACAACACTCAGTGCCTGATTTAACAGACAAAAAACAGTCCACGGCGATGCGTCCACCAGCCTGCATCTAATTTATCACCCACGCCATACAGTTTTTGGCGCGGTTCTCAAAGCTGGTTTAGAGTGCTTTAGCTTTATATCTCATAGAACACAATGGGCAGCACTGTATTGAAGTGTTTTATGCTTTTAAATAAAGTTGTACACAATTATTTGTACAGAACTTGCATTGGTGACTTGTCAATGGTGTAAATGCAGGACCGGATGTCACTTAATGTGATTTTATTATTTTCTTGAAAAATCTTTTAGCACAAATTATTTTTCTTACGAGTGTGTAATTTGGAGCACAAGAACTGTAATGATGAAATGCTGACCAGTGCCTGTTGTATATAGCGGCAATTGTTTCAGCATGCCAGAAATGATTAAATACAGTGTGCAGGGACTAAAAGTTGGCTGTACAGAGAGACACACTTATAGGGAATAAACCAAAAAGCTCTTGCGATGGAATGGCTGGACACCTTCAATTAATTAACTTAACTCAAACGCAGGGAAGATTAGGCTGTGTCCCTCAGCCCAATATAGCAAAATCTTATAAAAAAACATTGCACATTAAACGCATTCAAGTCTCATAAGTATATGGCTAAATTTCAAACTTCTCGTGGAGATAAGTCATCATTGGTGTTACATGTTGATCTAAAGTGTAATGTAATAAATGTAATAAATCTTTATTACATGTGCAATTTTATTGTCCTTATGGTGAGTGTATTCATAAAATCGCAGGCTGTGCTCTTCTTTTTGGAAATATTTTTGCACTATTTGTCCTTTTTTCTCTCCCTTATTACACCTCTGGAGAGCAAAACCTGCTAAGTTATAAATTATTGGAAGATTGAGAAACTACAATTATGGCTAATGGATTAAGGATAAATTAGTATGCGCACATTTTTGGGCAAATGTGAAAGAAGATATCCGTTATGCAGTTTTTATTTCTGATGGAGGATTCACTTTAGATCTGTATGAAACACCAATAGTGATTTATCTCTGGGGGAAGTTTGAAATGTAACTATATACCTATGAGACTTGAATGTGTTTTAAGTGTTTTATATAGTACAGAGTGACACTCACTGGCGCTGTTATAATTAAAATAAGGGTCCAACAGCTGCTACTACAGGCCGACCAATACCTAGTGCCTAGGGCAAAAAGAGGGACAAAAAGAAAGAATACAGTTAGAACAAGAGAGAAAAAGAGGCGTGGAAATGCAAAAAAAAAAGAAATGCTGGAGACAGAAAAATAGTGAGGGGGGTAATGTCAAACCCCTTTGAGCAAGACCACTAAACGGGTGCCTAGATGGTGTCTCCCTGCCCCTACCAAGAGGCTGGGTTGGTGCCCTGTGTGACGACTCATCTTGCACATCCCAAACGCCAGCCATGGTTTTAGTTCAGTTTTTTGGCCAATATGCACTGGAGCTGGGTTAGAGATCATACCAGATGCTGAAATGAATATAGCAGAGACACAGCACTGTTTGAGGAGGCAAGCAGAGGTGGGATTCAGACAGTTCTCAGGATCAGTTGTTGAAATTGTAGTTAGTTCTCAGAACTGTGGAGAAGTCAGGCTCCTGAGAGGGGGCAATTAAATGCACAGTGTAGAGAGGTTCTCCTGGGGAAAAGCCAGCTCTATAGCTCTGCCTGAACACCAATTACTTCACCTGTTCATCTGTGAAGAGATCTACAAAACATGATCTAGTGGTGGCTCTCAAGGGTTGGGGGTGTAGAGCATAGACATCTTGAAGAAATGTGTGTATAAGGCATTTATAACTGACACAGATAAGTATAATAAGTAGTACAATCCATTAATATTGCTTCTACACTTTTTGTATGGCATTACACAGTATTATATTGTATGCAAATATTTAATGTCATTATATAAATGTGTGAAACCGCTTGTTGACTTTCGAAATGTGAATCCCATCCTCGGAGAGTAGTATTTTTTTTTTTTAAGTGTACAGTAACCTTTTACTCTTTGGATTGTAAAACATGCAAAGTAATCCAGTGGTTCTGTTTTTTGAGCCTCTGCCAGCCAAAAAGAAATATTGTCCATGTTATCTTGAAGGAGTTTGCTTTTATGCTTTGAAGATCATTTATGAAGTATAAGGAAGATACCTCTGTGTCACATCATAAGCCAGAAAGGAAGTGAAGAATGCAATAGGAGGTGATAACCGAGTCAGTTTTATCTTCCATTTAGAACATACTGTTCCTTAATGCGGACGCCATTATGACACCTTCTCATGTTGCAAAGTTGCAACATGAGAGAAGAACTTTGATTTCTAAAAGGGCTTTTAATGTAACTACATTTTCTGGCATCTTCACAAAGCTAAAAGAAGCGCATTTCTCGTGTGTGGCCCATGCTACACAACATCAATAATGCTGGATCCTCTACGTCTATTTTAAGACAGTGTAAAAAATGAATGACGATGTGCAAAAGGCGAGGCCTATATCAAACATCCTAGAAGATTGCATCTGTTGCTGTTAATACAAACAGTATGGGGGGGGGGTAATTTATTGAGATGGTGCTTCATGTTTGTACTTGTACTGTAAAACAAGAAAAAAGATGAAAGAAATTCCCTGCATCTGACTGGGTTTTGGGATAAAGATGTTGTACGGACTATGTGCAGCATTGTTGCATAACTAAGACAAGAGCCTTTACTTAAAGGAGCACCATCACAAAATTGTGTAATATTAAAAATCCATATACACAAATTGGCTAATGAGAGGAGGGGTCACTTATACACCCAAACTGAATAAATCTCCCGCCAAGCCTGTGGTTAGTCTCTCCTGGTAGGAATAAAATCCAGGAGTGACAAAGCCTGCCACCCCTGATTTCCTCTTCCTTCCATTAAAATACAAAAACAAGCCTTTTTGGATATTTCTTGATGCCGATTGTATAAGTTCCCCCTCCTCTTGCCATTAAGCATAGTTATATGGATTTTTATTATTGGGCCATTTTTCACGATAGTGCTCCTTTAATAAAGAAGTCCAAGCATTTTGTAAAACTTCCACCCACCTATTACTCTCCCTGTGCTAGGCCTAATTTAGGCAATAACATAAAAAACAATCGGGGGGTCAATCGGCATGGAAGCAGAAGCGGAAACCTTGAGTGACAGGTCAGTCACCCAATCCCGTCCAGCAGTGTGACTGTACTGGTCTGTCACTCTAGTCCTATTTTAACTCAAGCCCACTGCTACCAGAATCAAGGTAGGATTTTGGCGATAAGGTTTGTGAGGCCATGTGACCACTGATTGCCAGGGAGTCTTGGGGGGATGGGCAGGTGTGAATAACTGTATAAACCTACCCCACAAGCCTCACTAGTCATATGGGGCAAAATTCTGGCTGCCGAAACTGATTTGGCAAGTCCCGGCCCTGGTTGTGGCATCTCAGAGTCAGTATGTGCAATGGTGCATCCCTGAATTGGAGACCCCCTCTGCTTCAGACAGTGACTCTCCAGTCTTATTTGGCTGGACGGTCACTTTAAAATGGAAGGCTTATATAAATGCAGTACTAATAATCTATTTACACGCATTTCGTTCAAAAGGTGATGTCATCAGAGACTTGGATATAGCATTAAAACATCTATGGTCCCCCACTTGTGCACACACATGTGGCTGTATAAAAATTAATCTCAGAAGATCTCAGCATCTACTCGCTAATAGTAATGGGTAATCCTATTATTCTTGATTAGTATGTGCCATCTAAATACTGTACTTTCATTCTGAAGTGTATGAACGGGAAGCCCCTTAAACAGAACACAGTGTAATGGGAAGAAATCCTACCACCCCACATACACAGCCTATTCAGTTTTTTTTTATTAAGCACTAAAAAAAAACTTTTGGACATGAACAGAAACAGGGCTTTGTCCTTTTTTGGCATTTTGTGAAAGTGGCCAGGGAAAAAATATTTGCTGCTACGTGTGCCGTCATGGAAACCTGCCCTTTATACAATGTGAAGCCACTCTGTATGTGACCCCTAAAGGGAATATGAATTAGTAACTGTTTTTATCAGATGTCTCCCATAAAAAATGCAGAGAAAGGAATGCCCCTGCTTACAAACAATGAGAATGAAACCGGTCCTTTTTGGTGTCGATTCAGAGCCAGGTGAGAATTCTCACTCCTTTTTTAGGAGAGAAAATTGGCAATACATTTTCATTGTCTATGGGTCTAAATTTTCACCTGCCTCTGAATCAGCCCGAAGGTAGATGATTAAAGTAACTGGCAGTTTTCTCTCCTAAAAAGGATTGAGAATTCTCTCCTGGTTCTAAATCAACCCCATTGTGCCTGTTTTTTTACTAAAGCTATTAAATACAGCTAACCAAGCATTTTACCACCCAACATTATCTAGCCCTCTATTCCTTCTGTTCCCAATGGTAACTATAGGAAATTGTGGCACAGGCTTCTGCTGCTAACAAACATTTTTGCAAAACCCAGCAGCTTTCTTCTCCTGAAATATGGAGGAGACCAGACCAGAGCTGATATATTGTATATTCCTCTAGGGTGGGACTTAATATATAGTAATAAATGAGTCTAAAAGAACTTATATATCTACTTATATTCAAAATAGGGGGCACACTTCCCCATTGTCAGTGACACACCGACTGCTGATCCTTAAATTAAAATCCTCTCCATATTTTTTGTTCAAAATTTTCATATGAGGTATGAAATACCGAAGCTCTTACAATGGGCAATTAACAGAATACAGAAACTAAAAAAAAATGTCTGATGGTGAGCTGGTAAATGGAGAACAGATTCGGGTCCCATGGGACTGAAACCTTTTTACCTTTTTAACTGGCCCAACAACCTTGTACAGTTAAAAAAAATCTCCCCAACCTCATGTCCCCCCTCTGCATGCATGATATTTAATAATTTAGGCTTATGCTAAAAATCTGGTGAAGCAAGTTTACTTTAGAGTGTGCTTTGGGGTATGACCTGAGGTATATCTGTATATTTCTTACTTAAACACTGCACAAAAAAAAATCATTTCCGTTATAATGTCTTGTCATGGTACAGTTTTACAGGTGCATCATTTTTTTCAGTAAGGTAAAGGTATTTTTCAAATTTTGAAATTCTTTTGCGTAGCCCATAGGGTGCTGTTGTTCCCAAACTTACAGCAGAACAAAACCCAGGATTTTCGCAGGGCCAGCTGTGCCAGGTTTTGTCCCATTTAAAAATATCCTTACACTTTTGATGGACCTCACCTGTCAAAATGCCCCATAACAGTGTGGCCCCATTGCTGCCATTTCTCCTGGGTCCGATGAGTCTGTAGTGACAAAGAAGCACAAACCACCAGCACTTAGCAGACATGTCATTGGGGGTTCCTTGCCTTAAGGTGTGTGTTGGTTATCTGTTGTCCTACCTGAGTTCTTGTGCTCTGCCTGCGGCCCTGGCAACACCTGGGCTGCCTACTTTTTGTCTTGGACCAGGGCTGTGGCGGGGGAGTTGACAGTGTTCTGGGGTGACGCCTTACCCGCACACCTAGTTTTTGGTGAGGCACTGGTCGGACCCTTTGGTTCTGGATGGGCTTTATTCTCTGCAAGAACTTGGTGTACGTGTGAGCCGTTGGCCCTTATGCATTCAGGTGCTTTGCCACCTCCATTGTCAATGTCCTCTTGGCGTGGGTGTTGGGCTTAAAGTTGTACCTCTTCCCCATAAAAGTCTGCATAAAAAAATGCATAAAATGTCAATAAACTGCAGGTGCAAGTGTTCCCCACCAGTGTATTGCAGGATCTGCTGCTGCTTCACCAATTATGTCTTGCCCTAGTTAAGCTACACATAGACCCTAACCTTCCCATGAATGAGGCATGGCACTTCTGTGTCTCACATCTTCTTCATGTGCAGCAGGCCAATGCATGTATTGGCCTATCCTATTTGGCTGGCAAGTGAGTTCGGCAGTATGTGCGTATGCACCACTGAGTAGGCACATGTCACTACTCCCAAACAACATGTGCATAGGCCTATCCAGCCATTTGCCTGGTGTAAATCCCCAAACATGCGAAGCATGGCATAGCATGGGTCTGATAAGCATAATCTACTCCTGCTCGTCGGGGGAAAATAGGGAGGTGCTATGGTGCTGAGCGACGCTTCGGCCTTGGTCTAGAAGCATGACGCACCCCTGCGCCGAGGCACCTCACTGGCTCCCGGAATTGTTGTGCTGGCTGACGTGCATATACCCATAATGTTGTAGCCTGTAGGTGGCAAATGCCTGTGCTCAGGGCCGTATTTAGTATTCATGCTGCCCTAGGCACTTCAGGTGCTGGCGCCCTTTTTTGTTGGGAAAAGTTGAGCGCCCTGCTCAACCGTACCCAACAAAACGGGCCACCAGCACCTAGAGAGAAAAAAAAAAGCATAGAAGGACTGACAGAAAAGAGAAAGAAGGAAAGAAAGAATAGAATGAAAGAAAAAAAAAGGAATGGCATACCAGATGAAAAAAGAATAGATGGAAAGGAAGAAAAAGACTATAAGGAAAAAAATTAATAGAATGAAAGAAACAAAAAATAAAAGTACTGAAACAATAGAAGTAAAGATGAAAGAAAGAAAGGGAATGGCAAAAAGAACAGATGAAAGTAACAAATAAATGGAAAGAAAAAAGAAAAGAATAAAAGGAAAGAAACTAAGGTGGCCCCAGCACCTGCCTGGGTACTCCCAGTGCTGACGCTTGCCTCGATGTCCCGGTCCATCAATATAAAAAATAGGTGTGTAGGGAGGAGAGGTTTCAAGGAGAGAAATTCAGAGGAGCATGCATTCTATTATATATATTACCAGCGTCCCAGCTCCCAACACACAGGTCACATGTCCACAGCCGTGAAGGGGAAAGGATGAAGCTGAAGACTGCCTTTATGCCATTGCACCCCCTCTTCTCCCTCTACAGACACAGTGTGGCTCAGGAGCATTTGTAAGGAGACATTAACTACTTTTTTTCTTTTTTTTTTTTTACTATAGCAGTAACATCTGTGCCCCCCCCTGTAGGTGGGCACCCTAGGCACAGGCCTAGGTTTGCTTTATGGTAAATACAGCCCTGCCTGTGCTTGTCTGTTAAATATAGTCTTAATTGGGGTCTATAAAAATTTAAACAAAGTATGGAGAACATTTTCTAGATATAATAAAGTCTTTCTCAAACATTCCCATTTAATAGTCATTCCTAATCCTCTTTTCATACTTTCTAACTTTAAAGCGGACCTTCAGTGTCATTTAATAAAAAGCCCAAACCTTTTAAAAGATTATTCCCCAACATCTAAAATTAATATATTTAACGTTTTTTAATCTTACTTACTTTTTATTCTTTTCCCCACTGGGCTGCAACTCTGTTCAGGGCTCTAGGATACGGACGCCACCATCTTGCCTCAGTAGCATCTCATACTGAGGGGAGGAGTGGGGTCAAAAGTACAGGGCTTGGGTCAGGGAAAGGACAGCAATCCCAGAATGCAGAGTGACACAGTCAGAAGACACTTCCTGTTTGCAGGCTGCCTGATGCCCCATGAGCCACCATCTTGGATGTTTAAAGGCTCATAACATGCAGTAGATGCAGCTAGAGTGATTTTGTTAGGTGAGTAATCTGTATGTACAGGTTGTGGGAAACATATAAGATAGAATCTTATTCAGAGTGAAGGACCGCTTTAAAGTGGACCAAAACCCAGGATTTTGACTATCCTGGGTTTTGGACCACTTCCTCGGGGCACCCCGATCGGGGGTGGTCCACTACGTGAAATCCCCCAGAACGCCCAGATCAACTCACCTCAACCCGCTCCTACGGCGCATGCGTGGCCGCTTGTCCAATCAGCGCGCTCGGAGCCGCTGAGCTATGCACGTCTTAGCAGCGTCTAAGCTCAGTGGCTCCGAGCACGCTGGCGGCCGCATTCACAAATGGTCGGCGCGGGCATCCTGCTAGAGAGAAGCGCAAGATGCGGCCGCGGCCCCCCCTGTGGCCGCATATTATAGATTCCCGGGCCAGTCCTGCTGGGTTTTGGTCCACTTTAAGGAATATAAAATCTGCTTAGCAGAATTCAGAAGGCATATCAACATATAATGTATACTGGTGATAGGATATACTCCTTTTAGTCCTTCCTCTGTTGCCAACATATACTGGGTCCGGGTAAATGATTTCACTTATACTCAGTATTAATAGACCACAATATTCATCCAATCATTCGCTCTTGAAACCAACATATCTTGCTGTTAAAGTGGACCAACACCCAGGATTTTGACTATCCTGGGTGTTGGTCCACTTCGGGGGTGCCCCGCTGTCTGAAACCCCCCCGATCGCCGCAAAAACTCACCTCTCCCCGCTCCCACGTGACCTCGTCTAGCCAATGACAGCGCTCAGAGCAGCTCTGGTATGCGCGTCCAAAGCCGCTTGGACGCGCATACCAGAGCGCTGTCATTGGCTGCGTCTCTCGCTTCCCTCTAACAGGGAGCGCACCTGCGCCGGCCATTCACAAAACGGACGGCGCGGGAGTGCGCCCTGCTAGAGGGAAGCAAGAGACGCGGCCGCGTCTCGCGCATGCGCCGTTGGATCGCCGGTAAGGTGAGGATTGTGGGCCTCTTGGGGGGTTCCTCCCCGCGGGACATCCCGATTTCGGATGCCCCGCGGGGAGGGATCTGATCGGTCCGGGAATCTTAGAGATTTCCGGGCCGATCCCCCCTGGGTGTTGGTCCACTTTAACTTCAAGCAAATCCTAGGTGTGGAGGAGAATGCCCCGAACTAGGCGCCACCGCAGCCCCCAGACCCCGGAAGTCAGCCATGGCAGAAGGGGATGCAGCACCTGGATAACGCACCACAGCCCCAACTCAAGCCACCACCAATCCACTGCCAGACACACTAAACACTCTGCTGGGTCAACCGCAGCAGTGTGGCCTGGCAGCAGCGAAAGAGCCAAACACAGGGCTCACGCCACACACCCCCACTATCCAGTCACAACTCAGCACACAGGAACCCAGTGGGGAGCCCAGTGTGGAGATCACTGCAGAGCTCACTGCGGAGCCCAGGGCAGAGCAGCAGAGCCACTGCCTGGGAAGCCCATTCCCCTGCCTGCGAACCACCTCTTCTGGGCCTAGGAGTGGCCGCAATGTTTCATCCACCCCTGCCCAACTCATTCAGCAGAGAGAAGCTGCTGCCACACATAGCGGCCATCAGCTTACGCGGGGGAAGTTGAGTGGCTGCTTTAATTCGGGGCAGTTAGAGGCAATTCTTGATGACAACTATGATCAGCTTGCTCTGCAACAGTCCTGCTCTACACTTAAAGCTGTGCATGATGAGATCTGGCACCAGGAGCAAGCCAGCCACACTGTCACCGTGATGCCACCTTTCAATGCCACGCAGGGTCCAGATGATGGAGACAGACTGGCGGGCAAACAACTCCACGGTCCAGCGAAACACAAACTGCTATTATAAAATTGTGTGGCGAACCATCACACTGATATGGCACGCCATCGGGATTACTTTAAAATTACCATCAGGTGAAGAGCCCAAGGACCCCAGGCAGGCAGGGGAAGAGTGGGGGTGGAAGGGGGACCCCTAATGCAGAGTGCAGCTATTGGAAGCCATTTTGACAGAAAGAACACTGACTGCCGATAGGATCAGAGGTCTCAGGTAAGTTGTACAGCAGCTTCTGGTTGATGTCCGCGTTCGTGTTTAGGAACCTGAAGCAACAAATTAATTGAACGGAGCTAAATAAAAGTTAAGAAGTGGGAAAGGTAGGGGCCCCTTTAGGAATGGTTTGCCCTCTTCTAACACCAGCCCCAGTTTAAACCACTCCTATTGTTTCAGCAGAGAGAGCTTGCCAAGGATGTACTTAGGGTCCACTTGCACACATTAACTGGACAGTGTACGCCATTCCTGGCCACAGCTCTGTTCTTAGCCAAATGTAGCTTCAATCTTCAAGGTTGCAATGTAGCTCCACCTTGGGCTTGGGATCAGGTATCCAGAAGAGCTAAAGAAGCACTATTTCAAAGTCAGCCAACTTCCTTATTCATTGTATGGCTGCCAATCACTTGACTGCCGGTGACCAATCAGGTTTGCCAAACGGGCTTACCCATCAAACCTGAATGATGGTCACATTATTAGCTGCAATTTGCCACCAAACATGTGAATGAGTTGATTACAGTATATTATATGACTTGCCTAGTCTATAAGTATTACCGTTGGAGGGGACATGTCTCAGAGGTTGGGGAGGCAAGTGAAAAATGCACATGGACCTACAGTAAACCAAAAAATGGCCTAAGGACTGCTCTGGAAACCACCGTTCCAAAGAAGATGCCCAAGGAGGTAAGGGATACAATAGCCTTACAAGGGGCTGCTGTGGATTCTTCTACTGGAGGAAAAGTAAATTTCTATTTCAAAGTAGCCCTGTATTTTCGGAGCTACAGTACAGTAAGGATCAAGATGGACACTTTCAGCACCTAAACAACTGCTACAGTGATTGGGGAATAAAAGACTCAAGCATGATTCCCGACTTCTGGTAGAAGGAGAGACTAAGTATGTTTTTATGTATATATTTTAAATGTAGCAAATGACTTTACAGGACAGGTCAAATTTCAGCTCGGTCCAGTGGCTCAGATCAGGCTTATCCAGATACTTTTTTGGGAAAGGGGGGTTATTTGTAGGGAAGACCAGACTATGTATTTTGATCCAGAAAGAAAAGCGCCTATCGGTCAAGAAAAGCCAGAATAAATTCAAGAAAATCCAAGGGGTACTTTCTTGCCTTACGTAATACCCTGTGAGCACAAATCTGGTAAATTAGGAGATTTACTGTATGAAATATCATTGGATCAAAAGTTTAAGTGTCATCAATGTAACAATGTAAGTTTTGCTCTACTTCTAAAAGCAGGACAAAACCCACTGACCTTGTGAAATACATTTGGCCAGAGCCCCTTGTTGATATTCCCTTCTTAGGGTGTAGAACTAGAAATGGATATTTTTGCTTTTCAAATAGTCCTGGAATACTTTTTGTTCTTGCTGTCCCTCTCTGTAAGATGACAGGAGATTAGTCATTGAATGACATCATTGCCACCCACAACAGTGGCAATGAATGGAGGAGGCGGAGCTTTACATCATTATCTGGGTTTAGAGTAATGCAGGAGCAGTGAAAATTGGAAAAAGTTACTCTTCATGGGGGGGGGGGGGGGAGCAATGCAGGGGGGGGGGGCAATGCAGGGGATTCTAGTTAAAAATGTGGGTTTTGGTCCACTTTAGGGCCTCTGATGAACTCGGACTTGTACCGATGAATCGCGTCAGGCAAGCATCTATAGAAACTAATAATATGGAATATTGCTAAGCTATTACATTTTTTTTTTTTTTTCAATATTTTTATTTTATTTCAGCCAGGAAAATGAACAATACAGGCATAGGTGATTAGCAGATCAAGCAAGGTGCAGAAACCATCCCGAGCAGGGGAGGCTATCATCACAGAGCATACAAGAACATAGCACTCTATCAAATATGGGAAAATTCAGATCATTTGAACTGTCCAATATTAAACAGCATTACGACCGTAACGAAACTATAGCGTTAATAAACTATCAATAGAACATCATTTGCCAGCATTGAATCTTTATTCTTACTGCCTCCCGTGTCGGGGAAGCAACCCCAGCAGACACTCCTGCCTTCTCACCGCAACCCGCCCCCTGGAGCCAGGCCGCCCAGCAAACGCAGGGAATAACATAGTGGTATGGATGGGTAGGTTAGGTTGGGGAGAAAGGGGAAGGGGTGGGGGGTCCTCGCAATCCAGCCCGCATAGGTCAACTAGTTTAGCATGTCCACTGGCGCATCAGGCCAGGCATATTGTATCCAGGGTTCCCAAGTGGAGAGGAACTTGTCCTGGGTATCGGCCAGGATGCTTGAGAGCCTCTCGTTAACTAAAAATCCATTCATCCTAGCCGACACCTCCGACAACGGGGTAATCTGTTTTTTCCACCCTCTAGCAATAGTTTGCTTGGCTGCCAGCAGCAGGTATACAAATAGCTTGTGCTGCTTGTGGGTGAGCTCTGAGGGTTTGCAGTGGAGGAGGGCCACCCAGGGGTCTTTTTTAATGGTCGTTCGAAATACTTTGGCGGCTATCTTGTAAACTTGAGCCCAAAAACGGGTCAGCATAGGACATGTCCACCAAATATGTAGGAAGGAGCCCTCCACACTACAGCCCCTAAAGCAAGTATTGGCCTGCCCCGGGAACATTCTGCCAAGACGGCTTGGCACCAAGTACCATCGGTATAGAACTTTATAGGCCGTTTCGGTCGTCAAGACGTTCATGGAGCATGAGGAAGCGGCTTTCCAGATATCCGTCCACCCCTTCCCCAAGCTGCATGGGCCCAAATCTCGCTCCCACCTATCCACGTGCACATGTGTGCCTACCCCCGCGGTGTTTAGCGTAGAATATAGCATAGATATTGTCCCCCTACAGAATGGCTCCTCTCCGCAGACTCTCTCAAAGGGGGTACATCTCCGGAAGGGCGGCCCCAATCTAGTTAAGGGAGACAACCAGTGTTTTAACTGTAAGTACTGGAACAAGACCCCCTGGGGGGCATCGTACCCATCTCTCAGGGAACTAAAGGACATAAGACCATCCTCCGAGAGGAGGTCCCGCACCCTAAGCAAACCACGATCTACCCACCATTTAAAAGACGATCTATTATCCAAACCCGGGGGAAACGCCGGATTACCCCAAAGGTGTGCTAGGGGAGCGTGGGGCGACATCAGGGAAACAGAGTATTTTTCCCACACCGAGAGGGAATGCCTCATCAAAGGGCTAAGTGTCTTGGGTCTAGAAGCCGGGTCCATCCAGAGAAGACCATCCATAGGGGTCGGGGAGGAGTTCGGGAGTTCCACAAAGGTCCAGAGGGGGGGCGTTGAGAGGGAGTGCATGGGAATCAGTTGGGCTATCTGGGCAGCCTTATAATACAAGCTAACATTAGGGACCCCAAAAGCTATTACATTTTAAGATTTCAAATTCAGATTTTATGGCATGTGTACTTGGTTAATCATGTACATGTATATTTTGAAATTTATGAAATTATACATTTTTTTAATATTTTTTTTGGGGGGGGGGGGGGGGGGGTTGAAGGGTATAATGTATAGATTCCCTAAATTTGTGCATAGAAAATTTTAATCTGTAGGAACAACAATGTGGGCCCCATTTACCTTGTGGGTTTTAATGTGATTGCTATCACTGCATACTGCACTTTGGAGAATAACTACATTGTAGGTCATGGGATGTCTATGCAAGGCTGTATTTTAAGTTAACACCCCTTCATAACAAGCTCACCCACAAAGCTCACCCATAATTTAAAACACTCCAATGATTACTGTCATAAAAAATGAGGGCCCCGTAAGACACCATGAACCAAAAACTGAAAAATAAATACAGCCTGATCTTTATGTATAATTGTGGCCAAAGGTTTTGAGACTGACACAAATATTGGTTGCTGCTTCACTGTTCTTAGATATTTTAGACAGATGTTTCTATGCTATAGTTAAGTATGATTAAAAGCATTTCATACGTTTTTAAAGTTTTATTGAAGTTGCTGCAAAGCCCTTAAAGTGTACCAAAACCAGCTGATTCCCTCTCCCCAGGGCATCCCAAACTGGAATGGCCTGCTCTGTGAACCGCTGCATCACTTGCTTCCCTACTCGGCTTTGCAGGACCACGCCCACCACAACTGATAGCTGTGTATGGCAGGGCACAGACGAAGGATGTGAGCAATGTCATGCACCTCCGATGTGTGCGACTGGGATTCATTCAGTTGATTGGACGAGTGGCCGCCCATGCACCGTTCTGCCAAGGAGAAGGGAGTTTACTCGGCGAACGACAGGGATTCCACACAGCTGGGCACCAAAACCAGGGTGCCCAAGCGGGATGGACCAAAACCCGGGATTTTCACTAAAAATTATTTATTGGACACGGTAGAAAGGGGTTAATGTGGTCCAGATGGGTTCTTCTTTTGGGTCTGAGAAGGGAGAAGGGTTGGAGATGCCTGTTAGTGGGAAAACAAAAGGGTTCAGTTAGTAAAGGGAACCAAATCTGATTCCTATTTAAGGGGCATTCCAAAATACTAATCAAGGTCCACTTACCAGGTAGGTGAATAAATGGTTGTGGGTGCGCCCACACAGGGAAGCTGTATACCCTGATGGTGAGGGCTGGAAGAACAGGGATCAACCATGGTCTCTTGAGAGGGCTCCGTGCCATCCTCGGGCATCCGTCCAGAACCTCTGTAGGGGGAGCAGGAAGGTTTAGTAAGGAAGGGCATAGGGGGGTTCTCAGGCCTAGAAGAGTGAGACAAGGAGTGTTCTTACCTTGGTAAAAAACGTGAAGCCTCCATTCTTATCCCGGTGCTTCCAGTCCTGGGCAAGTTGGCAGGGGTTGGTGGGTGAAGCCACAGTTTTGCAGGGATGCCATGGGTGCCCCTGTCTTTGGCAGGCTGTCTTTCAGGCCTGCGGATGTGGGACCTTCGTTGTGCTGGAAGGGTGTGAGCAGTGTCCGGTCACTGGTCTCCAGGCTGGCATCCCCTGGCTCTTCCCTGTTTGGGATACCCCTCTGCGGGTTTGGGTCTGCGTGAGGAGGCGGGTAGCCCTATGCAGCGGGGTTAACACCAGCGGGTGGTCCCCTACCCTCTCTACCACTATTCTCCATGCTGACTGGTGGCTTAGAAGGGATGGGAGGAGCTACTCCATAAAAGGGGAACAATTGGGTGTAGCTTGCTTATATCTGACAGGTGAGTGGGTGGAGTTTTTAACTTTTAAAAGTATTTAACCAGAGAAGTGGTTGGGTTTCCCCTAAAAAGAGCCCAGAATGGGTGGGGTTAGACTCTAGGTTAGGGAAGAGGTTGGAGTTTAGCCCTGGCAATATAAAGGGGGAGGAGTCCATCCATATACTGGGGGGGGGGGTTAGTGGGTGGGGCCCATGGTAGGTCACTGGGCAGGTCATCCTTAAAACCCCAATTTTTGTCAGTCCTGTGGGTGGCAGGAACAGCTATCACAACACTGGAAGACATGTGGCTTCAGCATGCAAGGGTTTGGGGACGCCTGGAAGATGACCTGATCGGGAGAGATAGAGGAAGACCCCTAACCGGACCAACAGCCTGGCGCAGTTGGAAAAGAAAGGTAGAGGCCATTTGGAAGCTTCCTCTCCCAGCATCTCAGCCATGCTGCTGCCTGGATTCAACTGACATAACTGACAATGCACAGTAACAGGAAGCCCAGCAGCACTTCCTGTTTGCAGGAGGCATTTGGTTTCTAAAATTCACTACAGCAGGAGTTAGAGAAAGGTAAATGATTTTTTATGTAGCAATCTAAATTGCCCAGGGGAGGGATGCATATGAGCACTGCTTGTTTTGGTCTGGTTTAAGTAATTTTTGACTGTTGGACCGCAAGTGTCTGTGGCATGAACGTGGAGCCAGTAGGGTGCAACTGGCCCCTTGGAAACTCTTAAAGAAGAGGAGTAGTTAGGCTTTTTGGCACCCAGGGCAAAGCTTTGAAATGGCCCCCCCACCTGTTCTCAGGCGCCCCCTCATCTGCTGCCCCCAGGGCAGGTGCTCCCTCCCTGCTCCCCCTGGCTACACCTCTACTTAAAGTGGACCAAAACCCACGCCATTCGATTCCCTCCCCCCCATCGTTTTTTGATGCCCCGCTGTGTGAACCCCCCTGGGTAGCCCTATTTACTTACCTTGTTTTCCCCGTCCAACAGCGCATGCGCGAGCCGCGGCCGCATGCGGCCATAAGCGCGCTCGGAGCCACTGGCCTTAGACGAAGCTTAGACGACGTGATATCAGCGGCTCCGAGCGCAAGGATTGGATGAACGGCCGCGCATGCACCGTAGGACCGGGAAGAGGTGAGTTGGCTTAAGCGATCTGGGGTTTCACACAGTGGGGCAGCCCTAATTGGGGTGCCCCGGGGAAAAGGACCAAAACCTAAGATAGTCAAAATCCTGAATTTTGGTCCACTTTAAAGGAAAACTCCCTTTTTGGTGTTCTTTTATATTGTTTTCCTCTTTTGGTGTGTAAAATTATCATTTATGTTAGGATTGTACCCCATGCTGTTTTCATGTTTCTCATATTCCTGGGGCTCCAATTTGCTCCAGTGGGAGTGGTTTTCATGGCCTTGAGTGAAAGCAATGGACTACAAGTCCCAGGATCCTTTCAATGTAACAGGTGATGTAATCAGGATTATGTAAGCAGGATAACATCCCCTTTTAGTTGAGAATGCTGCCAGTAACCCTTTGGCTACCGAACACAAGACTGTGATCCTCCCAAAATAAATTTGAATTTCAGCAGAATGGGTCAAACCTGTCGTCTCAGCCAATCAGATGATTAGGAAGCTAGAGGGAGTAAGTCTCTGATCTGTACATCTAATGCACTACCGGTAGTTAATGTATATTGCTAAGGTAAACACATTGTTTCTAGGGCAAACAGTTTTCTTTTATAACATAGTTGCAAACAAATAAAAAAATACCAGATAAGCATGGCACATTGAATACTTCATTTTGGCATACAATAATGGAAACTTTAAAAAATGTAATCAAAAGTGGAGTTACCTTTTAAGCCTCGGGGGAAATGTGGTAGGTGGTTGGGAGCGTTGTTCAATGTACACCCACAGTGACTGTAATGGAACTGGGATTGAACTGGGTTAAACGTGCATTAACTGAACCTGAGTTGGATTATCTGAATGCCGAGATCTGTCTTTGGATTGAAGTTAAAGTCTGCCTTGGGTAAGAAACAACGTTGTGCCGTGAAAGTCTGTCGGACTGCTGTGAAAATATCGTGACATATCTTGAGACAATACCCGGTGGGCCTCACTGCCCCAATGTTCCCACGAGCCAAGAAACCCAGCCCCCAATGCTATAGCCCCGGCATTATGGTTGTGGGGGCCTCAGCAGGGATGACTTGGGCCGTCCAGGAGCTGATAAAATCCAGGGCTGATTTTTTACCCCAGTTCACCACCACTGCTGTGACATTTGCTGACTTAGGCCTTTTTGAGCTTGAACTATGCAACTGACCGTGACTGAAGGCTTAGAGAACCGGCCCTATTTTATCTCCCTTTTATCACCGCAGTGAGTGACCACCACAAGTGAGAGAGTGGGTCCCCTGTATTATTAGTATTTACCCTTTTTCTGCAATTCATCTTGGTATGCTGGATTTCAGCTTCTGGGCAGAATCCTGATTGGCAGGCAGCGCATTGAGGATTGTAGGTTCATCTGGAATTGAAATCTGGGAAGCTTCTTTGCCATGGACCCAAAATTTCAATATTTTTTTCATCAAGCCACTTCTGCCTTGTGACCAGTGGGCTGGTCATCGGGAGCACTGAGAGAAACCCAGCTGGGCTGCGCCTGCCCTGTGTTGAAACCTGGGGGGCAGGGCCCCACATATATAGAATTGGCAAGGAACAAGACAGCTGCCGGGTGTCACTGTCTGTAGGCCAAAACAGCATCTTTTTAAAGTGGACCCAACCCCATTACACATGGCCTTAGAGTCTAAAAATTTGAACGAACGCTCTATACCAGGGCCGGCGTCAGCACCCGGGGGGGCCCACTGACAGGTTTGGCCTTTGGGGTGTGTGACGGCACTTGCCCGGCAGCGGACTGGGAGAGTACCGCCACAGCTGGTGCCCACATCTCCTCGATTAGCGGGGTTCCACACAACGGGACATCTCGATTTAGATTCCAGGGTGCTCGATTTTGTTCTGCTTTTCAGTTGCCCACCCGAGCTGATTTCCTATCCCTGCAGCATTCCAATCTGTTATACCCTACTGTGTGAAACCCCTGGGATCGCTGGCCAACCCACTATGCAAGCAATTCTACCCCCGAGTTTTGGTCCTCTTTACAGGAGCATCTCAATTTGGGAATACCCCTGTTTGTCAAAGAACCCCCCTGGTTTGGCCATTAACTCAAACTTGCAATCTCACAGTGCATTCATCAGTTCAAGGAAAGTAATGATCAAAGGGGGGGGGGGGGAGGTCACACACAGAGGCATCCAAAATCAGGAGAATCTAGATTTGTTTAGAAGGTTTAAAGGGGTTTGGTGCATTTTAAAGTAGACCAAAACTAGAGTTTTGGTCCAAATAACATAATCCTTAGGTGGCATCCATATTTGGGACATCTTCACCACAAAGGGGCCCTGCTCTATACTCACTTCTATTCAGTGATCCCACAGTGAGTGTGCAGGGTTCCTACAGCACAGATAGATTGGGAAGGGATAAAGTGGATGGGGGACAGAAAACAGCATGGTAGCACAAACAGGGAGAGAGATTGGAAGAGGAGGTGGAGAAGATAGCATAGGGATTAGAGATGCACAAGAAACCTGGAATAGGGGGAGAGACAAAAAAAATAATTATCCTAGCACAGTCTATCACAGCTTGATCCCATGAAGCCATGTGAACTGCAGCTCCAGACAGAGGAGTAGCTAGGCTTTCTGACACCCAGGGCAAAGATTTGAAATGGCGCCCCCTACCTGTTCTCAGGCCCCCCTTTGGCGCCCCCCTCACCTGCTGCAACCGGGGCAAGTGCCCCTCCTGCTCCCCCCTAGCTACGCTACTGGCTCCAGAGCTGGGTAATCTATTTCTAAAGTGGACCAAACCCTGTTACACATGGTCCTAGAGTCTAAAAGCCTCAATGAACACTCTACTCAGTGAGCCTTCAGTACATGTTCGGGGTTCCTACAGCATCCCTGATCTGCACATTAACTGAACCACACCAATGGTGTGCACAGGGCGGAAGAAGCTAGCATGTAGGGGTGCAGCAGCACTGACAAGTACACTTTAACACCTAGGTCATTGCCGCTGCACCCAGCAGCATGCCTGCCCCTTCCATCTTGCATGCCTCCCTGGCTGCCACTCAAATCTGCCTAGCCCAGTAAGCATGCAGATGCTATAGGGGGTCCACACATGTACTGTGGGATCGCTAGATAAAGTAAAAAAATAGGGCAAACCCACTTTGATGCATGTGACAGGACTACTGTAGAGTTTAGGTCAGTTTTTCTTAAAGCTGTCCAACACCCATTTTTCAGCAAATGGAGCAGCCGAATGTTTGTATTAAAGGGAAGTAGCTTCTTTCCTTGCCTTCCTGACAGGTCAGCCTCCAAAAGCCTTTGCCTTACTGTACCATTGCTGAGCATGCTCTGCACTGATGTCGAACCAATCCGAGTCTAGCCGAATCATCTTCAGGTCACGGTGCTGGCACTTGCTGGACTTTCCTGGGCACTCTGAAGCCTTCTTCACAACACTTTAACTTCTCTTCTTGAATAAATAGCCTATTTAGGGACAATCTCAAAATTAGCAATGTCTTTGCCTCTAGGAAGCTCTTTTGTTAAAAAAGCATTGATGGGTACCTTGGAGATAACCATGGATAACAGAAGAAGATATCGATTTTAGCCACCATCCCCCTTATAAAGCAACCAGTCTGCTCTTATAACTTAGTCAGCATGACAGAGTGATATACAATAATCCTGGCCATCACAAGTTGTAAACCTGGTACAGGGTCCCTTTGGACCCCTCGCTAGTTTGTAAACTGTTAAAGAAATATGACTGCTGCTGCATCATCCTTCATCTGTTCCTCTGGCTCTCTGCTGGTCTGGTCGACTGTGATTTTATTGATGCTAGGGAGCCGCTATTGCAGTCACCCCTTCGGCATCTGTAATGATGAGGAGCAAGGGCCCTCCTCCTTCCAAGCTTATTGCAGACCACCTTTTATACTATGAGGGGGGATCCTCTGTGGAATTGCTTTGTGTGACTAATAAAATCACTGAAGGGGAGGGGCATGAAGGAGGATTCCTGAGGTGGGTTCTATGCAGCTGCAATAGCAGATCTCTGGTATTATAAAGATCACAGTCTGCCAAACCAGGGAGGGAGGATGCCCCGCAGTGGGAAGCAGATGAAAGAAGACAATGATCATTTATTTTTCTAAAAATGTGTTTTTTTTTATCTTTTTTAATGGTTTGTGAACTGGGAGTCCGATAAAACCCTATACCAATCCCAAATTTTGAAAACAGAAAAGACAGACATTGTGCAGTGGAAATTGTTTGTCATTAAACCACATCCCAGGCACGCCCTTAAAAGGAGACACCACCTAATAATTACATAATAATAAATGATAAATTACAGGCAAGCCTCCCTGCCAGAGCCAAGCCCCCACCCCACACAGCCAAGCTCCCCCATACACAGCAAGCCCACCCCATACACACAGGCAAGCTTCCCCCACATACAGCCAAGCCCCCCCCCCCACATACAGCAGAGCCACCCACATATACAGCCAAGCCCCCCTACACATACAGCCAAGCCCCCCCCCCCACACACGCGTGTTTCTTTCTTTCTAGGCGCTGCCTCGACAGCCCCACACAATGCAGCACTCCTCACACTGCAGCAGCTCCAGCAATGAGTGCTGCACAGCTGATGCTCTCCCGGCTTCCACACGCCGCCCTGACGGTTCCAAATCACAGGGGCCCTTCCTCAGCTCTACCAACTTCACCTGCCCTGGCACTGCCCTCCAACTTGCATCCAGCTACTGGGCCGCAGGATAAAGCAGCGCCACCATACTCGGGAGCACAGAACCACTTAAAGCAGCACCGACATGGCAGGACTGCCATACACACTGCCAAGTACCCCGGGACACAACACAGTGGCATAGGACGACAGGACAAGCGCCCCAAAGCAGAATTGCCCCATGAAAATCGGGACACTTGGGGGGGTATGCAGCTCACAGGCTAGTAATGGCTCACATGTTACCATCAGAAGGTGGCAAGCTTTTGCCAATATACAGGATGGGGCAAACCAAATCGAATCAGGAAGATCCAAGCTGAATCTATCAGGATCCTTGGGAGTGATTGTTGAAATAGACCAAGACCCAGGATTTTCACCTCCCCTGGCGTTTGGTCCACTTTACAGGAACTTCTGAACTAGGATGCCCTTCATTGTGAAACCCCCAGTAATTCAATTTGATCTTGCAATCCATGTGTGGGCTTTCCTCCAGTCACATTGCTGTGCGTATTAATTCCTGCCAATAAATCATGAATGTGTGTGCTCCCTCTGCACACACCCGCCTCCAGATTTTCATATACGCCTGGTGAGGGTAATGGATGGAGGGGTGCAAGGGATACAGATGGGGGGCCATGCATGTGCTGTGGGATTGCCAAACCGGGGATAGCACAAAGCAGGAAATCCAAATTTGAGAAGGGCTTTCACCCAGTCCTAGAATCTTTTAGACTCTGGACCAGTGGCTTGACTATATGTCCACTTTAAAGAGGAACAAAAGCCTATCTGTCCCTATCCCCGGAGCATCCTGCTTTGGAATGTCCCGCAGTGTGGAATCCCATGGATCACCAAGTATATTCACCTTGTTGGAAGAAAAGAAAGTTGAATAACTGGCTGCAGGTGCGTGCAGCTGTTAGATAGGAGCGGTGCATGCCGCCACGAGCCTGTGCATGTACCATAAGATTGCAGGTGTGATAAAAATACAGGTGAACCCAGGGGTTTCACAGAGCTGGGAATTTCAATTTGGCCCATGGGGTTACCAGGAAATACCCTGATGCACCTCTGTACTCAGAGGCATAGAAACAACACAGCTTGGCATAATGTCTCTGTGCATGGGCACTTACTATAATCCTGTAATACTCGCATCTATGTGTGAGGTGGGCCCCCGACCCCCAGTCCGACACTGCAATTCAGGATGCCCAATTGGCAGGGAATCAACTGATCTCAGTCTTATGGATGATTTGAGTCTTTTTCGGAGCCCGAAGACTAAGACTGATCAGGTTGTTCCCAGTCACGCAACAGCTCTGTGTTGGCTCATTACGAAATAGCACACTCAGGCTCTGTAGCCCATAAGTCCAGAGGTCCACCGGGTGATTTCAGTCCACTCAGATGCCAGTGTGAGCCTGACTCTATGTAGGTCGCAGCCAGATAAGACAGCTTATGGAGCACTCGCTGGTAAGCTGTGAAGGCGCAGTACCCAGACTCGCCAGCAGGTGGCGCCTCCCGTCTACAGAGCAGCAGTCAGGAGATCGGAGGGAAGCGCTCGGCCGCTGCTCTATTCGCACACACTTCACCTTTACGCCCTGCCAGCTCACCGAGCTGCATTCTGATTGGCAGGCGCCTTCTGTGACATCAGAGCTGAAAAAAGAGAGACAAATGAACATAGCAAGTGAGGAAACGGTGTGACCGGTGTTGGGATCCATGGAGAGGAGAGTGGCCCGTGTGCCCGGGACAGCCCTGTGGATGTGTGGGGATGCCCTGTCCGCTGCCTGACTGACTGCCTGCCCTGTAGCCTGCCCACACCTCGCATCCTGCAGCCACGACTATGTTCAAAAAGAAGCGGAGTGTGGACGGGACAAGCCCCGCCATCCCCTGCCCGACAGCTGCCCGGCCCCGGAGCCAGTGATGAGGAGGAGAGCCCGCCCGCTGCCGCCTGCACCGACCCCCCTGCACACAGGTACCTACTTACCTACCTACACAGCAACCTACCTACCTACACAGCAACCTACCTACCTACCTACACAGCAAAGCAACCTACCTACACAGCAACTTACCTACACAGCAACTTACCTACCTACACAGCAACCTACCTACACAGCAACTTACCTACACAGCAACTTACCTACACAGCAACTTACCTACACAGCAACTTACCTACACAGCAACCTACCTACACAGCAACTTACCTACACAGCAACCTACCTACACAGCAACTTACCTACACAGCAACCTACCTACACAGCAACTTACCTACACAGCAACTTACCTACACAGCAACTTACCTACACAGCAACTTACCTACACAGCAACTTACCTACACACCTACCTACCTACACAGCAACCTACCTACACAGCAACTTACCTACACAGCAACTTACCTACCTACACAGCAACTTACCTACCTACACAGCAACTTACCTACCTACACAGCAACTTACCTACCTACCTACACAGCAACGTACCTACACAGCAACGTACCTACACAGCAACGTACCTACACAGCAACGTACCTACACAGCAACGTACCTACACAGCAACGTACCTACACAGCAACGTACCTACACAGCGACTTACCTACACAGCGACTTACCTACACAGCAACGTACCTACACAGCAACTTACCTACACAGCAACTTACCTACCTACACAGCAACTTACCTACCTACCTACACAGCAACTTACCTACCTACACAGCAACTTACCTACCTACCTACACAGCAACTTACCTACCTACCTACACAGCAACTTACCTACCTACCTACACAGCAACTTACCTACCTACCTACACAGCAACTTACCTACCTACCTACACAGCAACTTACCTACCTACCTACACAGCAACTTACCTACCTACCTACACAGCAAGGCAACTTACCTACCTACACAGCAAGGCAACTTACCTACACATTGAGGTAACTGGACTGCGCACACTCACTATACGGTGCCACCTTCACTTATTCCTACAGGTATATCATGGCATGGATACATCACATCCTTCACATCAGATGCCTTGCTAAACCTGGCAGCACAGCTCTGTCTATCTCTTTATACTGCTGCTACCCGGCACAAGGATACTTACCTACCCCAGTACCCAGTGATCAGGCTTAGAGTTAATGCCACCATCCATGGTAGGGATTTCTATTGGATTGGCAGCAATCTGCTTCTATGGCACATTGCTGCCCCAATACCATCACATTGCCCATCTGTCCCCATATTTATTATTATTGTTTATTTATATAGTGCCATCATCTTCAGTAGCCCTGTACAAAGTAGTAATCCCTATTATCTACAGACTTGTGCTGGGATCAAAGTGGCACACCACTGCCCATCTGTCCCAGCAATGCCATCACATTGCCCATCTGTCCCAGCAATGCCATCACATTGCCCATCTGTCCCAGCAATGCCATCACATTGCCCATCTGTCCCAGCAATGCCATCACACTGCCCATCTGTCCCAGCAATGCCATCACACTGCCCATCTGTCCCAGCAATGCCATCACATTGCCCATCTGTCCCAGCAATGCCATCACATTGCCCATCTGTCCCAGCAATGCCATCACATTGCCCATCTGTCCCAGCAATGCCATCACATTGCCCATCTGTCCCAGCAATGCCATCACACTGCCCATCTGTCCCAGCAATGCCATCACATTGCCCATCTGTCCCAGCAATGCCATCACATTGCCCATCTGTCCCAGCAATGCCATCACATTGCCCATCTGTCCCAGCAATGCCATCACATTGCCCATCTGTCCCAGCAATGCCATCACATTGCCCATCTGTCCCAGCAATGCCATCACATTGCCCATCTGTCCCAGCAATGCCATCACATTGCCCATCTGTCCCAGCAATGCCATCACATTGCCCATCTGTCCCAGCAATGCCATCACATTGCCCATCTGTCCCAGCAATGCCATCACATTGCCCATCTGTCCCAGCAATGCCATCACATTGCCCATCTGTCCCAGCAATGCCATCACATTGCCCATCTGTCCCAGCAATGCCATCACACTGCCCATCTGTCCCAGCAATGCCATCACATTGCCCATCTGTCCCAGCAATGCCATCACACTGCCCATCTGTCCCAGCAATGCCATCACACTGCCCATCTGTCCCAGCAATGCCATCACATTGCCCATCTGTCCCAGCAATGCCATCACATTGCCCATCTGTCCCAGCAATGCCATCACATTGCCCATCTGTCCCAGCAATGCCATCACATTGCCCATCTGTCCCAGCAATGCCATCACATTGCCCATCTGTCCCAGCAATGCCATCACATTGCCCATCTGTCCCAGCAATGCCATCACATTGCCCATCTGTCCCAGCAATGCCATCACATTGCCCATCTGTCCCAGCAATGCCATCACATTGCCCATCTGTCCCCATATTTATTATTATTATTGTTTTTTTACATAGTGCCATCATCTTCAGTAGCCCTGTACAAATTAGTAATCCCTATTATCTACAGACATGTGCTGGGATCAAAGTGGTACACCACTGCCCCAACGCTACCACACTGCCCATCTGTCTCAGCAATGGCATCACGCTGCCCATCTGTCCCAGCAATGCCATCACATTGCCCTATTATCTACAGACATGTGCTTGGATGAAAGTGGCACACCACTGCCCATCTGTCCCAGCAGTGCAATAATACTGTCCATCTGTCTTGGCAATGCCATCACGCTGCCCATCTGTCCCAGCAATTCCATCACATTGCCCTTCTGTCCCCATATCCCTATTATCTACAGACATGTGCTTGGATGAAAGTGGCACACCACTTCCCCAACGCTACCACATTGCCCATCTATTCATAGATAAATTAATTTTCCATTTGCAGGCATCTACTGTGATGATCAGGTACAAAGTGGCACAAAGCTGCCTCCATGCTGTCACACTGCCCATCTCTATCCATGCTCAAGTAGGACTCCATTCTGAATGTCATAAAGCTATTTTAATTTGATGACATTTGCCTAGATGATTAAGCACAAAGTGGCACATAGCTGCCTCAATGCCATGACACTGCCCATGTCTATCCATGATCAAGTATGACTCTTTAATGCCATAAAGCCATATTTATCTGCAGACATCCAATGTGATGACCAGGTACAAAGTGGCACATAGCTGCCCCTATGCCATGCTACTGCCAACTAAATCCATGCTTAGGTATGACCCCATTCATAATGCAGACATACAATGTGATGACCGGGTACAAAGTGGCACATAGCTGCCCCTGGGTCATCACACTGCCCATCTGTATGCATGCATAAAGCCATATTTATTTAAATGCATTCTCCTTGATGTATAAGGCACACAGCTGCCCCGATGCCTATCTTACACCACATCCACTCACATCCATACTCTGCTATGACCCCACATCTAATGTCATAAAGCCATATTTCTGGCATTACAGCTGCCCATTACCATGATCCCTGACCATCATAGTAATCTGATCTACACCTTTAGAAAAATAAGTATGGCACAGTGTAAACTAGCAGCACCAATAATGGTATGTATGTCAGAGCTCCATAAATTTCAATGTTCATCTCGTAACTGACAGATCCACCTTCATGTTCCCACTGTTCATCTTCCCGCAATGTTTCAGGGCAGACTCTGCTTTCCAGAGACTTGTAGATCTTTACGATACTTGCTGCTGAACAAGGGTGGTATTTAAATCCACCATAATAATCTAGGGATACTTGATGACATATTTTAGCGGGAAGACTAATGTAATGCAACTGCTTGTATAGACCAATGTTTCCACTACATGAATTTCTTGTGTTAGACGCCATAATTTCTTTTGTAAGTTATTTATTAATGACTCAGTGCTCCACAACCCAACATATTATGCATGTATGTTTATATATGTATGCATAGACCAGATGTTGAAACCATAACATGTTAAAGGTCTGGAATACTTTGTGTCCAATGGCGACACTTGTTCAGATCATTTAAAATGATGAGCAGAATATAAGTTAAGTAGGACGACTACCCATGCCAAAAGTTTATAGGACAAGTATTATATAAAAACGAGCATTGCTTTTTAGACGAAAAAAAAAAAAAATTATACTCCGCTTTGCTGTTTTGCATATATGATTGCATGATATCAAGTGAAAGAGGGATTCCCCCTGTATGTCACTCAATGTACAGTATAATCCCAGCTATTTCCCAACCAGCGGCATCGGTGATGCACAAGATCCAGGTTGCAGGCTGACCTGTACCCCAAACTGATCTGCTGCTATTTATACTTTACCCACGCCTAGTCTATAAATACAAAACTACTGTATATATGTGCATTTTACATTGATTAAAAAAATAATTGTAGCAGTTTTAGGTAAATGGCAACCCCTATGTACTGCCCAGGTGGTACATACTTGAGCTGATTGGAAAGTGGTACTTAATAATAAAATTAATAATATCCCTGTGATATCCTGTATAGTTGACTTGTGAAGCCTAACGTGATCACACTACCCGTCACAATTTAAACGGAGGTTGTGTAGAACACCGAGATCACATTTACAAGGATTTCTATAGATGTATATTCAGAAACATTGTTTGCAACACAATTCAGTTCCTTGTTAATGCATACAATATGCGCCTGCAGTTATGATTGCATGATGTCAAAGTGATGCACAGCTACCCAACACATAGCAAAGACACTGCCGGTTACATGCAGAATAGCTGGAGATAAATACACATATTGTTCAGCATCTGGGCTCAACAAGTGATTTTACTATATATACGGTATATATATATATCTCTCACACCCCATACGGATGTATTATACATACAGTAACTTGCTAAGCCCAGATCTTGGAACTCCCTATCCCAACAATCCATCGTTGTTAGGTTACTTATAAAAAAAAAATAGGAATAAAACATGCTTATATCACTGTTGCTTTGTCGGGCACATTTCCAGGACAGCAATATGCAGATCATATTATGTTAATGAATGTATAAGTACGTGATGAAGTCTAGACGACTTGGCTCATACAGTAGGTAGGCATTATCTAGCAGTGATAACCTGCCCACTGGCCAACTGGGCCAGTCATGTGCCAGTATATCAGTGTGTGTATTTCAGAGACACTTTAAAAATGGTGAATAACCGGTTGTGACATTGGCCTTGATTCAGTAAACTTGCCCTCCAGACAAAGGGATTCTCCTGCTTTCTGCCCCCCCCCCCCCCCATGCTGGTTGTCAGGGCTGTATTTTTTATTCAGCCTGATTTATATTTCTTAAAGCAAAAATAAACCAAGCCAGGCTGGCCCTAAAAGATTCCAGGACTTGGGCTTCTCTCGCGGCTTCCTGAATTGGGATGCCCTACTGGATATTCACCTTTGCCCGCTGGTATCCACTCATCTTTGTCTGGGCCAGCGGCGCATGCACGGGCTCTCGCCCAGTGAGAGTTGTTTGCCATACATATGTAATTCGCCAAATGTCTCTCATTGCTTTCAATAGGGAGTACAAGCAGGCACATCCCCTGCATCCTCGGGCTGCATGCGCTTTCCTGCCCCAGCCATTCAGACTGGGACAAAAGTGCTTGCATCTCTGGGGATGCGGTCGCTTGCGCTCCCCATTGAAGTCAGTGAGAGCCGTTTGCTGAATGATATAGTCAATGCAAACAGCTCTTGCAGGACCAAGGAGAGGCGAATGAATAATGTCTTTCTGTGGGGTTTCACACTGCAGGACATCCTTGGAACAAAATCTGGGAATGTCAAATTCGAATTCCCCTGTTTTGTTCCGCTTTAATAACGCTCCCTGAACTCTCTCCCTTCTGCAGGGCCTTCTCAGCAGCAGATGACTCATCCATGTATGTTTGCATGTCAGGGTCCTTATAGAAGTCAGTTCCTTTTGGGGACCCTAAATAAAATCTTGTCAGCAGAAATAGGCAAGTTTTATAGGGTTAATCGGGCAAGAGTTAGGGAATGAAAAATGCCACCCCTGATGGCCAGCAATGGGAGGGGGGGGGGGGTAGAAAGCAGACTAATTCAACCCTTTGCCTGAAATGTCCCTTTAAAATATCTCAAGAAAATGCACTGTTTTTTTTTTGAGATAAGGTGTCATTCAGTATGGGGGTGGGGTTACACCTAATTACACCTAAAACGTTCACTAGAGTAATCTGTCAACGTATGAACTTATTTTATTTGTTTTTCATGTTTTATAATCATTGGATCTTTATACTTTCCTGGAGTGAAAGTTTTGGAGGTTTACCAGCTTACATGTGCCCCTTTAAGCATTTATAAAGTTCTATAATGTTCTTTCTTCTTTGAATCACACCTTATTTTAACTCGTACCTTTATTCTGAAATAAAACCCGAAACCTTTTTCATGAAAGGTTTGAAGGAAATTTTACTGAATCGAGGCCATTGTGTGTGCGACACATATGATAAAATGGTTTTTAGCCCGTCATGCTTCTAAAGTCTTTGAAGACAATGATATGAATGAGCATTACATTTTAATCTGATTGAGTTTATATATGGCATTATATATATCCTGACTGTATGGTATGACCTGGCTGGCAGGTACAGAACTCCCCTATGCAGCGTTCCTTTATAACACACCTTGTTCTATAGTATATAGGATAAAACTTTTCACTATAGTTTTAGTTGATCTGCGCATAATATAGATTATACACGAGAGTGGCAAATTTATAAAACATTTACTCATTTCAAAAGAGTTTCCTGGTCAGGTATGAGCAGAACATGAATTTCTGAGGCAACACTTCGGTGAAGGTAGAGGTAAACACAATGCATTGCTGTCAGCCATCCACAGTCTAACACACGTTCCATCACGTGTTTGTTCTGTTTAGCCGCTCTGCACATTTGACTTTCAGATTATGTTTATGGCACAGGTTTAGTTTGGAGCTTTCCACAAAACAGGGAGAGAAAATAAGATCCCATCTCTTTTATGATACATGCTTGTGTATTTGGTAATATAAAAAGTAATTGAAGGGTCAAAGAGTCAAAAATCATTTGCCTGGCAGCTTACAGTGTCGTTCCCATGTTGTCCGTTTGCTCTTATGACAAAGAGGAAGAGGAATTTCCTCTTCCCCTAAAGCCTCCCCTGCTGATCGTGACCACCAATACAATCCTGGGGCTTGTGTCAGGTTGCCACCCACTCTGTTAGTGATAGGCTAAAGTCAATCTCAGCTCACTCCAGTGCAATGCACACAGTGTGGTTGCATCACTCAGCCCTGCCACTCCCATCACCGAGGACAGCACAGGAGGTAACACTTTATAAAAGAGAATGGACATGCAGTGGAGGGGGCTGTTTTAATTGTTGGATCTATTTTAATTTTAGACCCACTTGCACCATAGATTGCTGGGTGTGTTAAGGGGCTTGTGGATCTTGACCTTGGTAAATTGTCATGCAGGGTTTAAGGTCTGTTTTAAAGCTCTCCATGCCTAGCAATCTGACCTCCACTGATCAATAGCACTGTATCTCAGTCTACCTCGGGGGTACTTGGAGAAGTTCAGGGGTGCACCTACACAGATCAGTGTGGTATACTAACAGCAAAGCGTTATTTCTTCTTCCTTTGAAAGTGCTTTGATGGGTGTGAAATACCTATTTGGGTGATATTTATTACTGATTTTCCCCTTGGCTGTACTTGATTGTAACTTCCTGTCACTAAGGGGTACTTGGGGTAAAAAGGTTGAGCCACTGATCTATAGCATGCATAATATAAAAGCAATGCAGGATTGTTTTTATATTATGCATGCTATAGATCAGTGGCTCTCAACCTTTTTACGCCAAGTACCCCTTAGTGACAGGAAGTTACAATCAAGTACAGTCAAGGGGAAGATCAGTAATAAGTATCGCCCAAATAGGTATTTCACACGCATCAAAGCACTTTCAAAGGAAGAAGAAATAACGCTTTGCTGTTAGTATACCACACTGATCTGTGTAGGTGTACCCCTGAACTTCTCCAAGTACCCCCGGGGCAGACTGAGATACTGTGCTATAGATCAGTGGAGGTCAGCTTGCTAGGGGTGATGTGTTTAAGCACCCCCCAGGATGACATTTACTTGATTGGAGGTAATTAGGGGGGCTTTTTGATATAGCTAGATAGTTTTTGGGGGTTTTCAGGTTTTTTTTTCAGGGACACCTGTGTGACCTGATATTGGCCAGCCTCCCGCAGCAGATTGAAACTTCTGAGGAGTGTTGCCAGTTAGAGACAAGGGAGGGGTGGTAACACCTGTAAGGTGCAGCGGGTGCCAACCTTGTGATCTAACCCTGCAGACACAACAGAATGTGAACCATGTATACAGGCTGCTCCTCCCTGCTTCTGATCTTCTAGGTGAGCCTGATACCCGGGGAAATGCCTCCCCTCTTTCTGAATCATAGTGATAGATATACACCAAACCATGTATGACACAGCATTCCCTGGCATGACCTCATAGATTTGCGAGTGATTAAATGCTTTAAAAGAACAACATTGTTACTTTTAGTGAGTGTACATTTACGGGGTGATTTGCTAAAGTAGTTGTTTTCACTGGGGAATGCAAAACGGCGTTGACTTCAAACAGCCAATTCCAGGCAGAAATTCTTTTGAAGCATGTTTGAAGTCAACACAAGTTTCCCTTCTTTTACATTTACTTGGAAATCATTTGGATGCAACGTTTTTTACCTGCTTGCTGTTGTGTTATCCGTGTATGGCACGCAGAGGGTTAGGGGCTCTTTCATATGGCCCTGCTAAATGATTGCCGAGATAAAACCAATAAGCCACACAGAGAGCAAAGGACTAGCGGGTGATTGTCAATTTGGCCACTGGAGGTGCTTATTCCGCACCTTGACCAATGGAGGTGCTTATCTCCCCACTTGACCAATGGAGGTGCTTATCTCCCCACTTGGCCAGAGGAGGTGCTTATCTCCCCCCTTGGCCAGAGGAGGTGCTTATCTCCCCCCTTGGCCAGAGGAGGTGCTTATCTCCCCCCTTGGCCAGAGGAGGTGCTTATCTCCCCCCTTGGCCAGAGGAGGTGCTTATCTCCCCCCTTGGCCAGAGGAGGTGCTTATCTCCCCCCTTGGCCAGAGGAGGTGCTTATCTCCCCCCTTGGCCAGAGGAGGTGCTTATCTCCCCCCTTGGCCAGAGGAGGTGCTTATCTCCCCCCTTGGCCAGAGGAGGTGCTTATCTCCCCCCTTGGCCAGAGGAGGTGCTTATCTCCCCCCTTGGCCAGAGGAGGTGCTTATCTCCCCCCTTGGCCAGAGGAGGTGCTTATCTCCCCCCTTGGCCAGAGGAGGTGCTTATCTCCCCCCTTGGCCAGAGGAGGTGCTTATCTCCCCCCTTGGCCAGAGGAGGTGCTTATGCTCCACCTTGACCAATGGTAGTGCTTAGCTTCCCACTTGGCCAAAGGAGGTGCTTATCTTGCGCCCCCCTTCCGGCCAATGGAAGACTTTATGGTATCCATATATCGTCAATTTGGCACTAAGGAAATTTGCTGACAAACCCACTTTGGGAGTGGACCTAAACCCTTTTTTTTTCCAACTCTGTGCTAGGTAAGGTCCAGGTCCACAGGGACCCTAACCCACCTACTCCTGCTTGATTATGAGCCCTGAACAAACATTCTATCAGCAATCGACAGACCGCTCTCCTCTCTTCACACACCCACAAGCAGACATTTAGGTCTGCGGCCATGCAGAGTGCTCTTGCAGCAGACGTTAAGCCAAATGTATTCAGAGTTTCTTCCCTTTTGTCTGGCTGCCAGTGCTGGTGATAATGAGTTAGTCCTGTCACCCACTCTACTGCTGCTGTGATTGGGTGATGGAATCATTCCTGGGACAGCATTGACCAAGTCAAAGTTTTTAGGTTTTTCTTTTTTTTTGTTGTTTTCTTACATAACTAACTACTCGGACAAGTTACAGTATTTGCGATCATGCGGTCGCTTTAAGAACAGGTACGTTCCTTAGATGGTTCCAGCTATGGTAAGTGGTGCCAGAAACCCAGTTTTAATAACCAGTTTCCATTTAAATGAGCAGTAATGCAGATGTAGCTGTACCATGCACTTGTTGGGTCTGTCTGTAAAATATACTTGTTACATTAAAGAAAGCAACACTTATCTATAATACTAACAAAGCCTAAAAAAATGCACCACAAAAAATGAAACTGTTAGTTCAAAACGCAAATGAAAAGACATTTCAAGTAGACCAAAACTCTCGTCCTGGCCCTAAAGTCTAAAAGACTTTAGGACTGGGTAAAACTCATCCCACAGGGGCATCCTGATTTGGGATGCCCTTCTTTGTTAACCCCCCCAGAATTTTATATTGCTTACCTAGCTCTTTTTACTGTGCCCAATATTGTACCTACCTGCTGGCAGCCATTGAAGACTGTGTGGGGCAAGGGATGCAGAGGGAGCGTGCATGGAGGCAGGTAAGAGGGGATTCCGGGGGGTTTCAGACAATTTTGGATGCCCCCATAAAGCAGACAACAACCTGGGAGCATAATCTCGGGTACACTTTAAATCACAAGCCCATTGTCATGTTTATATTTATGTGCACCAAACCGCCCAAATAGAATCATTTTTAATGGTAGGATTTATACTTTAAAAAAGCAAAATTAATGTAATTGTAATGAATGGCAGTGCAGCGTGTCTTCTTTTTTTTTTTCTATGTCATCTGATTTGGGGGGGGGGGGGGGGGTCACCATGACCAAAAAGAGCAAGACCAAGCTCCCCCCCGCTATATGGGTTATCTGGGACTCCCTGACTTTTCTGTTGAACGAACTTCCGAGTTAGGTGACCATAAAGAGGATGTGAAGCTGTGCCTCCCAGATCGTCACAAAGAGTTTAAAAAAAAAAAGTGGAGCTGACTTTAAAAATTGGCCAAAAGTAATGTAAAAAAAATCCACAGGTATTTTGATCATTAGCACTTTCAAATCTAGGTGCAGGGTTGCCATGTTGGTGATCACTTGTGCATTACACAAAAGATTCTAAACCCTTTTGAGCGTGACATCATAGGAAGCTGAGACATGTGGCTCCTGCGCCGGTGGCTGCACACCATTGTAGTGTTGTGGGTTGTGTATGTAGCATTTGTGTGTTGTTTACCTGCATTGCTGCTGAAGGTTACTTATGTGGGTGTCTCTTCCTGCCTCTCCTCCAGGTTGACCATGGTAGCTGGGATTCGCCCTCTGATCATTCTGCTGCTTTATCAGGTGCTGCTGAGTGGCTGCACTGGTCTCATCCCTGAAGTAGGAAGGAGGAGGTACGCGGAGTCTGGCCGGGCCTCTCCCCAGGAGTCGCAGGGCATCCTCAACCAGTTTGAGCTCCGCTTGCTGAACATGTTCGGATTGAAGAGGAGGCCGACCCCCGGCAAAAACGCCGTCATCCCTCACTACATGCTGGAATTGTACCACCTGCACTCAGCCCAACTGGCTGACAACCTGGACAAGCCCCCCATGGATTACCAGAAGGAGCGTGCCGCCAGCCGGGCCAATACAGTCAGAAGCTTTCACCATGAAGGTAAAAAAATTAAAAGTTGTTTCTGAACTACAAGTCCCAGCATGTAAGGACATGTTAGGATTTTTAGTTTTATTTTTTTTAAGTTGAATGATCACAGATAATCCAAGCCTTGTTTTCATTTCTGCTGCCTGTCACGTTTTATATCATGTGTCTGTACTCTGCAAAAGGAAATCCTGTTTACTGACTAAAAGGTTGGTGTCTGAGAGTCCCGAGCTTCCTTTTAAAATGCTGTCCCCCAACCCTGCATCAATAATAAGGTAGCCACTAACCAGGAACAGGTATGCTAATTAGGTGATCTTGTCCATCATCACTAATCTCCATTTAAAATGATGTAATGCTGCTCCACCTGCATCACTGCTAAATCAGAACACATGTGCATAGGAGCTTTGATGTTGCATCCTTCCTGCCATGTTTGCAAGGTAGACAACAAAGGGTAACCTTAAAGTACCATGTTATAACAATAAGGGGTCGCCTTTGTGGAACAAAACCCACCAGTGGCCAGCCTGGAATCCAGGGCCGACCGCTGGCTTTCCCGCAGGGCATCCTGAATCGGGATGCCCCACTGTGTGAACCCCCCAGGGTGCCAGTAATAACACACTTTTCCCTGGTCCAACGGTGCTTGCACAGGTTCACTACGCCATTCATCAACCGGGTCTTGTTGACCTGCGTGGGTGCTGCAGCAGCGCATGCTTCCCATTGAAGGCGATCAGAGCTTTTGCTGAAGGATGTAAAGACACAGCAAAGGGCTTTGACGAGAGAGAGCCTGTGCATGGACCATTGGACCGAGCAGAGGTGAGATTTACTGGGTAACCTGTTGGTTTTATGTGGGGCGTGGAAAAATTCCTGTGTTTTGTTCCCTTTTAAAGTGGACCTATCACCAGCAGTTTTACTGTCCTGGTGATAGGTCCATGTCCCTGGGGCATCCTGATTTGGAATGCAGTGCCGAGTATAGCCCTGTCGATTGCTGTCCTTGCTGTTGGTCCCACAGTGTATGCACAGGCACTTGTCCAATCAGCGCTGTATGTTGTGCATATTAATGAAAGGCATACAGCTCTGTTTCCAGAAAGAGCACAATACAGCAAGCCTATCTGAATGGCTGGGTGCAGGCACGCGTCTCAGCTGATGCAGAGGATGAGGCCCATAGGAACGGTGTGTTACTACAGCGGGGTTTCACAAAGTGGGTTATCCCAAATCAGGATGCCGCAGGGGTAGATAATTGACTTTTATAATCCAGGGCTGGCACATCAAGTGATAGGTCCACTTTTATTTTGCCTGTTAGCTTAATTCATGCTCCCTAACTAGCAGCAGCCATGCTGGTTTAACACAGCAGAAAGTTGAACCAGTTTTAACTATCGTTAAGAGATATACAGAGTGAAGGATAAGCGGCTCAGACCCCCAAAAATAGACCTGGCAAAGAGTTGCCATGAAGGGTCCTCGTTCTAGAAGGCGCCAAATTAAACAACCTGTCATGAGCAGCGCTTTAGAGGTAATCCAAGCAGATCTCTATATGACAGGACAGCCACACTTCCTTCAGTAGGTGGCATAGTTTTTGTGTGCATTTCCTGGCCCGTGTCATACAGAGCTCCATATCTGATTTTGGGCTTCCTTGAGGGGGATTGTTAAAAGGGACCTAAAGTCAAGGTGCAGTCTATATGGATTGATGACCGCTGACTTAGCTGCTCATTTCCACCCTTCATGCTGCTCCCCTGAAAGGTTTCCTTTGAATTAAGCCTGGTGGGCAAATTTGGATCTGGATCGCACTGCTTCCATAATCAAACATTCATTTTGCATACCTGTTCTTTTTAAAGTGGACCAAAACCAGTCTGATTCCCTCTCCCCGGGGCATTACACCACTAACTGGGATGCCCCCTCTGTGAAACCCTACAGGGTCGCCCGATATCCTTCCCTGTCTGACTAGCCCACGGCACATGTGCGGCCGGCGACCGCGGCGGCTTCACTCCCATCCCTTTTCGGCTGTGCGGCTGGGATTGCATTCAGCTTCTGCAGGGATAGAAAAAAATCATGGGTTTTGGTCAACTTTAATATTAAAAAACAAAAAAGTCTGCAAATGCTTATTACTTCCTTCATTCAATGTATGGTTGTCAACCATGTAACTGCCGGTGAGCAATAGGGTTTGCTAAGTGGGCTTGCACATCATAACCCAATGTGTTTCCTGTGCAGTGGTCACATGATTGGCTGCCATATAAGTGAATGAGGAAGTGGTGACTTGACTTTAGATCCTCTTTAATGTGGCTGGCCCATTTTGATACTTAGTGGGCCACTGAGCTAGGACAAGAATGCAGCTAAAACGTGCTGACACGTCACTGACAGCATAGCGTGAGGGATGTATATAGTGTATAGTATGATGGGCTGTCATCAGGGCAGAACAGGCAGGACTCCGATATGGGCCAAGTCAACTTTGCCTGATCTGTATCGGGGGCTCTCAGCTCATCAGATTATTAAAGTGGACCAAAACCAAGCCTGGAGG
The DNA here is from genome assembly GCA_027917425.1 of Gastrophryne carolinensis. Classification (NCBI taxonomy): domain Eukaryota; kingdom Metazoa; phylum Chordata; class Amphibia; order Anura; family Microhylidae; genus Gastrophryne; species Gastrophryne carolinensis. Next base: position 402,844,413 of record CM051237.1, read on the forward strand.
ATGCCCCGCTGTGTCAAACCCCCTAGGTCACCCAAAAAAACTCACCTTCTTTGATGGTCCAACGGCGCATACGCGAGCAGTGACTGCATCCCCTCTATCCCTTTAACAGGGCGTGTGCCCGAGCCAGAAATTTGTGAATGGCCGGCGCGGGCATGCTTCCTGTTAAAGGGTAGCGGGGGGTGCGGCTGCCAGCGTGCTCAGATCCGCTCACCTTAGACGGCTTAGAGGCTGCACATGCACCAAGGACCGAGGAAGAGTGAGTGAGATCAAGCGACCTGGGGGGTTTCACAGAGTGCGGCAAGCCCGACTGGGATGCCCGGGGGCAAGAACCAAAACCCAGGATTGTCAAAATCCTCCGCTTTAATGGTACAGGGCCCAGAAATGTAGGTTGTATGGAGCCCAGAAATTTCTGATTGGATGTATGGTGATCACTTAATATGGCTTGCTGATAATCCACCCAGAAATATTTACATTAAAGTGAACCAATATCCAAGCTAGAGTCTAAAAGATTTAGGATTCGCCACGGTGTGAAACACCCTGGTTTCGCTGTACATTCAACTCTATTCCACAGCACTGTGCAGGCCTCTGGCAGAATCCCTGCTTTGTGCATTTACCATACTGGAGGGACTGAGACCAAAAATTGTCCCGTCTCTTGGCCAGGCTATAACCAGCCTGCAACATTCCAACTGAGGCCTTCCAATGTATTTCCCAAACTGCTAACAAGTAAGCACAAGGGGTGGGTATATTATGGGTATAGGCTGATCTCTGTGGCTATTAGTGTAAAGTGGGAGCAGAGAAGGGATGAGGGTTTAATACATAGCAGCCCAACAGTCCCCTAAGCAGTCCACCAGGTCTCCCTATTGCCAGGTCTCCCCTGGCTGCTGGGTTTGGCTGAGCTGATCAAGATGAGTATATGGGGAAACTTGAGAATTCGCACAATGGCACATCTCCATACAAGATGCCACCTTGCCTTGCCTGGAATCCAGCACCATTCCCACATCTATTTTTTTTTCTGGGTGCAGCCATCTTGGCCACTCCGTGTGTCCACTGCTCACACTCCATCCTGCCCCCCTGTGGACACTGGGAGAGAGGGGTGATGAGAATGTCTTAAAGTCCACGGATTGATGGAGGGGGCTATAAATATTGGACCCATATATCTGGAAAGGGGAGACAATCTGCATACCCCTCAACTGTCCCTGATTTGAAGGGACTGTCCCTCTTTTGATGTCATGTGCCACTGTCCCTCGTTGCTCTTACTTGCACCTCTTTGAGGTGTAAGTTGCAGATCCGCATCAATAAATGATTAATTTGCCTATTTAGTGTGTTTATATTGTTTATATTTATATTGTGTTTATATTGTTGTAACTGCTACAACCTGTCTCCTATCCATCCCTGAATGAGGGGGTGTGGCCTAATTTAACAAATGTCCCTCTTTCCCACCCTGAAAAGTTGGTAGGTATGGTATTGGCAGCATGTGGGGATTTAGATATAAATGTGCTAATAGAGTGGTGTGGTAGAAGGACCTACGAGTAAAAATATATGGCATTTGAGAGGACAGTGGGTATCCTGATTGGTGTAGAAAATCTTTAATGTGTAATTCTGAACCTATTTATTGTCACCCGCGACCAGTTCTCAAATCGCTTATATGGCTTATATGAGCCCCTCTGCTTTAAGTTATTTGTAAAGAATTAGTATTCCAATAAATCTGCTTTATGTTCTATATACTGCAGGTAGCGCTATTGATTATATAATGGTGAGAAAAGGTTGTTGATTATTTTACTGCAGAAAATGTATTCCTAATTATTGGCCAGTCGGAGCTGGAGTCGGGCCTTCTCTTACTCACTCCACAGCTATGCCGCCTACTGCAAGGGATTCTGGGAGAAATTCCATTATCTTTGGTTTGTATGCCCCATGCAAATACTTTGTTTTAGGAAAGCAGTCTCTGCTCTGTGTTGCTGACATAGTGATGCACAGAGTTAAAGGGCCTCTCTAGACCAAAAGAAAGAAACCACCTACCTTGCATCCACAGCTGATCAGTCCTGGTGGGCTGGTTCGTTTCTGCCCCCGGTCTTCCTTTTTTAGAGTTTGTATTAGACTTCTCACTTGTGAGAAAACCTAGAGCTCAGAGTCCATGCAGCTGACAGCTAGCTGCCATCACATGATTAATGAAAGCTGAAGACCTGAAGTAAAGCCATGCTATTCAGCGATTGGGGGGGGGATATAACCCGTGGATTAAACCTAGTATTAGGTGCAGTGCTGGCCTAAAGGAGGACATCGGATGTAGGTGATCGCATTGGTAGGAGGCAGTGCCTAACACTAGCAATAGCCTTCAGTTCGCAGAGCATAGTTTAGTGTTCCACAAGTGTGTTTAGAGAAATCTGTAACTGTGTTCTCCAACCCTCTCCTTAAAGTGGACCAAAACCCACTGCGATCGGCACGGGAATCTATAAGATCCCCCCCCAGGGCATCCAGAATTGGGATGCCCCGCTGTGTGAAACCCCACAGGTCGCCCCATACACTACCTTGTTTCCTGGTCCAAGGGCGCATGTGCGTTCCCTGCTATGCCTCTAGCAGGGAGCGTGCCCCCGCAAGGCATTTGTGGATGTCCGGCATTGGCACGCTCCCTGTTTGAAGACGGGGGATGTGGCTGTCAGCGCACTCAGAGCCTCTGGCCTTAGATGCTGCCTTAGTCGGTGTGACGCCAGCGACTCTGAGCGTGTAGATTGGACGAGCAGCCTCACATGTGCCGTAGGACTGGGAAGAGGTGAGTTCGCTAAGGTGATCTGGGGGGTTTCACACAGCAAGGCAGGGAGAAGGACCAAAATCCAAGATAGTCAAAATCCTGGGTTTTGGTCCACTTTAAGAGCCACCGACGGCTTATGTCTTGTGGATCTCCACATAGCTGCTCTGTTGGTTCACATATGTTTCTACTGTATGTGGAGATCTGCAAAACCTGCCCTGTTGGTGTCTCACAAGTGGAGGGTTGGGGAGCACTGGCATCACTTCAAGTAGAGCTAAAGTCAAACTTTTACTTGGACCCCTTTTAAACTCTGAATTGGTGGCGCGGGCACAACCACAGCAGAAACTGAGCAGGGTTGTGGCCGGTGGTGCACTTGGCCACGTTCAGCTTCCTTCGGCTGCTTAGCCACTCAGTCTGCTTAGCCGCTGGCAGAGCTGAAGGGAGCCGAGTGAAATAGTGTGCTGATTGCATCGGGAGAGTAAAATTCTCAGGTGTAGTTCCTCTTTAAGTCTCAACGCTCTTGAATATCTTCACAACATCGGGGTGGGTGTGTGTGTATGCGCGCGCACACTGTCTGCATCAGAGCTGGGGGACAGAACCCGAAGGGACTTTGTAGGACCTCGTCTACGTGCTTGCAGGAGTCTGGCTATAATCTCTTCTGCAATCCCAGGCCGTGAGAGTGCAGATCTGGTGGGCATCCCCTGCCCAGTCCTCCCTGCACATCAAAGGAATACTTTCCTGGTCCGCTCATTGTGAAGAGCTAAGATTAGCACTATCCTGCGGGATTTCCCTCACAGGGCATCCCAAATCAGGACCTTTTTTTTTATAAAGAACAGCAACTCCTTGCAGATCTTTGTCTTTTTAAGTAATTGATGAGCCTCTCCTTTCAGGAAGATTAGGGGAAAGGTTTTGGCACAAGAGCTAGATCACTCATGCTTGACCAGTCATCCTTCAGCAGATGTTTAACTTAACCCTGATGCCCCATCCGATGTGCTCTCCACAGACCCTGCTCTTTCCTGGAAGTTTAGATCTGTTTCCTAATTGCCTCTAAACAAATGTGAACCGCTTGAAGCTTCTGCTCACTTCCCCTCAGTTTTGCTGATTTATTTCTTGTGAAGTTTATCCACCCTGACCCTTTTGTGAGTTCCTCAAACTGAGTCCAAAGCAAGATTTCCCACCGACAGATAAGGCTGAACTCAAGCAAATCCTCTAATTTCCAGCTGATCTAAGGTTGTTTGTAATGTGTTTTTTTAAATCCTTATCTAATCCTCGTGAGACATTTAGACAACGTGTAAGCGCCTTTTTTTGTTACAGTGACTCTCTTGTCTTCTGGGAAGTCTCAGGGGCTCTCTGTGGCTGTCGGTGAACGGCCTGATCATGGAGCAGTGGCAGCTGTGTGCTTGGCTCGGGCACATGAAATTGTTTGCTTTCATACAGCATCTTTTTTAGGTGTAAATCCTCCTTGAATGTCACAGATATAACCAGTGGCCCCATGTGATCTGCTGGATATAAACATTGGCCAATATGTTACTTGGTGTGATGTACAAAAGTTTTATGTCCTTTGTGGAACGCTTCTACTGGTACATTAGTATGTGTTTAAATGATGCTACTTTTCTTGGGTGCTAGGTATTCCTGATACCCTAGGCCCAGCTGCTTCAGTGCTGTTCTGACAATAGTAGAGGTCTCCTTTTTTAGTTGCTACTTCCAAAGGTTTCATTTAGCTCCAGACTGGCATTACTGAAATAAGAGAACACAGTGTGGTGGGCATGCTATGATTTCCCTAGTCCTAACTAAGGGCAGGTCAACATGGAACCTCCTCTGCTGTCAGCCTGTCACTGGAGCAGTTAGCACAGGGATAAGTGTAGGCTGTAGACATTAGATTGGTGTGTCCCGTGTGTTGTTCCCCTCAAGGGGAGCATCCCAAATTAGGATGCCCTGCTGTGTGTAACCCCCCAGGTCAGCCAATTCACTCACCATCCTGACGTTCACACAGCCTAGGCTCGGCCGAAACTGAGCGCGATGATTGGCTGAGTGCCCCAGGTTTGAGTGTATCCCCTTGACTGTATTTCCTCTTCTTTCCATTAAAAGAAAGAAACAAGCCTGGCAGGATATTTGTGTATAAATCACCCCTCCTTTTGCCATTCAGCATATACAATATTTTTCACTCTATGACACACATTTATTTTACCCCAAAAGTTGGGGGACAATGCCCAGGGCAAAGGAGACTGTGACAGATGTGAAAAAATGTCATACCTGCGTCGCGATCCAAAAGAAGCCGCCACTTTCCGCAGTAAGCGCCATTGATGCATCGGCGGCGGCCAGTTGCACTGTGTTAGCGATACAGGTATGACATTTTTTTTTTAACTAACTGACTCAGGGTTTGGTGGGGGGATCTGCCACCCTGCCTGTTATATGGTGGGTTGGCGGCTGCACGCTGTCTGTTGGGGAGGGTGATTCTGCAGGCTCCTTGTTTTTGCGGAGGGGGGGGGGGGGGGGGTCTGCCACACTACTTGCTATGGGGGTATTCTGCAAGCTGCCTGTTATAGGGGGAGGGGGATTCTGTATGCTGCTTGTTTTTTGGATATGAGGGGGGATCTGCCAAACTACCTGTTTTAGGGGTGATTGTGGGTATTCTGCCATTTCTTGTTAAATTTGGGGGGGGGGGCTATTTTAGCACACCATTCGGTTCAGAATATTTTTTTCCTTTTTTGCAATAGCCCTCCTTTAAAGCGGAACAAAAACCCAGAATTGTTGTGGCATCCCCGCAAATCTCTTCAAAGCTGATATAAAATTAAAACTAAAACTGACCTGTTTTTGCTGCACAGGCCTATCTCCAGAGAGCAGAGATACTTTTTTTCCAGCAGGGTTTAAATCACACGGGGAAAGTAAACTACAGCAGCCTACGGCTGCAATGTGTATGCTAAGGTCTCTAGTCCCCACTCTCATAGAGCCCCTCCTGGAAAAAGGGGAGCATCTCTGTGGTAGAGCTGCATCACAGCAGACCTACACTTGCCTGGGGTAAAGTTGCCAGGGAAGGTGTAGTTCCACTATACCCAGAAAGTGTCCCTGGGCACACATTTTCTCTTTTTCCAGGACTGTTGTTGTCCAAACTGCCACCACTTTTCTATCTGCTGGCCATCATCTTAGCTGCCACCACTTTTCTCCCCGCTAGCCATCATCTTAGCTGCCACCACTTTTTCTTCCCGCTAGCCATCATTTTAGCTGCCACCAATTTTCTCCCTGCTAGCCATTATGTTAGCTGCCACCACTTCTCTCTTTGCCACTTGTAGCCCTGACTGCCACCATTTCTCTACCTGCTGGCCATCATCCTAGTTGCCACCATTTCTTTCCCTGGCAGTTGTAGTCCTAGCTGCCACCACTTCCTTTCTTTCCAGCAATAGTCCTAGGTTCCTCCATTTCTCTGCCCGCCAGTCGTAGTCCTGACTGCCACAATTGTCTTGCCTACTGGCCATCATCCCATCCTAGTCACCGACACTTCTTTTCCTGCCAGTTGTCCTAACTGCTTCCCATTCTTCTATGACCAACTCTAGTCCTGGCTGCAATCACTTCACTTACTACCAGCTTGAGTCCTAGCTGCCACCACTTGTCCTCTTTCCAGCAATAACCCTAGCTTCCTCCACTTCTCTCCCTGCCAGTCGTAGTCCTAACTGCCGTCACTTGTCTTGCCTGCTGACCATCCTCCTAGTCACTGACGCTGCTCTTTCTGCCTGTTCTAGTCCTAGCTGTCGCCACTTCCTTTCTTTCCACTCATAGTCCTAGGCGCTACCATTTTTCTTCCTACCAGCCATCATTCTAGGTGCTGCCACTTTTCTCCCCGCCAGCCGTCATCCTAGCTGCTGCAACCTCTCTCGGCCAGACATGAACTTGCTGCTGTCACTTCTCTCCCCAGCAGCCACCATTGTAGCTGCTGCGGTCAGCCGTATCCTCGTCTGGATGGCAATGAGGGTCTGGCACAGAATGTATGCCTTCCCCAGTCTTCCCATAAAAAGCAAAGTGAAGCTGGAGATCCTCTTTAAAGCTTTAGAAAGCTCCCCCCCCCCCCCCCCCATTGACGCATGAATATTCTTAAAAAGTGTGTAAGGCTAAACCTTTCGTAATGTGTTTAGCAGTTCTTTAATTATTTTTATTGGGTTGGTGATTTATTGTTCAATCGCCAAAAGCGGCATTTGTTGATGTAGCGCAAAAGCGCAGCGTTTCTGCCTTTTTATGACACGGCCTTTGAAAGGGCCTAGGTGAACAGAGGGCCATTGATGGCGCTGCCGAGAGCCTGTAATCAGCAGACGCAACAATATCAACGGATACACTGTGTAAATCTTGAGCCAACTCCAAAATTGTATATTTTGTTTTCCTGTTTAAAGGTCTAGTACGGGCTATGGCAATCTGCGGCTTAATTCCTGTCATCCGCGCCGAGCTACTGGCGGTAGATCAGTGTTATATATAGTTCAGGGTGGCTAAAGCCTCGATGTTTGCGCCTTTTATTTCATTAACAACCAGCGCGGCTTGTTAGTTTAACTGTTAACAGATGGCGGGATTTTTTTTATTACTTTGTAAAAAAGAAATAAAATACCCCAAATGACTGTCCATTTATTTCCCCACTTGTATGATGGGTTTGCATGGCTGTAACCCCCCCTAACCATCAGCTGAAGGTTGGTGGTTCCTATTATCCCTCTTTTTACATTTGTATTTTTGGTTAAGGCTTAGGACTAAATGGATTTAGTTTTGGAAAATGTTCTGATCGTTTTTAATTAATATTATATATATTTAGATATTTGTATGATGTCATGTGCTACATTGCCACAGCGTGTCCCAATTGGAAAATGTCACCACTAATTTACATATACTTCTCATCATTGATATTGCAACAGGAAGGAAAAGTCTTATTATGGAAATCAGCAGATTAATACACATGCTAATGAAATGCAAATTATGAAAAAAAAAATAGAAACAAAATATTGAAAATATTTTAGTATTGAATATAAATCAGAGAATATAAGCACTTACAGTACATGCCTTAGCCTGCTATCAGTGAGGTTATTAATGGTTGCTTGAGGATTGTTACTGTGATGCACATGTGGCTGACTAGTAGCAGTGTTTGGACCTAAGATGCCCATTGGTGGTGTAAGGTTTTGCAAACTATTCCCAGTTACTAACAGTTCAGCTGCACAGACACAAGGGCTACCAACTTTAAAAAACTTGCTGCTTTGTTCTTCCGTCAAAGGCATAGCACACCTTCAGCAGCACAATTCCAGTAGCCATATACAAATGGCTTATTTTCAGCATGCAGGTTCTTACACTTCAACGTGCATACTTCCCTTGGGCAGAAGGTTGGTATTATCCACACCAGCTTGTTCTCAGGTCTTTAGTTCTAACCCAGGTCCTCTGGGTCTTCAAGTTTACAAAGTTCCTAACCAATACACCCTAAATCTGTGCCCCACATTATACCACACTATATGCACTTGGGCAATCAAATCCTCAAGATTAGCTGCGAGCAGCGTCCTTTGCAATCACCTTCCAATGACATCCCATATGTGCTCCCTGACAGCCAAGTCGGGAGTTGATGCAGACCGTGGTAACGCATATAGACCTTGCAGGATGTTCACAGCAGCATGAGCTACATGCAGCCTGGTGTTCTCTTGTTGAGAAACAACTCCTGGGACACTTTGGAGAAATGACCCTCTTGATAGTTCCACAGGCAAATCAAGTGAAGGCCAAGCTTTTAGTGTACCTGAAGGGGCCTGCAACAAAGCTATTGGCGGCAGTGGGGGCGCGCCTGGGCAAACCTTTTTTATGTTTTTGTAAACCTGCAGCCAAAGCCACCACAGGGCAGCACAGAGTCTAGAGCAGCAAAGCCGCCTTCGGCAACGCTACAGTGATGGGTGGGTACAGAGCTGTCAATGGGCGGCCACTCATTGCACATAAGCCACCAAGCACAGCCGCTGGCAGCTCAATGCAGGGAACTGTTTTCTGCTGGACCAGCTGGGCGACTACACCCCCTGCTCAGAATGGCAAAGCAGGAGTCCTCGAGCAGCACAAACCCCCACAAGGGTGGCACAAGGGACTTGATCTGACATTCCAGTAAGTGGGCGGTTGCCAGACAACCACCAGTTACTTGGCTGGACTATTATTTTAAAGGAAAAAAAATACTGTATCTGGGGACTCCAACTGATTTTGTGCCCAGGGGCCTCCACCACATTTAATCTGGCCCTGCCCATACTGTAATCTTGGGACCAGTTTTATATTCCCGTTTGAAGGTGTCTTCATGATATTGCCCACCTGGTCTCCAGACTGATCCCTGGCTATCATTGTGTCTGAGACAAAAGCGGGACCGGAACATCTGTCGACGTGCATCTGGAGAGTAGCCTAATGTTGCACAAACACCTTCTGATGTTTCTTCTGGACACAATTTGCCACCCTAGACTTGGATGTATAGAATATAATCTGACAACCCATCAATGCCATCATTCCAGTTCACCAGTTACCAGTTCCAGTTACTCCCACCCACCGGGCATGCTACATTGTACAGTGATGGCATCTTAGCCTGAGTGTGTAGCAATCTTGCTGAAGTGATAAACCAAAGTATCTCATAAATGATTCGGACCCTCTCAGTTCGCAACAAGCGGCAATAACTGGCAAACCGTCAGGGGCATCACACAATCATACCTCACCACTTGATTACATTTTTCACGGTTTATGTGGCTAAAATAACACTCTGGTGCAGGCACGCAAGGGTTCGGTCGGTGGTGCTCTCTTCTTGCATCTTGACAAAGCAAAATGTTAATGGAACGTGCACCGGTGATTGGCCAGTGGCCTGCATCGTGGGAGTTTATGTCTAGGTTTATATCTAAGGGAATACACACAGCGGGACATCCCAAATAGGTATGCCCAAGTCAGGAGGGACAATACTGGGACTAGTGAAAATCCAGGGTATTCTTAGTATACAGTACGTCCTGCTCCAGATAGATTACTTACACTTGGGTTATCCTCCGCCAGATGGCGCTACACTGCAGAGACATGTAAAACAGGCTCCTCCCGGCCCCTCAAATACCCGGGGACCTCCCACAAATCCCCAGATTTCTCTGCAGTGCTTACTGCGAAGACATGAAATTATCACTCTGTCGCAGGTGAGCGGGGCTATTAAAGCCTGCGGCCCTGTTGGAATATTCCCACCCGTCCTTCGTGTGATGTGCCTCCCAGCCTGGGCTGCGCCTGTCGGGTGAAGGTAGGTGGCACCATGTGTGCTTAAGGAGCCCTGCTCCACCGCAGTCCCCCACCAAGGGGTAGGCGGTATAGGCTGATGGTGAGCCTTTATGGGATACCCCTCCCGCATTATTGTCCCATGCCCCGGTAGCGGTGGGCCCTGTACAAAGCGCCGCCATCCTCCCTCATTCTCCCTGTAGCCTTTGGGGGGAATGAAAGGGGGGGGGGGGGTATGTGTGGATGTCAGTGTATTGTGATTACATACATATGGCCTTTTGTAATGTCTGCTTGGACTAGTATATGTGGTGTCTTTTCTTTTTACACTCCAAATGCTTCCGCCGCACGTGCCTTTTCCTTCATTTGGATGTTCCGCGCCGGGCGGCGACGTTACCTCAGACGCTTCTGCGTCCTCATTGGCTGCTTGTCGGTGGGACTTCACGCTTTTCAGGGGGGGGGGGGCCTGGCATGACACGCCCCGCGTCACGGCTCGCTCTGGCCCGCCCTTCGAGGTACTCGACGCCATGTTGTCTGGTCGCGCGCATGCGTGTGACGTTCTTACTTACCGTGGTCCGTAAGTGCCCTCGCGGGCGGCTTTATACTCACTGTAGTGTTTTTCGGTTCTGACACCCTTCTTCTCATTGTGTCTTTCAGAGGGTGAATCCATTGGCTTCTCCTGGCCCGGTGTAATTGATAGTCGGGCCGTGTAAAATTACTCCCACTTCCCTAGCGGGTCATTGGGGCATCCAGGGTTGCTTTATAGCGTCAATCCCTACTGGCATATTGTGCCTAATAATCACCATATGGAGGCATCTAAGGATAATGTGACTTGAATGATTTGGGACAAGACCGGCGGTGTATGGCGTGTGGACAACCTCATGCTGATGCTGACAAGGCATGGGTCTGCGTACCCTGTGCTGAGCAAGCGCTGGCTTTGCAATCTGGCCTGCCAGTGGCTGCACCTCGTTTCACTTCACCTACTCCCCCAAGCTTAAATCTCAGCTTGCATACAAGTGGGGATTCTCAGCCTGATGTGTCTTCTAGACTACCTACTGCTGAAATGATTATTGCGAGGTCCTTAGCGCGTAAGGGCCCTGGTAAGAAGCGGCACCTGACGCCTTATGATACTGTTTTCCCTATGGGATCTCAGGAGTTTATGAATCTGTGTGGCTATACCCCTTCTGATGAAGGAGAGCTCTTTTCTGACTCGGGCTCATCTGATGAGAGACCGAAGGGTCCTGACGGTTCTGGCTCTGACCCCTGGGCCCCGGATGACACTGACAGATTATTGACCCAGATCTTTGAGGTTCTGTCTATCTCTCTCCCTGGTGAGGCTCCCAGGCAAAGAGGGGAGCGCTTCCATACAGCAACATCACGTTTGGAATTCCTAGAGCAGGCACCTTTCCATTCCCTTGTGCTCAAGGAATGGGAGTGCCCCAGTAAACTTCCCGGGGTTCCAAGGGATTGGGATAGGAAGTATCCTTTTCCACCTGAGGTAGTTAAATGTTGGTCATCCTCCCCCCCCCCCCCCCACCCGAGGTGGATGTCCCGATAATTGGGCTATCTAACACCCCTGTCATACATCCCCCTGATTCTACTACCCTGCGGGATGCTGAGGACCAGCGCATTGACCTGCTGGCCTCCCACGCCTTTGCATGTGCGGGGACGGCGCTGCGCTCGGTCTGTGCCTCTGCCATTACTGCTCTGGCCACTAGAACCCTCATCAGAAATATGCTTGATAGTGCCTCTGATGATCTCCCTTGTGAGGTGTTTAATGCAATCTCCAGTTGTGATGTGTTTCTAAATTATGTTCTAGTAGCATTGGATGACACCATCAGAATGTGTGCAAGAACTTCTGCCCTTGTGGTGGCTATACGTCGCTTGGTCTGGCTGCAACAGTGGGGTGCTGACAATGCTGCGAAGAAGGCCCTTACTGGGCTCCCCTTTAAGGGGCTACGTCTGTTTGGGGCCCGTCTAGACCTGTTTGGTAAGAGAGGTAAGTTACCCCAGCACAGACGACCCTTCGGGTCCAGGGCCCCCTTCCACCCCCCACCATGGTGTTAGGAACCAGGGGTGTCCTTCACGGGGGCTCGCGTAGCTTCCTGTCCCAGGAGCAGAAGACAACACCCTGGCTCCTCTGGCCCAAATCCTCTCCCAAGTCCCCTCAAGCATGAAGGGGACGGCTGCGGCACCTTGCTTAAGTCTGGAGGCGTCACGCCCCAGACCGGTGGATTTAGGAGGTAGTGTCCTCTGGCTACAAGATGGTGTTTGCTGTGCGGCCTCCCCTAAGATTATCAGGTCCCGGGTACTCCTGGCCCCTGCTTCTGCTCAGGTGCTGGCGCAGGCCGTGCAAGGTCTGCTGGGTCTGGGGGTCATTTGCAGATTTCCCTTAACAGACAGAGGCAAGGGACCCTACACCAACCCTTTCACAGTTGGGTCAGTCTGGCCCTTTCTGGATTTACAGATCTTCAGCAAATTGTCAAGTACAGGCGCTTTCCTCATGGAAACTCTGCGCTCGGCCATCTGCTCCTTGCGCCCCGGGGGCTTCATGCCGTCTGTGGATATCAAAGATGCTTACTTTCACATACTTGTGTTTTCCGGACACCAAGATTCCTCAGATTCACGTTGGAAGATCAACACTGCCAATTTGTGGCCTTGCCATCTGGCCTCTCTTCAGCTCCCAGAGTGCTCACCAAGGTGCTGGCGGGGGTGATGTCTCTGATGAGGCCAAGGGGCGTCCGCGTGCTGCCACTACCTGGACGTCCTCATCACTTCCCAGTCTCTACATCTGGCAAAGTTGGATACTCAGCTGGTGGTGTCCATTCTGGAGTCATCTGGATGGGTGATCAGCCACCCCAAGTCCTCACTGTCCCCTTCCTTGGTAACTTCATTCCTAGGAATGACTCTGGACACAGTTCAGGCAAGGATATTCCTTCCTCAGCAGAAGGTGGACAATCTGCTTGCACAAGTTCAGTCCCTCCTAGCTGTCCCCTCCACCAGGCAGGGGATGCAGCTGGTGGGACTGATGGTGGCGTGCTTCGAAGCGGCCCCTTGTGCTCAGTCCCTCTTGGGGCTTCTGCAACTTCTCCTATTGTCTGTATGGACAAGGACCCAGCATCCCTGGACAGGGTCTGTGTGTCTTCCCCCCCCCTGGTGAGGAGGTCCCTCTTCTAGTGGATGGACTCAAGGAACCTATTGGGGGGCGGAACCTTCTTGCTCCTTCCTGGGAGACGGTCACCACGGATGCTACTCTTTCAGGTTGGGGGGGTTCTTCTGGAGGTCCCTGCAGTTCCAGGGGAGGTGGGGCCCTTAGGAGGCCCATTCACCTATCAATGTCTTGAAGGTGTGAGCGATCAGGTTAGTTCTGGTTCGCTTGACTACTCCTCTTCAGGGCCTGCCTGTTCAGGGGCGCACGGTCACTCTGATGGCAGTTGCCTACATCAATCATCAGGGAGGGACCCGGAGCAAGAGGGTCCTCCCAGGAAGTGTCTCTGATTCTGATCTGGGTGGAGGCCAATGTTCCCTGCATTTCAGCGGTATACATTCCGGGGGGGGTCCCTCTGCAACAGGGTGTTCCAATCTCTGTATCCCCGTTGGGGCCAACCGGATGTGGATCTGTTTGCGTTCCGTCACAATCACAAGCTCCCGGCTTTTGTCTCCCTGTCCCAGGATCCTCTGGCCATGCCCATGGATGCCTTAGTAATGTCATGGCAGGACATTCAGTTTCTGTATGTCTTTCCGACATTCCCCCTGCTAGGCAGGGTTCTGCGCAAGATTGCTCTGGAAGGGGTGCCAGTGATTCTGGTGTCCTCAGGTGGCCAAGAAGAGTGTGGTTCGCAGACGTGGTGCAGATGGCAGTAGATCGGTGCTTTCTGCCTGGAGTGCCAGATCTGCTCACTTAGGACCCCTTACGCCATCCCAATTACAAACTCTGGCTTTGGCGGCCTGGCTGCTGAAACCTCCATCTTGATGGAGAAAGGTTTGTCTACCTCGATGGTTGAGTCCATGGTGAAGGCTAGCAAGATGACTTCTTCTTCCATCTGTTATAAGGTATGGCGTACCTACATTGACTGGTTGAGTCTTGGTCTCTTCCCTGTTGGGTTTTACTGCATGGGTTGGAGTCGGGTCTCTAACTCAGTACTTTGAAGGGTCAGGTTTCTACCCTGTCTGTCTTCTTTCAGAAGTCTTTTGTTCAGCATTCCTTGATTAAGACTGCTTTTAGGGGGTTACTCATGTGCGTTCCCCACAACAACCTATGGTCCCTGTTTTGGGATTTGGACTTGGCCTTGCCTGCCTCGCAGGGTGCTCCCTTTGAACCTGTGCAGGATGCTGCCTTGGCCATTCTTACGCTCAAGGTTGTGTTTCTGGTAGCTTTCACTTCTGTCAGGCGTGTGTCTGAGTTGACGGCGCTGTCCATTCAGCCCCCCTACTATGAGAGGCACCAGGACAAGGTGATGTTTCGTTTCAAATCTGATTTTCTGCCTAAGGTAGTGTCTGCCTTTCATTTGAATCAGGATATTGTTCTTCCTTCTTTGTGCCCTAACCCTAGCAATGCTAAGGAGAGAGTTTTGCACTCTTTGGATGTGGTTAGGTGTCTGAAGTACTATCTGGTGGCTACTGCACCTTTCAGGAAACCTGATGCTCTTTTTTGTGGTCCCTTCTGGTCCTAGGAAGGGTTTGGCTCCTGCCAAGTCTACTATCAGCAAGTGGATTCGTCAGGCTGTGATTCAGGCCTACTCTGCTAAGGGGAAGAATCCTCGCTTCCGCCTTTACTGCTCATTCTACTCGTGCTATTGGTGCCTCTTGGGCCTTCCAGCACCAAGCTTTTGTTGAACAAGTTTGCAAGGTCGCTACTTGGTCTTCTGTTCATACCTTTTCCAAGTTTTACAAGGTTGATGTTAAGGCCTCAGCTGATGTTGTTTTTTGGGCGCAAGGTTTTGCAGGCGGCGGTGGTTTAAACTGTCTGCTGTTACCTTTTTTATTGGGGATCCCACCCTACTTTTATGGACGCTGCTATTGGATGTCCCAAGTGTAAGTAATCTATCTGGAGCAGGACGTACTGTTTACTAAGAATAATACAATTCTGTGAAATGCTCACCTGTAGAATTGGTATTATAAGTATACAGTACATCCTGCTCCACCCCACCCTGGTTTTTGCATTATTCTGTATCCCCTGTATGGTGATTGTTATCATTGTTATAGTTACCAGTTTTTGGGTGGTTAAATTCTCCCGGATTCTTGTTCACTGCTTTTCAATGTTGGGGATTTGTGGGAGGTCCCTGGGTATTTGAGGGGCCGGGAGGAGCCTGTTTTTTACATGTCTCTGCAGTGCAGCGCCATCTGGCGGAGGATAACCCAAGTGTAAGTAATCTATCTGGAGTAGGACGTACTGTATACTTATAATACTAATTCTACAGGTGAGTATTTCACAAATTGTATTTTTGTTCCTTAATATAAACACCTATTCTTATGTACCTGACCCTCTGACTGCT